>VZRZ01003658.1:424016-446208 GCA_013398175.1 Climacteris rufus
CGCCCCCCCCCCTACAGCCCCCATCAGTCCTTTCTTTGCTGTCTTCACTGGCTGAGAGAAGCTATTATGGACTGTGATCTCCCATTTTCCATCCCTTTTGCCTCACTTGATGCAGTATGGGGGAACGGATGCCTGTGACACTAATTGACAACTGATCCCCTTGTCTTTATCTCAAATCAGAAATTTTCTTATCTTATTTTTACCTCTGTCCTGTTGAGGAAAAGGAGTTAGAGAGTGACTATGTGAGCATCTGGCAGACAACCGAGATCACACATAATATTGTACACTTATGTATGAAAGGTAAACACCCTTATATACATTACTAGAAACAACTGACTGTTTCCATCCCTAACTGATATGCAAAGATGCTTGAAGAATTATATGACGAATTCTGGAGACTGTGCTGACAATAGTTTTAGGACAGAGACTGTGAAAGGAAGAGACAGGAGAGTGAAAAACAGTGAAAAATCTGGGAAAAAAATTGGAGGAGACTCCACCACAGATCCAAAGCACCATGCCAAAAGCCAAAGTGTGGGACCTAGGGGGAGCATGTTTGCCAAAACCAGGTCAAGCGAGAAAGTTGCTCTTGCTTCCTTGAGTCCTCCTTTAGCAGTTAAATTTATCAAAGTCACCTGACATTACTGTCATGAATTCCAGCTTCTAATAACAATCTGCAAAACTCACTATTTTTGGCTAGCCACTGAATCACTATTTTTGGCCTAAAGAGGAAAAATTCACACTATGTCTTCAGCAAAGTTACTGTTTGACATTCTTACTTTCCCATACAGGTAATATAAAGATTGTTGCTTAGAAAGTATTTACAGAGTTCTTGATGTTATTTTAAAATTCTTAGGCTTTTCCCTCAATAACTGAATCAGAATAAGACCATTGCTTTCACTCCACAAATTTGGTTTCACATTATTCACCATACTGCATTCCTTTTTATAACAAGAAATTTACTTTAAATCATTCTGTTGCATAAAGTAGAGGTTGTTATCACTAGCATTTCTGTTGAATCAGACAAGGGCCCCTATATAATAAAGTTTTAACTCACTTTTCATACGGTGTCCCCTTACCTTCTCACTTACCCTCTTAAAATGTGCCAGCCTCAGCTTTAGAAATAAACATTAAAATGGGAAGCCAACTAAGGTATTTTTCTGGAAGCTAAATAAGCATTTAGAGAAATGAATAGTGAAGTGTCCAATTCTAAGTATAGCTGTTTTGAAGGGGGACAAAGAAAACCACTCTCAGCTCTTTACTTATATCTTTATATATTCAGATGCACAAAATGAGAGTTCTGGGTTACTCTTATATCAGCTCCAGGGACAGTGGGTTTTGCAGCAAAAAAACAACCAGAATTTTTGTTTGGTTTGTTTTTTTACATATATACTTTTGCTCACGTGAAGAATCTTAAATATCTGTGTTTTCTGTTATCATCACTAAAATAGGCACATAATTTAAAGGGGATACTGTACTTCAGGTTGAAACAACACTGAACACTTATGTTTTCCATGTATCTATTTCCCTAGGACCTTTCATTTTAACTGAGAAATTTTTCAGATAGTGCCCTCATTGAACTGCAATTGAGATTCCCTTGCTAATGTGTCTTTTTTTCCCATTCCCTTCCCCCATCTACCAGTAACAGAGATCTGTTCTGCTTTTATGAGAAAAAAAAGTATATTTTAACTCCAGGGGATTTGGTCTTCCTGAGTAAAATAACCAAAAGCAAACTATTTCTCATTTCCTGTTGAAAGCACTATTGGGGGGGGGTAACACCTTGAAGATTATAATTCCTGTTGAAAAAGATTGTTTTCCAAACTTCAAATTAATAAAATGAAACCTTGCATTTTAACATATAGGGCCAGAAATCTTTTAACAAAGGTCCCTGAAGCACTAGAAACCCATATGTATATTGCAAAGATAAACCTAAAACCTGAGAAAACAGACAAATACACGTCAAAAGGACATTGCATATATGGGTAGAAAACATTCACGGCTAGTTTGACGAAACCCCAATCAAAGCATATTAGCAAACAGTCTATACTAGTCAGAAAGACACAGTACAGAAATATCACACATCACTAGTTATAAGTGATAAAACATATTCAAATCCTGTTCCAACATATTTATAATAGTACCAAGACCCTAGTATTCCTCCTGTACTTTTACAGCAGGAATGCTTGCTCTAGGTTGCTCTCTCCATATGGTGGCTGCTTCTAGAGACCCCAGTGGGTATTTGCCTGACTCTAACCAATGCAAACATCTTCAGTACTTTGGTTTAATAATATTCAAACAACATTCTGTTTCTACCTGAGATTCAGTTTTAGTTTATTTTGTGTTCATTGGTTTATTTGTTTTCTGTGACCACACCATCATTTTTTGTGAATATTAATTCCTGTGGAAATGTTTTTTTTTCACAGAAGACACAAAAAACCCTTATGGTCTGATGGTTTTGAGAAACTGCATCATCTGGATAACCTGTGCCAGAATAAATATGGTAAATTGTTTCCTTATTTACTGAAGGAAATTTTAAAATAAATTTAATCTTATGCTGCCATACATATAAAATAAATTTTATTTTTCAGAAAAGTTACAATATTTCATTTGGAAAGATGGTTTTTCAATGTTTTATTTCACTATAGCATTAAAATTGCTTATGCATGAAAATACAATTTTTGAAGTTTAGATATCTGAAAAATAAAGCAGAATAGTTCATCTAAGGCTCCTCCTTGCCTGAGTTACCGGCAAGTGTTGTTCCAGAGAAAAATTCTGATCTTCATCTAAGAGTTAATAAACTCTGTGATTCCTTTGGCACCAAAGAGATAGAGATACCCTACCTGGAAAAGTTTCCAGTTGCAGTTGTATTTTGTAGCAGCGCACTTGGCAGAAGCTGCTGCTTTTGAGCTTCAGATTTTGGTGGGAAGAAAGCCAAGGCAAAGCCCTCAGCCTTCTTCCTCCAATATCTGAACCCTCTACCTGAGCTGTGGTAAAATCCCANCATTTCCCATTGTGTGTTTCCTGGTCCCATCTCCCTTTAAAAGAGCCCTGCAGGGCTTCTTCCTGGCCCTTTCTTCTGGGTTACTCAGCCACCTGGATATCTCTGGACCCTCAGAACGCAACACTGGACTCACAATAAACGGCTCTTATCCCAGGGAAGACCCCTCTGTCTAGACTTTTATTCTCGTCGGCGCTAGCACACCATGCCTGGGAAAACTCTCATCCTAAAGGAGCCAGCAGAAACAGGTTATCTGCAGTAGCTAAAACCCTGTCCCTTGGGAGAGTTATACAACTCACCCCGGCAGGGATTCAGCTCCCATAAAGGCGCTGTCACTACCTCAAGAGCATCCAGGATAAGCGCTTTTAGTATTTATCAGTGATGTACTTCCCTCATGTCTCATTCACTTTACTATGAGTCATAAGTCTTATATTGCAATGAATAATGTGGGGTTTTTTCATTAAGGGTCTGAAAATACCTGTTACATGTGATCTGGCTGACAGAGCTTGAGTTCCACTTGAGGAAGTGAAGGAAACACTCCCTCACACAGTTAACACCAGCACTAGATCTTCAGTAAAGGATCAGCAGTACCTTAATTCTGCTTCTATGAAAGTTTGATATTTATCTTAATCAGAATAGAACTAGTTGAAGAGTGGGTTTTTTTCATTTTGTTTGGGTTTTATTCTGAGCTCTGCTATTCATTCAGATTTTAAAGTAAGGAAACTATGCTGCATTTGATGTTGAAAACAACTGGAAACAAACACAAGTGCGAAGCCAGTCTTATAAAATGTCTGTGTCCTTAGAGACCAATTTTTTTTTTCTGCTCTGCAAGAGTGGAATGGTAAACTGATACAAAAATCAACTCTAAAATTGGGTGACTTGAGAGAGTAAGTGGAACCTTTTTGGTTCACATGAACTTGAGAAAGGATGCGTGCACTGCATGTGAAAAATAAAAAAAAAAATTAAATGCCCAGAAAATGTATATACATATGAGGATAAAAGTCTTCTTACTGTATAAAAACTAAATGTCTCCTAACTGCAAAGGAAAAAAGTGTTAGAGATTACATGTGTGATCTCTTAAATTAAAATGATTTTTGTTAAGCAGACTTTGGTGAAATGCTGTTTAAAATGTTGTCATTTATTCAACTCTTTTTCTTAATAATACCAATAAAGGCTGTGATCTGCTATAAGGAACAACTATGCAGTGTTAATCAAGAAGGTACTCAGAGCCATCAAAATATATCCATATTTGTAGTATTAAAGGGCTTAAAGGAAAACATTCCTGGGCCTCAATGAGTTCAAACTCAGGAAGAACAGAAGTTTGAGATGAGCATGGCAAAGGTGCACTTTAGAAAGAGCATGAAAGAAGAGAGAATCAAAGCTTGTGACAATGTCAAGGTCAAAAGGCTGAACTTCAGCACAATGAGGAGAAGAGGACAAATCTACACATAAAATTTAGCCAACTGGAACTACACTCAAATTTCATTTGATTTTGTAAAATAACCGTATTTGGTTTAGAGTATCTTTTTTTCTTCCTCAATTATTCTGTCATCATTAGGCCAATACAGTGAACGGCATGCAACATTAGATATGTAAACTGCAAGATGAAATATAATGAGCGTGTCCATGGAAAGGTTACTTTGAGCAGGATTTTATTTCAAAAAACTGAATGTGAAAGGCATATTAATTCAAACTATCAGCTGGCAATTTTAAGAAGAAATAATAACGATTAAGTTTATTATCATATGTTTTTATATGTGACTTACTGTGTTTAAGTGGCTGTCAGAGACTGAAAAGTTCGTGCCTCAAACATTGATATAAAGGTTTTGCTCATTAAGAAATTACAACCAAAGAGAAGCCTCCTTGAAGACTAAGTCTTTGGACTGAAAGTCAAACTCTTGATTAGATAAAGGGAAAAACTGTTGTTCAGCTATCTCAGGCTGAGGGAGGGTATGCTAAGTTTGGGAGGGGAGAGAATACATCTGTGAGGAAACAGATCCTGAGTGCTGTGAGACACTCTCCCCCCTCCCCGAGGCAGACACGCCCAGACACTGCCACAGGGCCAGGGTACTGTGAAAGTCTTCCCCAGAAGAGATATGCCCAGACACGGCCACAGACCCAGAGTGCTGGGAAAGACTCCCCACTCCCCAGGGGAATGCCCAGGCATTGCCCAGGCATTGCCACCCGGATGGAGAGTATATAAACCCAGGGAATTCTACACTCCCTTGGGGGACTTTCACCATCAAGAAGATCTTCTGGAGAGGATCAACACAATATCGTTGAGATCCACAGAGTGGTGATATTTTCTTTCTCTGTCACTCTCTGTCCCCCCACCTCTTTTCCTTCTCTTTCTCTCTTTTCTCCCTTCTCTTTCTCTCTTTCTCTCTTATATTTACTATCAAATAAAACCTATACTATTGACTGGCATATGGTCTCGTTTGCACCTTAATTCAGGCAGAGAAATGCCTAAATAACCCCTATAAATCCAGATCATAACAGTGGCTCTTAATCCACTACAAGAGAGTTTTATGCCAGGACCACAGGACATTAATATCCTTCACTCTTACCTCCCTGTATTCATAACCAGCATCAAACTAGAATGAGGAATGTTACTGTCAGAAGAAACAGACATTCCTTTGCACAGTAGAAACAGCTCAATCATGTTTTTCTTGTCCTATAACATCTTACATTCCTTAGGTTTCCTTATCAGGCTAAATCTAAAGGCATGATGCAGACAAGGAACTGTCTGATTTATCTAATGATAACATCCCTGCTGTTGTGATGTACCAAAGACAGATGAAGTGTTTCTCAACTACCTTGTCTTTCAACCCTCTGTTTATGAAAAAGAACATGGGAATTTATTGCTGGAGATGTTAGAAAATCAGCAAGATAAATCCTGACTTTATAATAATGAAAAATTAGAAATACAATCAAAGATTCTACCCCAGAATCAATACTGAAGTTTGATACCCATCTAGGAAGAGATGATATTTCTCTAATTCAATGGACTGCTGATCAAAAGTTAAAGTGTCCTGACAATCACATGCATATGGTGGCAGAAACAAATGCTCAAATAAGAGTTATTTTTTTAAAGAATAGACCTATATGCAAAACATTTATCTCCTATGAAGCCCTAAAACTGTTTAAAAATCTATGAAACTTCATGAACTAAGAAAGAGGAAGACAGAAAAGTCCTCTTTTAAAACACGATTTTGACCTAGGGAGATTCTTTCTGAAATGTTTTTCTTGTGGAAATAATGTTCTGTCTTGTGATGCTGGTGGTCAAAGAATTATCTTTTATTGAACAGGGAAGAGGGCAATAAATATAATAAAATTAAAATTCTAACCAAATGTCAACATTCTTGAGCTATATGAGGAACCAAAATCAGAACCTTAGAGTTTTGCATTTTCTTATAAAGGTTATTTATTTTTAACCGAAACTATATACCAAGATCATAACACTAATACATGACATGTTGTTACACATTTAACAATGCTTTTCTAGTGTTAATAAGGCTAGGATTTGTTGACATTTAGAGAAGAAACACTAACGAAACCTGTGGGGAAAGACAGAAACTCTAAATAATAATTACTGAAAAGGATACCACATTTCTCAATCTGGACAACAGAAAAAAACAGAAAACAGACCTTTAGCAACACATTATTAGTAACCTGCTAGTCAGTCTCCTCTTATCTTCAGTTACTGAACTGAAAGTAGTAAATATTGATCTGTAGTTAGAGCAGGTAAGATACATTCTCAAGAAGGAAGACTATCTCAGAAATAAAGCTGATATTCATAATTTCTATCTATTTTAGGAGTCAAAAAGATTTTCTCCAGCATCCACTACATTTTATTAAAATACAGAATCACAGAATCTCTTTGGTTCAAAAACACCTCTGAGATCATCAAGTCCAACCTTTGACTGAACATCACCATATAAACTAAACCATGACACTAAGTCCCATGTCCAGTCTTTCTTGAAATACCTCCAGGGACACTGACTCCATTGCCTATCTGAGCAGTTCATTCCAACATATAATCACCTTTTCTGTGAAGAAATTACTGCTAATATCCAGCCATAGTGGTCTATGATGCATCCTAAGACTATGTCTTCTTGTTCTATCACTAGTTACCTGGGAGAAGAGGTCGACCCCACCTGGCTACAACCTTCTTTCAGACAGTTATAGAAAGTGATAAGGTCAGCCCTGAGCCTCCTGCTTGCCAGGCTAAACAGTTCTAATCTTCAACACACTTATAGCTGCAAACACCTGAAGGTTTCTGAATCACTTCCATGCAAAGATAGAAACGAGTGCTGAAAGACCTCTATCTGTCTTGATGCTCAGATCTTGAGGACAAATTATATAAACATCAAGAACTTCACAGAACGAATTTGAGTGGTTACTTTCTTCCCTAGCTATTCTTCCAACTGACAATACCAAGGAAAAAATACTTTAATGTGTTCTTACTTCTCATTCTCCCTGTCAACTTTTATCATCTGGGTGCTCATTGCAGTTCAAATGCCAAATTTTGTGTCTTGCTTAGATAAAGCCTCTGAACATTGTCATTACTCCATCGTAATGGGGTGTTAATTTTTCAAATGCAGCTTCTCTGATGCCATAGTCACTGGGTGTAGATTGCTTCAGGGACTCTTTGGATGCAGATGCCTTTATTGAGTTAATGTCACCATTAGTTATGAATGCCTCTTTAAGTGCCTTCTTGTGTTCTACTGATGGTATTACAGATTCTTACTGTTGTCTTCTTCTGGGCAATTTTACTTTAATGCTTTGTTTGTTTTCAGTCTCCCTGATTTGTACAGGAGCTTTTGCCTCAATTTTCCTTCAAAGTGGATTCCAGTTGTGTTATTAGGTGGGGTACAAAGTGGTTTTCCATCACTTCAGACAGTTTTATACTTGCTTAATGAGATTAGAATTTCTGTTTCTGGGGATGTGACTTGTCTTATTTATTGGAGGTTTAGTCATGCACAGTAGTCAATGTCTTTGTTGGCCGAATCTTTTCAATTCCCTCTGTATATTTGGTGTTTCTTGCAATATTATTCATTTATGACCAACTGCAGCTGTGTGATTTCATGGTTGAGGTTTGCAGAAAATTCTGTTTATCAATAACTTCTTAAAAGCTTATGCACTTTATTTTTGAATAGTATTAGGCTATAGAATTCATCAAGTCCTCCATATCAAATTTTGCTTTGATGTAATTTACCTATGCATGCATGAGGAAATATCATTTTATAGAAATAGTATGTCAGACTAGAAAGGCTGTGTTTCTCCTATTGCACTCTATTCCCTGGTTAGGAATCACTTTATATGTTTTAGTGTCCTCCTAACAAACTTGGATCCATTATGTAAAACTGTGCTTTAGACCTCTGGGTTTGTTCATCCTTGAACCAAGTGAGTTGAGGCATCATAACTCCATCCTTCAAGAACAAAAATAAAACAATTTCAGCAACTGATTACTAAATTTTCCTTCTGGATGCATTAATGGAATCTGGATGGAAGATTAAATTTAGAATGATAGTAAAAAATGAAATTACTATTAGTAGCCCCATTGCAGACATTTAAACTATTTGAATTTTGGCAAATGACGTTTTCACTGAATCCAACACATTATATGGCCTAGTTGGAGGAATATGGCCTAGTTTCACTGTGTAACTTCCTAAAGAAGAAAGTTTGATTCATATCCCCAGGGTGGATGCTTCTGACATGGTCAGCACCCTTCTTCTGCCACAAAGTTAAACCAGATCAGGCTCCTCTGTGACAATGGGATTTTGGTGCTCTAAAAGCTGTTTATTTTTTATCTGTTTTATCTTAGCCCAGCTAAATGCATTATTCTTCCAAAGGTAAAAATATAGTGAGGATAAAGTCAGACAGTTTTGCTTTGAGGCTAACTTCAGGTACTACACCAGATGATGTATCATATCACCTAAGGTAAAAAGCACAGCATTTACTGCATTTTCTTCTTTAAAGCCATGAAGCCATGACACCTGATAGCTGTGGAGATAAATTGTTTCAGTTCTGAAATAGTTCAGACCAAAAAGATTCCCATAGCTACATTTTAAGGATTATTTCCAGGGGAAAAAGGAATTTGTCTTGGTTTATGTTTCTTCATAGCTTATAAACAAGTCTGAAGATTTTGTTTACATTAAAAGGATGATTAGTGGAGTCCCCAGTACCACAGACTAACTTAAAAATAAATAGCATGTTTAGAAAAAAAATATAATTTTAATTTTCTTTCCCTATTGCAAGTCTTTGTATGTAATAGGGTCATATTTTAAAGCCTTTCTCAGTGACTGTCAAAACAAGAAACTCCCTGAGGAAAAAAAGGCTGTAAACATGGGATCACTGCTGTGGGGTTTCAGAATATGCTTTTCAACAGACTTCCTCATGAATGGGATAATTGCATTATGGGAAGTACTGCTTGAAAGAAGCTTTGGAACCTGCATCTGAAACAGAAAACAGGTTTTATCTGCTCAGATTCAAGAGTTTCAATATTAGATGTCCAAAAGTCGAGACAAGGCATCCTTATTGCTCTGCCAGTCGTTTACTCAGAGGAGAGCAAAGCTCCAGAAGATAGCTCATCTCATTCCAAAAGAACATTGATTAGGACAGGTCAGATGAATCACCTTTCACCTGATTTTAGCTATTGGCTATTGGGGAAAACTAGATTTATTCTCACTTGTAAGAATAAAACAATAATCATCTTAATTAATACTGTATGATTAGTTCTGAGATCCTAGAAGAACTTGTTTACTATCCTGGTAACAAATCTGTGAACCATGCCTTCAAGAGAGGACTTATGATGTGCATTAATGAGTGTATCTGGGAATAAAATATTTCATGTTTAAACAACCTTTTGTAATTGCCAAAAAAAGGGAGTGCAATTGTCATGAAGATTGATAATGGCTCAATTTTCATAAGTATCATTTGTGTTCTTGGGCACTCAGACTTGCAGGTATAAAATTCTGTGATCATTCAGTGCTCTGGAATCAAGTACTGTAACTGAAAATAGTTATTTCTGCACAAGAGGTCTCTAATTGTTAAACTACCTTGCAGTCTTTGAAAGACTAGTTGAGGTTAGACTGCTTTTGGAATTTTCAGTATTTTATTCTTGAAAAATTTGGAAGACATTTTAGCAACTCTCAAAAGGTACTTGTTCACTTCTAGTAATCACAATACACTTAGAAGTTCAAGCTTTATGCAGGTTTGTTTGATATAGTTTTGGAAATTTATGCTACCAAACACTCACAAATTAATTACCTATAAGATTTAATTGAGTGATGGGTCATTTCAATAGCAATACTCCCTTTGATTCAGAAATTAGTATAATTGTAACTCATAAGCAGTTATAGTTTGACATTTCTTTAGTGTCTTTTAATAATGATAATGCTCATTGTCTTCACAAAAATCCTTAATTTAGATCTTTCTGGTTTAAGAAGTGTTACTAAAAATGAAAAGATACATTGGTATAAGCTTCCAGTAGTGAAAGATGTCACCCTGTAAAACCTCTAGTTCACTTATAGAAAGACCCACTGAAATCTCACAGCATCATATGTAATAGGATAAAAAAATCAAAACTACTGTCTGAATTAAAATGTTGGAGCATTGTTGAAAAAATATGAAAGCATTATAAAAAGTAGTGTTTACTACAGGGAACAACAGCTCAAAGAGATCAATCAAGTAGAACATTAAATTTGTCTTACTTTTCATTATTATGCATGTGGGTGCCTTACAAATATCTTCTGCTTTCCAGCTTTTTTTGAGTGCCAAAGGTGAAAGCAGCAATCCTACTGTGAGAACTTCAAATCTTCCTAAATGATGAGCATGCCCTTTTTTACATCAATGTGAATAAAAGCAGCTTGCTCAAATGCCAATGGTCTCACACCTTTAGGTGAAGGCTGGAAAAAATGAATGGGCTTTTGTCAAGACATGTTTATTCCCAGACCCTCTGCATTCACATAAGGATGCAAAATGTTCATTGGAGGTGTGAATCCAAACAAGGAGGAGTTCTAGACTTGTTATTTTTTCTGAGGCTGTTGAGAAAAGTCAGAGCTCTCCTGTAACAGCAGTGGCCATTATTCACAGTCTCTAACCTTTTCCTCAGGATCTACTTTAGGAAAAGAGGGAGCATTCCAGTGCTCTGGAGTAAATTGGGTACCATCTTAAACATTTTGTTACCCTTGGCAGTACGTCTATCTGGGTACCTGCTTATCTTGTTTTTGTCTGCAGTCGATCTTGGCTGAAAAGTAATTACAAAATCTTTATTATTGTAGGGAAGAGGAAGGAAAGATTCTTTCTTTGCAAAAGCAAGGGAGGTAGAGAAGAAGAAAGGCTAAAGTAGTTGATATGTGTGTAAATACATGTATATACTTAGTAATGTAGACATTTTGCGAAGAAACAATGTAGAAAGTATAAAATTAAGTGCAGGTGGTAGGGTATAAGGTAGGTAGGTAGGAATGATAGAGGATTCTTCAAGAAGAGAGAAACAGTGTCTTTGGCAAGAAATCAGGCAATATTGCATGAAGAGAAATCACCCTTGTAATGGGAGAATAAGAAAATATTATTTCTGAATAAGAAAATGGCTCAGGGCATGTTTCATTGACTCATAGGAAAGAATATGGTGATGAACATTGACAAAGAAATTGTCCACAGTCCTTACCTACTTTCAAGTTTCTCCTGGATAAGTATAAATATAAATAGCTATTTTTGAAGTTATTTTTAATGTTGCTAATATGACTCTCTACAAAAATAATCATATGTTTTTACAATTTATCACCTTCCCAGTGATGATTCTCAGAATATTTCTAAATATCTTTTAATAAAGGGCTTTTAAACATTCTTCCTTTATTTTAGGACAGCTTTGCATTTGCATTTCTAGGTAAAGAGATTTTGACGATTGATTTTGTATACACCATCCATGTAATTTTTTTTACATGCTAGTCATTAGAATTTTCTGTAGATACTTTTCAACCATTTTCATGGTTTGAATAAAAAGCTTTTTTTCTTTTTTTTTTTCCTACTGGATTTTCTCCTCTGTAATTCATTCTAAGCTTTAAGAGGTTTATATTGTTTATTTGTCTCCTGATTAAAGTAATGTGAGATGGAAAGATTGTTCATCATAAGTACATTCCAAGTATCAATGTTGCAGCACCCCTGACACAGCACGGTCCCGCAGGTCCAACCCTGCCAGGTTGAGCAGGGCAGCCCTGTGTCTGGGCTGTGCTGCCTGGCCTGCCAAGAGTGCCAGGGATGGGGCGCCCCTACTGAGGCTGCCCGGGCAGGCGGGGCGGCCCTGCACTGGGGCTGCTCCTGTTGGGATGGAGCCTGAGCTGCCGTGCTTCGGTGGAGATGGCAGCGCGGGGCCCTGGTCTGTGTTGGGGCAGCTGGGGCGGCTGCTGCCTTGAAGCTGCCCAGGCTGTCCCTTGCTGGTGAACGTGGCACTTAGGAGCTGCCGGCTCCGGGGGTCACGTACTGGCGGACCGTGGTCTCGCTGGACTGGCATCCTGTCAGTCAAGCCGTGTCCCACCCGTTCTCTCGGTGATTGGCTCTGGTCAATGCTCTGCCTCCATTCTCTCTATCTTAAAAGTGCATCGGCCATTTGCGTGCATGCTTTTTTTCTGTTGTACGTGTTCACATTAAACCTGCACTGCCATGCGGAGAAAGCCCCTCCTATATGTCTCTTTGTCTCCACTGTGCTTATTCCACGTGGTGTGGAGACACCACTCCAGTGCACCTGCTCTCAGGCTCACTGCATCCCTGTGAAGAGGGACTGAGAGTAGTGCCCTGCTGGCGTGGCATTCAGCACATGTGGTGGGCTCTCTGCAGCCCTTTGAATCCACACAGCTGTGGCATATCATTACCTTGTTGGAGTGCTTGATTACTCCTTCAGAGAGAAATGTTAATTATAAGTGATGGAGATTCCTCTGTGCTTTTCTGTGGACAAAGTATTGGACCAAAGAGTTTTTCTGATTGTTGTTAAGAACCCTCATGGTCCAGCTCAGCAATCCATTTTCATAAAGCATGTGTTGCAAAAATCATTGATATTTGTATCAACAGCCTTGCTGATTTGATAGATATTGATACCTTAGGTTTAACCCTTATATTTTTCAAGTCCTGCATTGCCTGGTGTGCGTGCTTTGTATCTCGTTGGTTGCTGTTCTCTATAGACATAACACTACTCACCAAGGCCACTTGGGCTGCCCAGACCCGAGCTTCTAAAGTGGGGGGCGGGGGGGGGGAAGCAAGCTAGGGGGAAACTGTAAAGTTTTAATTGGTGAATCTATGCTGATATGCGAATGAACCAAGTCTATAAAAGTGTGGAGAACTCGTGACTCGTCGTCCATTTTGGGTGATGCTCCAAGGAGGGGGCTTTGCCTGCCCTAAATGTACCTTTGTAGGCCCTTCAAATAAATACCCACCTTTTATTCCCCTACTCCTGCCTGGCCTCAGTTTTTGGGCTAGCCTTTCAGGCAACAATATGACAGTCTTACTTGAGTCTTGAAGTGGTTTGTAAGGATGCATGTTTTTATAAGCAAAATAAACTCTGAAGAAAGGGAGATGTCCATAAAGAAACATTTCATGTTTGTATTAATTGTCCTTATTATTGGTCATCATCTTGTAATGACACTCCTAACACAGGCAGGCTTAGACTCTGGAAAATGCAATCCATGCTTATCTTTCATCAGATGATGGCTGCACCCCAGTTTACAGAATGGTATTTTAGTGGCACACAGTGGTAGAACAGCTTCATGGAATGTAGAGAAAGGGTTTTTAGAAACTACAGGTGCTGTCTGCCATAGTTTTTGGAGAGCTAGAGAGATTTTTCTTCCATTTGACAATGACATACATTAAAAGTGTGGCAGCACAACTTGAAAAAAGCTAGGTCATGCCCTTGCTCTGTATTTATCTCCACACAGTTCTTGAAGCCATTAATAAAGACAGCACTGACAGAATCCCTGCTGAGCAGGCAGTTGGACATTTAACACAGCTTAAAAGTTTTGAATATGTTTTGGCCATACCATTGGATACAGAAAGCACAAACCCAGCTTTTCATTGAGGAATGGAAAGCCCTTCAAGCAGCTGAGGAACTGAGAAGCCTCCTGTCATGGTGGCTACCTGTTTGTTTTCAAAGGACATTTATCACTATCACAACTGGGAATAAGTCAGTTTTAACACTTCTTTCCTGCCAGTGACTAGTGGCACTGGACACTTTTTCCTGACTCATAAATTGATGTCCTCTTTAAAGTAGGACACACTGTACACCTCTGAGTGTGATGCATACGTGATGGATCACCCTGTTAATTCATAGAATAGCTCAGCTGAGGAATCAGTAGTGTCAAACTTCACATTAACCTCACTCTGGCTTCGGAATATCAAACACCCATCAAAACAGCAAAAGCCAGAGGTTGCCTCTTATAAGTAAAGCTGTAGAGCGTGTTGAGATAAAATCAATGATTTGAACCCTATTATGCCTTAAGCTGACCTTGCCACATCATTTGTAAAACATGATTGTTCTTAACATGAGCTCCTGTCACATTACCTAGCTTGAGTTTTCAGACAAAGACTGATAGTGAAAGCATCAATATGGATGGCAAGGAGATATTTAATGATTAATATTCCACATCAGGCATGACATATAGTTCATCTTACCGAAATATTTCTAAAAGTATTAAAACTGAATATCCGCGGCTCATATTAGAGAGTGTTAATTTAGAACAAATCTATCTCTGTCTGAACCATGGTTTTAAGTAATATTAATTAAAATATCATTAAAAAGTTGTGCAATCTAAACTCAAAAATGCAAACTGGGTTTTAAAAAATTAGTCACCATGATCCAAAGGCTATACAGTTAGAAATGAAAAAAAAATATATTTTTCATATAAATTTGTAAAAACTAATAAAAAATCATTTGGATTTATGTGACACATTTATTCCATGTACTTCAAAATATCATACTTAATGAAAGCAAATATAGCAAATTTGCAGAGAATAATCCTCAACATGTGAGAGAATTGTCCAAATAAAGCAATAATTTTTAGAAGCAGGGTAAAAAATTATATCATATTAGCAATAATTTGATAATTGGGACAAATACACATGAATCCCTGACTATAAATGGACTTGAAAAGTTAAGTATAACTGCAACAACAAATTATTTCTCACTGCTTTAGACTGTTAATGCCTTTTTAATTATTAATACCTTTTTGTGGAAAATAGTTTTTACATTATAGCTGACAAGGAAGCATGCAGAGATTGCAAACATAAGTAACAGCTATTACAGTCTGTTATTACAAAATATTCAAAATACTAGTGATAAAGCTAATTCTAAAATGTCAAAGACAAAAACTGAGATGTTAATATTTAATTTAAAAACAGGTTAAACTTTTCTTCTTCATTAAACTATGATTTTAGACAGTTCAAGCATCATTAAGCACTCACTGGGCTGTGTGTTGTTTCTCATTCTTTATCTGCATATAGCTGCTTTTCATACCATCACAGAATAAGCTATGTTTCCACTCAGAGTTGGTTCCCACCTAACCCAGAACAAACTGTTCTGGTTTACTACAATAGTTCTGCCCATATGATATTTTGGTCTTGAGATTTGTAATTGTAATTTGTAATTTGTATGAACCTTGACTTCTCCTATCAGTGTTGCACTGGTGAGCAGTAAAAGCCATTTACTATCCTGTTTCAATATACAGGGAAAATAAAAAGAACATTCCTTCTTCATCTTGAAAAATTATCAGTAGGCCAACTTGACAGGTTTTGCAAAGTAGACTGCACATTCCTAGTGAGAAAAAAACCTGTTTTTTTAAAAAAAATTATCAACAAAATTTGAATTATTTTGAAGATAAATCCATGATTCAATTGCCTACTCTAAAAAAAGGTAGATAATCAGCAGGAAAAAGAAAAGTTTTCTCATAGAATGAGATTTTACTACACTAACATGATTGGACCTAAATTAAATTCTGTTTAATTGCAGATGGAAAAATAAGATCTCATAGCCAATAAAGTCAATAACTTAATGACAGAAAATATTACCTCCAAAATGCATCAACTTCATTGTAGTTGCTGAAAACAGTTTCATTGCATTCTTGACAGAATTTTTTATCTTCAAAGAATTTAAGTAAAATCATGGATATACACATTATATATATGGAAAAATAATCTCCAATGGCATGCAAGGGATATCATGTTACTTTCTAGTGTATTTTTAAAAATTAAAATAGAATAGATGACTATTAATACAGGATAATTAAAAGAGTGATGGTCAAAAATCAATGACAAAGTGAAGAAACTATAGGTAAAATAGTTAAAAAGAAGAGAAACAAAACACCAGGCAAGTAAGCAAAAATCTATGGGAAATTCAAATGAAAAAACAGAAGAGCAAAACCAGAAAAGAAGAATGCATGCCAGGGAAAAGTGAAAATAGGAAAAAAAACCAATAATTTTAAATTAAAAAAAAAAATTAAAATGGAGTATTAGTAGTTGCTGAATTTCAATATTTGCAGAATAAATCTTTCATTGAAGCAAATATAAACAAAAAATTTTGAAAAACTGTCAATGTTTTCTGATTCTAAGAAATTTTGAATTTCAATCATCATGTTCTCACAGGTATGTATGTTTTGGATATAATGCTGGAAGGTCTTTGCATGGTTCAAAAAGTGTAAATCTCTAGTTTAATTGTACCATATGTCAGCAGAAATGTTAGTTACATATGTATGAATTTTCATTGAAGAATTTGTCTTTAAAAATCAGTGAAAATATCTCATTTTTACTTTAATTTTTTTCTTGGTTACAGACCACATTAAAAAATTACTAAATTTTATAATTAAAGATTGAGTCATTTTAATGTTTTACTCAAATGTAAGAAATCACACATAATGGAAATTACTATTTTTAAAACAAATATTACAGGTATTTTCCAAAGACTGACACATGGCACAGTGCAATCTTGTCAAATGACTTATACTGAAAAGAACTTACCCTTGTAATATCTATGCATATTTAAACATTAAAAACTTTTTCTTTGGCACAAAGAAAAAATGCAGGTGAAATTACGCTGCTAAATTTCATACAAGCTGGTGTGAATTTACACAGCTACTTTTAGCACAGCAAAATGTCCGTGACTTGCAAATTCACAGCCTCACTAAGTGAAAAACATAGAACAGACATTTAGTGAAAAGGTGTAATATTCAAAAAGTGTGTTAGAACATTTTTTACTTTATTTCTTAACCTCATTGTTTGCTGTTGAAACTGTAGCAGAAAGAGAAGATGCTATTCTGGAAGACAAAGCTTGATGAGTGACAGTGGTGCTGATCTTGTTGTTCTGATTCCTTATGTTCAAATGGTCTCCGTTTCACTTAAACAAAAAGCTGTTTCTCTGAGACTGAATTTCCTAGCAGAGAGCCTAATATGTGAAAATTGAGGAAGTCTATTGATTTTCAGAATTGTTTTGAAGGATGTGCTTTGAGGACCTCAAAGGTGCTGCAGTCTGCTTTCATTCAACAGATAGGAACAAGCCAATCTGGAGAGCTGTGCATTTCAGCACCTTATCCCACACACAGAAAGAGGACATGAACGCTTTGACAAAGAAAATCTATTCTAAACCATGGTGATGAGCAAGCTACCTGGGAAACAATCACCCCAGAACCTTCTTCTGCATCACTATCATTTTGCAGAGGTAAAAAAGTCCTTAATACTTCTAGATCAGAACAAACAGCCCTTGACACTCACGCTGTCACTATCAGTGCCATATGTCTTGAGCTGAGGGGAAGTCAATTCCAGAAGATTTCTCAGAGTCAAGCTAGTTTCTTGAAATCCGGAGGTATGTATGTAAAAGAATATGCAATGATTCAACACAGCAAGAGAAAGAAGGTCTGAATGACATTTTTAAAGAAGTGTTACTGCTTGAAAACGAGTGCAGGGGGAGACATGCAACATTATTACATGATCTTGACCTGGAAATATTAAATATCCAATCTGAGTTTTGCTCTAGGCATGTAAATCCTTTCCTTTGAGAGCACATGTAAACTCTTTTCTCCTAGTGATCAGGTAAAAATGAGAAGAACTGATTTCATTATCTCCTGGTATAAACTATAAATGGCTGGTTCCTCTTTTTTTTTTTTATGAGAGAGAGAGTACCTGTTTAGTTGAAGCAAACACAGAGGGATTGACAAAGAATAACATAAAATGCTGAAAGAATTGTTCAAATTAACATTAATTATTCAAATTAAAATCCGTTCACCGATCAGCAGAATAAGCTTGAAGTCTACTAAGCTGTAGAAGGTTTCAAGTAATATAAATTTCTAAGTGCTAACAAAGAATTCCCAAGATGACCGATTCATACAGAGTATGAGAAAGTAAAAGGCCTTTTTATGGACTAATTTAATTCCTCACACAAAAATTTCTATAAATTCAAGATTGTGTTACATAATCTGTCAAAAATGTACACAAATAGTTACTTTGTGTCAAATTCTTTTAACATCCACTTACCACACTGGAGTCAATGAGGTCATGTCAGGGGCAAATCAGGTCTTGAGAGTATGTCCAATTTATCAGTGCTAGGGAAAATCCCCGGTTCAGAGTATTAATATTAGGCTAAAATGTATTCCATCACTCATAAACCAGTCTTAAACACATACCCAATTTATCAGTGTTAGGGCAAGTTCTAGGATTATAGCACTTATGTTAAACCTAAAATGTACCTCATTGCTCAAACTCGACATATTCTCAAGGTAGAATTCATCTCTCATAGAACTTAACTGGGATCTCTGGGTTTACTGACCATGAATGAATTTGCCCAATGCTCTTACTAATGAAAATTTTAATAATCAATTGTCTTTCACAAGTGAAGATGAGAATGTGACCTGTTATTTGCTCAAATTGATGTTGAATGATACCACTTAGTCAGGCAGAATCAACTATTGTGCTCAACCAAAATCAGAATAACTTAATGGATTTAAAATAACTCAAATTAATAGCTCTAGTCAAGTAACTGAAATTTAAGTAGACTTTCAAATTATTTTCCACTAAGAACTCCATCTTAGACATGAAAAATTAAATTGATAATAATTTTCAATTCCAATTAAATATAAATATTTATTTTGTTAATATGCTTGTAAAATAATAACAGTAACAATTAAAAGCTAAGAACAATTCAGGCCATGTTAAGCTCAGCTCAGCTATTTTCTTAGCAAAGAGGAAGGCAAGCAAACTAATGAATGAATTATCCCTTAAATAACTGGATTTTCTCAGATTGAGCAGTATAGCAATTCTCTAAGTTTAGAAACACTTGAAAGTCACCTTCTTGATATGCTTTATTTAGCAGAACCAAGGTTAACTTGGAAGCACCTTCTTTTTGGTTTGGGTTTGTTTGCTTTATCAGAGTTTTTATCAGAACTTTACTAGTGTGACACAGTAACCAGCTTGCCAGACAGATGCAAACACACTGTACTCCTTACATGGGTTGGGCTACATTTTCATCACAGGTTGAAAGTGTTATTATGTGAGAAAATGCCTTCCATTATAGCAACCACCAGCTTCTACTCGTCGAAGATCAGCTCAGATCAGTCTCTTCCCTCAGTCCTCCCTCTGTCCCTCCATCCCTCCCTCCCTTCCTCTCTCCCTCTCTCCCTCCTTCCTGATGCCAAAATGGATTTTGCTTTTTCATTTTGCTTCTCTAATTCCCTATGTAGAAAACCCTGTAATTTTCCACTGCTAACGTGTATAGAACTTGTAGATAATAGAAGACCATACCCTAGTCCATTCTAGTTACCCTTGAATTATTAAAATATGGGCAAGATCTAATATCAATATCCAACTGAGATGGACAAAAATACTCTCTAACTCGTCAAAGTTAGAAAGTGTATGTTTTATTCCAGTGCTGGGAAACTGTGAGGATGCTTCCTAAAACATCGCTCTCAAGTCACAGGGCTAAACACAGTATATTTATTTATTACAATTTTAAATATTCAAAATACAAATACATATTTATAACATAAATACTTCCCATTCCTTGCTTTGTATGGAAATTAGCTAAAATGTCATTAAGCGTGCATAGTTAATATTTTAAAATTGGTCGGTGGTAGTTTAATTATGGGAGTGGTCTTCCTGGATGAAGTAAAACCTCATCATCTTCAATTTGACCTTTTTGCTTATGGGTTTTAACAATACCTATGACATACCCATGACCTTGGAAACCCTCCCAGTTTCTCCTTTTATTACTTTTGAATAAGTTTCAGATGAAATAATTAATATATCTCTGGCTTTTCTTAGATGTTCTAGGCATATTGTTTTTACAGCTGAATAAATATTAGATTAATAACGAGCACTAATACTATTTAATCTTCAGTTCCTTAACCTAATCATTAATCTTCTTAATTAAATTCAGCTGCATTTGCTTCCTACTCATTCTTAACGCTTTTCTACAAAGTTCTCTCTTAAATAAAAAAATGGCTAAACACTAAAAAGTTTGATTAAATGTTTTAAGGAGAATTCTGTATTTCACCCTAGTCATAACAAAAGCATGTTACCCCCATGTTATCCTTCATTATCCTTGAGAAAATACATTCCATCTCCTTTGACGGTTGAAACATGAAAGTAATAGAGAACCCAGTGACCATCTTACATGTAAGTGCACCCTCGCTCTAATGGGGAGATTTCTGTCAACTATGCGAATTGTAGAACTTACTATAAATATGGGAACACACATATGGGCGGGGGGGGGACCTCTTGGACACCAACGGAGACACCTGTACCATTTCAAAGCCTTAGTTGCCAGTGCATCCGGGAGCTGCCCAACCCTCCTTTCCTGGCTTGTTATGGATTCACACGAATAAAAGGTATTTGCTTTTCCCTTCCCCATAATTGTGTCTCCAGTTTTCTGTCTTCTGCTAGCCTGAAAAAGGCATCACTTCCTCCCTCCCTCCCTTCCTGCCTCCCACCCTGCCTCTCCTCCTCCCTCCCTCCCTCCCTTCTGTAAGAGACGGCCTGAAAATTCCTTATCTGCCTCACTATTATCAACAGAAACTGAAACCCTAANTCCTTATCTGCCTCACTATTATCAACAGAAACTGAAACCCTAAAAGAGGACTTTTGCACTAAAAAATCCTGGCCTAGGTAAGGTGGGATGTTTGTTAAGTGTTGCCTGCAAGGTGCATCTGCTGGAACAGGTTCTGCCTCCCAGGCAGATTTTGGTCTCTTCCCCCACTCAGGGAAGCGAAGGGAAACACAGCCAAGGTGGTGTGTGTCACAGTGTGTAATGAAGTTTTACCTCCCTGTGGTGGATTTTGTCCCTTCTTAAAATGACTGAAAACTCCAGTGCAAAAGATAAAACTGCATTTTATGCTCTACTAGCAAAACACAATGCCAGACCCTCTCCGGGAGGGGAAGAATGGGCACAAAATAACTGGTTTAATTTGGAGAGCGTAACTGATAGAGTATGTTCTTTACAACATGAGGCCAAATTCAAATTTGGCCAAAATAAGTCCATAATCTGCTCTGTTTTGGGAGCATGTCTCTCAGCAGCAATAGATAACCGCTTCAAGCGATGTAAAGAAGAAAACATAATAATAGATTCCTTTCAAAACCTAGTGGAAATTTTGGAGAAACAATTAGATGAGGAAAGGAATGACAATCGTTTGTTGCGGGCTGCCTTGAAAGAGATATATCTTGAAAATTTAAAGAATGCTGTCTCGCCAAAAGAGACAGAGCAAAAAGAAACCCCTCACATTAACCAAAAATACTGCCAGAAAGAACTAGTGCTAGTAAAAAATTGTAAGGACAACTGCAGCCCTCATATAAGACCCATGATTAAAACAGAATACAATTACCTGAATGATGAAGATTTTGACACGCATATTACCACTAAAGAAATACCATACACTGCTACTGAATTAGTTAAATTAAAAAGGGAATATGGGTGGTTCCCCCACGAATCAGAGACCGAATATGTCTTCTGAGTGTTTCTCACCAGAGGAGACCAAATTAAATTAACTGAACAGGAGGCCACTGGATATTGGGAACATGGAGTTTTCTTAACAACAGGAGACAAATATAACACTTGGTCCCTGACTCAGCATGCAGCTTTCTGGGCTGAGGGACTCAATCGTCTAGAAAGGGGAGACCCTTTAGCTATAGTCGGTGCCCCTTTCTGCACCAGCTTCTGGAAAGCGTCCACAAAGC
>VZRZ01003659.1:811-18586 GCA_013398175.1 Climacteris rufus
CAGTAAGTTAGTTAGTCACAGAATATAACAGTTAGTTAGCTAAAATTTCCTTACCCCCACTCAACTTAAGAAATGATCTGCATAGAAGAAATTCAGCTGGTAAGATATAGGAACTTCCAAAATAAAGGCAGATTTTCTGAATGTTATGATGTCTGCAGAAACTTTTTTCACCCCAGCGTCGGTTCTGGATATTTGCTTACATGACACAGGCAAGAGTGTTTGTAGTGTCACTGTCCATTTCCTTCAGGACGACATGTCTCATTCTTGCTTCCCAAATAAAACTTAGTAAGCTCCTGCTTTTACATGAGCAGTGTCTATTGGAGAAACGCATAATTAAACAAAAGCATCTCCTTCCTCTTTTCCTTCTCTAATACGTCTGTACTGTTATTTATTTGGGTCGTTGTTGCTGAGCCAACAGGTAGCAAAGTTGAAATCCAGAAATTAAAAAGACTGTTCCTCTCAGCTTGTTCACTGTCCCATTCCACTGTAAGGGGGTTGGGGAAAATTCTTTTAAATAGATAATTTGGATGAAATTGAAAGGAATAAAATTTTTTTGTGTTTACAAACAGACCATATGAATCTGCTTGTAGATAGAGCTAGGAACTTATAGAGAAGTAACAGAAGAATCAGAACAGAAGAATCTACCTTCTAGTTTCCACTAACATCCAAGAATTTTTACATATTTTCTTCTTTTAATTCACTTAACAAATGAGTATGTGATTCAAGTTATTTTTTCCCTTCAAATCTCAGTAGCCAAAATATTCACATCTCTGGATGCTCCAAATATGTTCACATGTTCAGTATTTCTGCTTGCAATATTATAGCAAATAAGGGGGAAAAACATTCTGCCATTTTTAGAAGTTCTGTATAAAGCCTATGGAAAATAAAAAGATAATAAAACAGAAGCCGTTGTCTATATTCTATGGGAAAAAAAGGAAAATATCCTTAATGTCCAGTTTTAACTAAGAGACAAAACAGAATGAAATGGAATTTGAAGATATTAAAAGTTTATTTTAGATATAAACCATGCAAAATCATTGCCTTACTGACAGTGTTTGATTTCATCTGGGTGGTAGTAACATCTGACATCAGAACCAACCAAAAAAAAAAAAAAAAAAGTGGCAGTGATGCAAAGTTGTTGCAACACAAACTTTCTTGGATCTGTGTTTCCTCGGCATACAAACTCCAGAGCAGGATAGCATTGGTTGAAAATGATACGTGGCCTGGCTGGCTGAATCCAATGCTTTTTATGGGCAGGTTCTGGAGCCTAACTTTGAAGATAAAGCTGTTCTTCTCTGTAAGAAATCTCTTAAATCGAATGCTGCTCTTACTGGGTGAATGCCAGGGAAGTAAATGAAACCTATAAATAAAGCCACGGCAGAGCACATCCAGGCTCCCAAACATCAAAGATGACACACAATTCATACACAATCTGTCTGCTGTAATGACTTCTAATTAGGTACTATATCTTTTTTCACTGTTAGGTTTCATGAATTTCTGCATGGTATCAAGGCTGGGAAAATTTCAATATCCTCTGCCAAATTTCTTCTGGATGAGCCTATTGCATTACATTATCAAGCTTTCATAAGAACATAGTAAAATTCCTTTTTTTGCTAGTACATTTTTAAAGTATTGCTGCATCAGTAGCTTTCATATCTAATGCTAATAAGACATGATGAATAATTGCTAAAACAACCGACAACAAATTGAAGTCACCTTGCCAATTTGATTTGTAAAATTAGTATTAATACAGCGGTATGGAATACTGGTTGTATAACATAAAGGATTTTCTACCAGGAATGCTTGATACTGTTAGTCTCTTCCAGAATTACACTTAAAAGATAACTGGAGAAATGTTTGCATTTTTCCTCTCCTCCCGTTTCTTCTACAAATACAAATTCTGACCAGATTCACATGGTGTGCAGGGTTATCCAATTTTGTTCAGGGGTGGAGTAGAATTGGAACAGTGACAGATCTTGGATGTTTATTTACAGACAATAATATTCTGCACTCCACATTTTTTGACTCTAAATCAAGTATGTTTGTCCTTTGGTGCTTTTCCTGTGTATCTGAATGGCCACGTTGTTACCTGTGGCACCATTACCATTGTTCTGCTGTCTATAGAAGAGATTAAATAGAATTTAGTGTCTCACAGCACAAAGACTTCTGGAGTTCAGGGAGGATATACGGCCAGCTTTACTCTATGGAATTAATGGCTCAGTCTTTGGACTCTCATGAATTTGGGGGCAATATGTGTAGAATAAAGTTACATTTTTGCATTTATTTTTGAGATGCACTAAAGCTATAGTTTATATGATGAATAGTATTTCAAATAATTCGTCCTGATTGTTTACATAAAGCTAAAACACATAAATATTTCCAGTTTTTATCTTGAGCTATTTTAACTGGAGAAAAACCTCATGGTTATGGTTATTAAAAATGAAAAGCCGATGATTTATTGTTTATGATGAGACTTTGTATAACAAACACAAATGAATGCTCTTAATTTTTTCTTTTAATTATTTGATTAGATATATAGTATATTCCTCCATCTTCCTCTTTCATTAGCTATTAGCAGGACAAATATTTCCCTTCTTCCTCTATTTCCTGATTTGGGATTTTAAAACAATTTGAATTTCATGTCTTCATTTTCCAAATTTGCACTTTCACAACCTGCTTAAGTGAAGCTGTTGGAGAAAGCAGTCTATCAGACAACAGTCACAGCACAAGTGCTGACAATGGGAACTTCACCTCTTGTTCTGCCAAGGCAGTCATGGGACTCAGCACTAAGTGGGACACAACATATTTGCCTCAATGTCTGTAACCATATGACAAATTCAGAAATCAGTCACTAGAAAAGTTTAAGTAATGTTTCAGCATATTGTTTGGTAAGTCATGTTTCTATGAAGAGTGCAGTTGCCTCCAATTTTCTTTTTTTATTACAGGTTAATAATGTATTGCATTAAATGAAAAATATTTTATTTAAAATATTTCAAAATCAAATCTTTTCGGTAGTTCCATTTTGTGACACCTGATACTCTTACTTTATTTTTTTTTAACTATCTTTTGCATGTCTGCTGAGTTCCTTGACTGAGCCTTTTATCTGTATCAGTACTGCCATTGCATATTCTCATTTTATTTTTGGGGCCAGGTGTTACTCAGTAAGCACTGAGTGCCAAGGAGTAAGAAAGATAGCAATCTATTCCGGTGTCTGTTGAACATTCAGAATTCAGTGACACAAGCTTCAGTGGGATGTAACAGCCAAGTTCCAGCTGAACTCTTGAAGTAGTTTTCCAGGAAAACTGACTGTCAGCGTTGCATACTGAACAGACAGTCCTTAAACTCAGTTCTGCTGTAGAGGTTCGGGTGCACTTGCACTTAGAGTTTTAAAATTAAACATTGCTATCTCTGTTCTGGTACTGACAACACTTTTCATAAAAGTATTGCAGGTTTAAAGCACAAATAAGCTGTAGTTGAACTGCTGAAGTCCCTTTCTGAACTCCTGTGAGACTTCCCAGCTCTAGGGGTGAGAGGTCAGGGTGGTTTGAGGTGGGATATATTTTTGGTTAAGATGTGACAAATATAGTAAGTAGATGAATGCTAATTCAGGCTATCATATTTAATCAGGGCATCGAGACTAGAATGAAGCCTTCACTCTGGAAATGAGCTCTCATGATCAAAGTAGAGCTACCTTATTTAAATAATTTAAACCAAGATCAATTTTAATCAAAGCTGATATTGAGTATTGCATATGAAAATTTACTAATTTTTTTTCTTTCAATTTTGATGTTACCACGTAAATGAGCAATTCTCTTGCTTAGAGATATGTGGCATCTGGCTGGCAAGATTTCTTTAGGGTGGAAAATTTTAATTAATATCTACTCAAGCTGACTGCATAAGCTGACTGCATAGCCAGCATCCTCCATGCAGGTGAGGAGTCAGAAATCTGTCTTTCTGTCTTCCCAGGTATATACTCTAGTGAGTTTAAAATATCTTCTGATTCCAAATCTTTTTATTTTCTTCCAAGTTATTGAGTCTAACAATTATATATTTAGAGAAATTAGAGAATGACAGCTTGGTCAAATTATTTACTTCAGAGAGAATAGATATTAATTAGGGTAAATAGTAAAAGTGTGGGGGTTTTGGTTTGTTTTTTTTGGGGCGGGGGTTTTAAGTTTCTGTAAGGAAAAAGATTTTAAGTACAGATGTACTAATGTGCAAACTTGGAATAGCTCAAGGAAATATGTACATGGAGGTGTGCATTCTTCTGGAGACATTTACATACCCAGAAGCACACCTGAGATCACAAAATAAATGCAAAACTCTTTATCAGGTTTACAATACAATAAAAAAAGGAGATGCTTTCATAAACACACAGACATTTTTTACTTGGGTCACTGATGATATTTGCCATAGCCATGGGAAGTTTTCTGATGTACAGACTCACACCAGGTCATACATGTAAGATTAAAGATGTAGACCATTGAGGGTCAAAGTGTAGTTTTGTTCTCTTTATGCATCAGTAAATCCTAATCCATAAACTTGACTTCTTGCTGTGTCAACACAGGAGAAGAAATCTGAGCTGACCTGTTCAGCTGGATGTAAACCACTGAGCTGCCTCACAGTAGAATTGAGTCCCAACAGGAATCACTGACACCTTTCACTATTTCTTTTAAAGTTCATGCTCCTTCCTAGTTCAGTTCCTGGATATTTAATACCTTGAATGGTTGAAGGTTTCTGAAGGCTACTGAATTATTTTCTCCCGTATGAAATAGTTATGAATGTTCAAGAAAAAATTCAAGTTCACCTCACTACAGACCCTTGAAAAAAGAACTGTTATACCTAAGATGTCCCATCCTTTCCCTTCTGCTTCATCCAGCCACAGAAGGGTGGATTTCATGGAAGGACATGGAGTTTAAACATCTCAGTTTTTATTCTCAGTTTTATAATTTTCAAAACGTGGGAGTTTCTTAGTCAGCAAAGGTTATTTCTTTTGATCTCTCTTGCTATATCAGCAAAAGATTCTGTGTCATTTCAAGCACCCCATGAAAACAAGACGGTTTGTAGACTCAGCAATTGCTGTCTCTAACGGATCCATTTGTGCTGAACACTGGTAGGTTCTCCTCAGCTCAGTGTTAAATACCTTGTTGCCTGGTTTCTCCCATCTCCTGCTAACACAGGTAATCAAGGATGAGCTGAATTAATTCCTGCTGTTGAGTCTTAAGAGGTGTGAGCTTGTAGCTTGGGGGCCCGAATGCTGAATCACTAGGAGTGAAACCCGAGAGAATGCCTGGTGTATCCTTCAGGTTTCAGTGCAGAAAAAATAAATTGTCTTTTCATTTTAGAATATTATTTTCCACAGAAATAAGTAGTAGGAGGGGGAGTAGTAGTACAAGTTTTCTATATCTATATATATGTAACTTCTATTGTGCAGACTGCTTGCCATGTCAAATATACTTATTGTGACCAGAACACTCTTTTTATTGTACAGAGAATATGCTTGCTTATGATGCCTCAACCCTAACAGCGTTTAGCTAGCAGCAAGGTATTTTAACAGTTCCTCATTCTAAATCATTGTTTAGTAAAACTACAGACAACAAAGAAGTTTTGTATTAACCAGGTGCTCAAAAGCCATCCAGCAAAATAGATCAACCACATTTATCACATAACTCTAAATTCAGTAGAAAACAAATAAAAGACAGCACCCCTATCCATTCTGAAAATTAAGAATTGCCACCATGCTTCAGATTATAACAGTTGATAACACAATTAACCTTAAGTTTAATACTCAAAGATTATAATTTCATACTAATCTAAAATGTTGCCCTCACTGAGAAGAAATGATTGTCCACCAGAAGACTGCAGACTGTTGTATTAGCTTTATGTAAGTAAAGTATCACAATGCTGGTAATATTTAAAAATCAGCCTTAACAAGAGGTTAAGTAAGGAACAGCCTCCTAAGAATGTGAACACAAATAAGCAACACCCTCCCAAGACCTGGCATTTTTAAATATGCAACAAAAAAATGCCTTTATAAGAAGAAGAATGGGAAAAAGTGGGGGGGAAATGAGCACAAGGTTAAAGCTAAGCCTTTTCTTCTTTCATTTGGACAGTGCAGTTTTTTTCAGAGCTGAGCAGAAATCCCCATCTAATTTTCATGTGGAGAAAGAAGAGCAAAAATGGAGTCACCTATTTGCTTCCTAACCCCCTATATTTTGAGAATGATTGAGGCTTAATAAGGACATTTTTTGCTGCTTGTGGTAGTCGTGAGTCCTCACACAAATTCTCGGTGTATTTAGACACACAGTAGGAAGGTTCACACATCTGACTATGTACAAAGAATCAATTTGCAGCAAAAGGAAACATCAGATATTGGCACTTAAACACCACAGCAGTAGATAACTTGGAAATACCTCAAGTAAATTGGAAAGACCTAATGCTTAAAACAGTGGATGAAAAAGGATATAACTTCAGAGGTAATGTTCTTCTGCTTTTGACTGGTACTTGACTCAATTTTAATCATATATTATATTGAGACTAAAATATATATTTACATGGCTCCTTTCTTGTAGCATTTGTGTGTTTAAAAAGAGCTGATCAAATATTACCAACCAGGAAGTTTTCCTAATGAAACATAAATATTTTACAGCAATTCTAACACAAAAATGTTCTGTTGCAAAATTTTTTAAATCCTGAGTTTATTTTCCTTTTTTCTTCCTTATGTTCTGTTGTCTGCCACATAAGTTAGTCCATGTCTTCCTCAGGTTTTGTATTTCATAAATTTTTGCTCTCTTTATCTTCTTAATGCTTCCTCCATACTTTAACATCATATAAAAAGCAATAAATGCAATGCATCCTGAAAAAAAAAAAAGAATATCCTCTGTAAAGTTGATTTTAATTTTTTGTTCTGATGCTAAAGCTGAATTTCCCTTCAAACCTGCTACAAAACTGATTGTTTGTGAAAGAACAAGTGTAGTTTCTCTAAAGCCTGGAAATGTGTTTTCCCTTTTCTATGAGCACTTCAGGAATATAATATATAGAGCTGCACTGAGGAGCACGCAGAAAAGGTTTATACGGCAGACTTATCCTTTATGTGATCCCACTAAAAGCATGGAGTACGGCTCACCAAATATCCCTGAAATTGCCTGGGTATGAGTAAAATAACATTTCACTGCAGGATAAAGTGTTCCATTTAAAGTGCAAGTCCAGGCTCTAGGGTAATATTGACAAAGTGGAGTTATTATGAACTAAAACCTCTTTCTAGAAAACTGGAAAGATATACCAGTAATCCTAAGAACAGTACCTGCTTCCCTCATGGCAGAAATAGTGCCTATCAGAGAATTCATTATTTGTACATAACAAGGTCTGTAAATGCTTTTTATAAAAGCAAACCATAAAATACTGAGAATAACAGTGCAGAACTGAGAAACAAACTGGTTTCCCAGATGAATTTCCTTATGCTGTGAAGAGCAAATAATGGACATAATTCTTCACTGGGAATGGTCTCTTTCCATCAGGGCCCTCCAGCATTCAAGCCCCAGCCTCCAGATTAGGGGGACTACCTGCATGAAGAGGGGAGACACAGCTGTGGCTGGAGTGCCCTGAGCTGTGGTCACTTTACTCTCCACAAAGCAGGCAGTAGATGAAGTGTCCCTTTTTTTTTTGAAGTAAGAAATCTCAAAGAAATAAGGAAGCACAATGTCAGAATGAAAGTCAGAGTGTTCTTCACTAGAAAAGGAGAATCAGCTGTAGAATTTTGAAAAAATATGTTGCATTTAAAAGATATGGTCCAATGGTAAACCATTACAGCAGTCATCTCAATTCTTCTTAAATTATCTTGAGGGCAACAGCTTCCCACAGCCTCCTCTGCCTGAAGACCCACCAGTGGTGTTAAATCTGTGTAGGATGAAGATCAATGTGTGTGTAGCTGTTGAATCCAGCTGTGACTACACAACAGAAGGGACCCAATAAAAATTAAAAAAAAAATCAACTGACAACATGAAAGTATGGAGAAATTACATGCAGTGGGTAAACAATAGAGATATTTAATGAAAGGTGAGCCAACAGTGATAAGATTTTTTAAAAATACATGACAAATGTACCTGTTTAAGGAAAGATTCACATTTTACCATTGCTCAGATCTCACAAATGCCAAACACAGCTCCAATTTCTTGCTTTGCATTTCTGACCATACAAATTCCTGATCTGTGTTTCTTACAAGCAGTCTTGCAATAGTCTGCTGCCTAGGGACAGGTTTTGAGAGGAACTCGACAGGTTTTTCTCACTGGTTGCCTCTAAACTCCTATGGTCATCTGCCACTTTTCAGAATTGCTGTTTTTAATTATGTGAATTGGAACTGATATTACCTTTCAAAGGCTTGTTGAAATCTGTGCTGAAGGAGCTCCATGGAGGAGTTAGGGGCTGTACACGTGGCTCTGTACCTTTCTTCAATACCACACTGGATCCATCTGCATGTGTTGGACATCTAACAGCTGCTAAACTTTGATTTTCTGCCCCCAACACATTGTGAATATTAAAGCATTTTAATTTTAAGCTAAATGCAGCATCCATTCAAATCAAAGAATCCAGCCCGGCATTACCATTGGCCGGAGCCTGGCAGTAACCTCAGCTGGGTAGACATTGTTTCTCTGAGTGTTATAATCCACCTTCTGTGTCTTACATGGTGAATGCATGTCCAGGTTGTCTTTGTGAAATAAGAGATGCGCTCTATAACACTGACTCTAGTGTAGTTCAGCATGCTTTTTTTGCTGATATTCCTTTCTTAAGTAGTGAATTTTGAAGTATTAATCATGGCAGGCGGTTACATGAAATTATGTACTTTTCCCCTGTCATTTCAACTCTTCAGCATTCCTGGTATTAATTTTTCCCTTGCTGCCATGTACAATGGAGGGGTAATGGCAATTGTCCTGTGCAATGGAGATGGTCCAAAGGAAGAGCATTGTAGAAATTTTTGTCAAAAAAATGTACCTGAAATGAGACTGTGTCAGAGGAAGGAGGAGGAGGATGCACAGAAGGGACTTAAAACTGATGGCTGCTGAAAGGACCAGTCTCTTTGCAGAGGTACTTCCCGGGAATCTGCACCACTTCCATTTCAGTCTCTTTTACCACTTAGGTCACATTTTCGTTTAAACGTCTCATTGCTTTGCATCTGTAAAAAACTTCTGGAATCTCCTCAGTTCCCTCCATTTACTGAGATTTATGCACTATCCATCTTTTACAACTACATAAAATACAAATGCCATTCTGTACATCTGGAGAAGCAACCATAGAGTAACTCTGGTAATTCACTCGGTATTTGAGGGTATAGATTGCAGACATCTGGAACAGGCAGATATGCTAATATTGTAGAATGTTTGGAGGTATTCACGGTTACTTTGCCAAAGTTCCTGTTCTGTTACACTGCAAAAAAAGTGTGAGAACGCAGTGACACCACCAAGTGCTAACCAGTGAGTTTGAGGGCTGCTACTCCTCCTTAAGTCAAGAGGTCAAGAACCATGTGGCTTTACTTTTCTGAACAAAAAACAATTAATTTCCAAACAATGCAGTGCTGGGTATGTTTAATTTTGAGTTTTCAATTAGAAAAGTTTAGAAAAAGAGTCAGAGAGGTGCACACAAGGCTGTCTACTAAAAGATCAAATGCCTTAGCATTCAGGGATCTAAAGTTTCCTCTTTTCTTAGCTTTCTGTAATATAAACAATAGAATCATAGAATGGTTTGGGTAGGAAGAGTCCTTAAAGATCACCTACCCATGGGCATGGACACTTTCTACAAGACTAGGTAGGAAAAGGTACTATAAAGTACAATATCCTAACATAAAAAAAATACATATATAAGCAAAAGAATGTATGAGGCATCTGTTGGATTTTATAATCACATATTGGTATTTTGTGAGAATTTTTTGACAGTCTCACCCTTCTAGAGCAAGTTAAAGTTGCAGAACCATATCTTCTCACAAAGGGTGAATTAGAAATTCTTTAATTTGTGTCAGTGGAATTGCACTCTGTGAACTGGGCACGGGTTAGAAGCAGGGCCATTAAATCATCACCCACATCATTTATACATTCTAATAATCTAGAATAACGTTTTGGTCTTACTTTAGTTCTTATCTAACCAGTGCAAATAGGAATAGAAGTTTTGAGGGGTTTATTTTTTAAGTATGCTGCGCCCCACTCCTGCAGATTTCTTCTAGTAAAGGATTTTTACAGGAAAATTTAGAGTGAAATAGTGACACAAAATACAACTGAAAATTCAGCCACACTCAATAAGTGGTGAAACTGCTGAAACCAAGGCAAGATTATTTTGTCTTATAATTCATATATACTAAAAATAAGGACTACAAAGCTTTTTCATTTCTGATTTCTTTTACCTTGAATCTGTATTCTCAAAAGATCCTGAACTAGAGGCAGCAGTGCCAGAAAGAGATGCTGTGGCACACCATGTCAGCACAGAAAAGCAAGATGAGATGCAGGGTGCCAAAAAGCAGAAGCAGGAGGATTTGAGCTGTCTGTGCAGGATTAGGAGGTTGCCCAGCCTCTTCTGCCTGTCAACAATAATGGAATTGAGTTCCACACTGAAGATAATTGCCTGAAGTCATTCTCCAGCCACAGGGAAGGTAAGATTAATAAAGAGCATTTGTTATGATTCTGCAACCAATTTATGTAATGGAACACATAATAAATAACCACATATAGCACAAGCATTTATCATAGCCAATTTCTGCATCCATTTGTTCAGTGTGTGTTAAACCAACCATTTGTATGAATAAGAGTGGTTCTCTTTGTGTCCCTTTTTTCCCTGTTAAATTAAAAATTATTGTTATTGAGCGGTTTTTTGTTGTTGTTGTTGAGTTTTTAGTTTTTGAGGGTGGTTTTTTTTTTTTGGATACCACTGTGACAGTGATACATGCAAGCTTCCCAGCAACTGGAATACAACATAGAGTTTTCCACAGGGCCTGTGTTGCTGCCTGTTGCAATTGGAAGACTGAACAAAACATCCACAAGGACTAAAGACCTCTTGCAATTACACTGTATGTATGCCTAAACGATGTGGTTAGATTTGAAATGAAACAACACTATCACACAAGAGAGAGAAATTACTGTGTCCTGAAAATCTGATCTGGAATTCTCCTCTTAAAAAGAGGATTTGCTCTGGAGGGCCAGAAGTGTCCTAAGTGCTACAGAAAGCAACCAACTGGATGTGGTAAAATGCCAAAACAAAGGATCCATTTCTGAATATTGAAAAAAAAATATATAAAATTTAAGTGCAATTTCTGAATACCACTTAAAGAAAGAGTATTGCTATTTTATATTGCTTTTCATCTTTCTGATTCAGTGGGAAAAGATGTTTTTAACTTATTATATTAGTTTCTTTAGACCCTTCTGTCATGGTATAGTCTACAGTATTTGGTTTTCCTCATCAGTAACATTACTCTGTGTATTTTGCAGGAGATCCAGTCTCTTAAATCATATGCTGTTCAAAATAAAATTATTTAAGCATGCCAACTGACCGCCTGTGTCTTTTTGATGCCATTCCACCTCTTTTCTGTGAGGTGATGTTTTTCATTCCAGTTCATTTTCCAGTGTTTGGTAGCATGTATAGCAATCACTGAATTATACACCTAAATTTTGTTTATTTGGAGCAACTTTGTTCCTACCTCCATATATATGTATATACATATATTACAACATGAATTAAGTGATGAAAACTAGATACTGTGTTCTAGAAATGAATACATTCTCTGCTATTATGTGTTGAAATGATCTGAGACCACTACTTATATGGTGGCCCAAAGCAGCTCTGAGAAGTTGTGAACAAAGGACTGTAAAAAGGATTTGTCCCTATTTATTGCATTCCTTATACAAGAAAAACTCCCACCAGCAGTCATTGTAAAATAGAATAGGAAATAAAAAAGACCTTTTATTGCCCTATGAAGAGCCATAATCATCTTGTTTTCATCCTGACTAAAAAGTCTTTCTGATTATTATGGCACTAGGAAAACTATTGTAATAAGTAGGTGTTGACTTCTGTTGAGAAGCATATCATTATTTATTGATGGAATACATTAATGTGGAACAAGGGGAAGACAAAGTCAATATTTATGATGAGGAAAAATAAACTCATGTTCAGTGAAAGAAGCCATTACATCCTCAGTCAGGAAGACAATCACCTTCTGATGCATGTAAGACAGAGTTATAAATCTCATAACTTCTTTGTGGCCAAAATGCTAAGTATAAATATAGAGGCTCTATGAAGTTTGCATTTGTCATTAATTTATCCAAAACTGTCTCTCAATATTTTCCTACTTTTAGATATTAAGCTAAAGTCTTCAGTCATAGAATCATGAAATCATTTTTGTTCAAAGAGAACTTTATTATTGAATCTAACCATGAATGTATCACTGCTAATTCTACCACTAAACCATGTCCCTGAGCACCACATCTACACACCTCTTAAGTGACTCCAGGAGCAGTGACTTGGCCACTTCCCTGGGCCTCCTGTTTCTGGGCTTGACCACCTTTGTGGGAAGAAATTTTGTCTAATAGCCAGTGTAAACTTCCCCTGGTGCTGCTTGAAGCCATTTGCTCTTTTCCTATAATTTGTTGCTTAGAAGAAGAGACCAATCCCCACCTCACTCAAACCTCCTCTCAGGGAGCTATAGAGATGAACAAGGTCCCACCTGAGCCTCCTTTTCTCCAAGATGAGCCCCCCCCCAGCTCCCTCAGCTGCTTCTCATCAGACTTGTGCTCCAGACCATTTCCCAATTTCATTGCCCTTCTCTGGACACACTCCAGCACCTCAGTGTCTATTCTCCAGTGAGATATAAATTTTAAGTCTTGAAATATATTTGTACATGGACTGATGATCATTTTATTGGTCATTGACACAATCTGGATTATTTGTAAGGAAAAGAAGGGTTAGGAGAATGTACACTACCCTGGGCTTTGTTTGCATGAAGTCAAAGCAAAGAAAAACACCAAAAAATGAACACCACCTTCTACCTTCGTTAGCTCCAAGTAACTTCTGTTTTATGGAGAGGTAGAAGAGAAATTTAGGAATTCCTATTTTAAAGACAGAATTTTCTGCTTGAAAAAAAATTGTGTAGAATTAGTTCATCTGCGAAAATTTTGTTTTATTTTAGTATAGTATTTATAGCACTGTTCTTAATGTCTCTTTTATGTAGTGCAATAGATGAACAGGAAACAACTTGTGAATCTGGACTCCAAATACTAAAGGCTATAGCAATTTGTTACAAATTGCATGTCCCATGGAGAAAGCCATCCACAGTGAACTATGAGTACCTTTGGGATCTGAAGTCAAATTAAATTTCTGGGGTTTCTTTCCCCAATAATATCTTCCAGGGATCAGCTTTGCAAGAGGCCATACGGTGCAGAACCCATGTAATTCACACCTATTGACACAAAGCTGCTCATGGACAACACCCTGCGCACTGACTGTACCATCACTCCCCGTTTATGATTCCTGTTGATTTGTAGTCCACTGTGGGTGGATTGGGTGGATGCACACACCACTGCACTGCACTTTGTAGACTGGGGTTAAAAAAGGATGTCTAATGGCTTTTCTTGCTGTTGGGTTCAAATACCAGCAGGTTCTGTCTCCAAAGTGCCTGTAACTCAGCTCATTAACCTCAACATTGATGTCTTTCGTATGCTCTGTACTGAAGCCTTGGAGAGGGGATTGCAGCTGGTGCCACAGCAAAAGAACTTCAGATCAAATAGCAGCACAAACGTGGTATTTCATACTGAAACAAACAAAAATACCTCTTCACTTTGGCTGTATCCCTCTGCAACTCCTTTTGTGCACATCCTTACTCTGAGCAGTGTCCTGTAAGTGAGGACCTCAGCTTCTTCCCTCTGTCCCAGTCTCTTGCTCCCCTGCTCACTGGGAGAAACAGTATCTTGTTCTTCAGTCAGTGATAAAAGAAAAAAATAACCAAGTCAAAATGGATAAGTGAGGTTCATAGCATAAAACTAAGTTATGTTTAAAAATTTTGGTGCATTTATCCTAGTAGTAATAGAAATAAAAATTTAAAATAATGACAGATTGACTAGAAATTACCATCATGATTATCCCTCCAGAAAAAAAAGTCTTCTCAAACATTTTCTTTCCTCTGACAATTTCATATTGAATCTATCCCTTCTTGCTCCTGTGTCCCTATTTATCTAATTGCATCGCCTTTTTTATCATTAGCATAAGACATAAATATTGATTACATACTACAGTCCATGGTGCTGATTATTGGCAATTTTATTTCAAATACTGTAGTCTAGATTCTGACAAATTACATTAGCTTTGCCATTTCTGCTTTGCCTGTTTACTGAAACAATCCCTCTGGAAATTTTACCCCTTAAAATTGAAGGATAAACTCTCTGCTGGAATAAGTAAGGTAACTAACTAGCTGAAATAAATAATACAACCGCCTGGCTGAAGCTATTTTTCTCCAACATACTGTGTGTGAATGATATAGGATATGATGCACTTGATAGATAATGTTTTGCATACATAAAAATATTTCTTTTTACATTTATAATGCTGTTTTAGTTCTAGTAAGATAGTACAACAACTCTGATGCTTAATCTATTTTGAAGCTGAAGTGGAAGAGACCAAATTATTGAATACTGTCTTAAAAACTGTTCAAAACTTTCACATAAAACAGAAATCATCTCAAGTTCAGAGAGGGATCAGAACTTTTTTAACTTTATGAAAATTGCCTGTTGTTAGTCTTCTACTCCAGGCAATACACCTTATGAATTTGTATATTGCAGATAAAAGTCACAAAATTATTATTTTGTTTATGACATAACTCTAAAGAGAGATTTTTCTTATCAATGATGAAAGAGACTAAAAACAAGCATGAGCTGTTTCTTGAAGACTCAATATTGAAAAGAGATTCAGAAAACAATTCAGCAGTCTATTTCTTATCAGAATAATCTGACTTCTCACAAAGCTGCTGTGAACCCTCCTGACATATTCAACACTTCCAATGTATAAAGAAAAATATAGTAAGATCTCTGCTCTAGTCCTTTAACAGTCCCTTTGCAATATCATCCAAACACAAGTAAAAACTTTTTAAAAATGCAGAAGATCCTTCCCTCTTACATCCTCTTTAAAGTCAAGTGGGTTTTTTTTTGTTGTTTTTTTTTTTTTTTTTTTTGTTTGGTTTTGGTTTTGGTTTTTTTGTTGTTGGTTTTGTTTTTATTTTGTTTTGGTTTGGTTTTTGGTTTTGGTTTTTGGGTTTTTGTATTTTTAGCAGAGTCATTTATTATGTATAGGTGTCCATACCCTTTTGTGGAGTCCATCTGAATCTGAAAAGAATCAGCCAGTTGTCACTGTTACAGAAGCCATCCACTTACTTTTTAATCCAGACACTCTGGTTATTCTTTCCTAGTAGTGACTTCAAATCACAGGGACAGATCATGAGGGACTGTAAATCCGTACAGCTCCATTGACTGCACTGACATATTTACACCTGCAGATGATTTGTTTCAAAGTGTGCTATAAATAAAAGCAAAATACTTCTAATGGTATGTCATAATGATTGACACTTTTCATTTTAAAGACCTTAAAGCACTGAGCTTTTCAAGTGAATGTTTGTATTTATGTATAAGGATAGATTAACAGCATTCCTGGAATGAAGGTGCCAACCCTCATTTAGTTTGAGTTCTCACTGCAGTGGAGTAAGGGCTCCTTAGCAGATGAAATGCTACTTATCTGGCATAAAAACCCCACTGAAGAAAACTTGCACTTAACACATTTATTTGATAATTAGTAAGCATACTGGAAACAGTGAAATTGTTAAAAGCATGGAAAAGGGGAACAAACCTAAATTTCCACCAATCTGCAAGTCTTCCTCTGTGTGACATTCTCCCTTTCACACTGCTCTGTGAGCTACTAATCCACAACCATGCCTCCAGATACAGAAAATCTCTTTCACTGGGATTTAGCAGGCTAACTGGAAATACCCCATATTTGTGTTTTGATCTGTGCAGATTCATCTATGATGGAAATGTCACCGTTTATAATGTCAGTGTCGCAGCTGGGAGAGGGGAACAATCAGCCACCAAGAGACTTTAAACTGTACCAGGAGACAGTGTGTAGAATTTGTGACTTTGTAACACAGCTGAAAACTATATTCAGGAGGAGGAAGAATTTATGCTGGAGGGAAGAATTATAATAGGACCTCACAGGGATTTATACAGATATATTAAAAATTAAATTGAATTGAATTTGGTTTTATAGTGAGCCTGTCAGGGTGAAGACATTCCAAGTGCTTAAAAAAACAGTGAGTTACTTACCAGTACTAAAATGACTATTCAGACAGCCTTTACACAGATTAAATGTTTTAAAACATAATTTTAGATAGTCTTAGATAAGTTCGTGAAATGCCAACAAAACAGTAATGGCATATATATATTTATATATTTTTTTATATATTACATAAGTTTAATGCATACTATATTTAAAAATATTTATTTTAAGTAAAAATATATTGTAGACTTGTTACTTATATTTATATTCATATAATATATCTTATATTGTATAGGACACATCATACATAATATATATTTAAATAATTCTATGAGCTTTTGTCAGAGGATGGGGGATGTCTTGGAATTTTTTCTCCATCACTGTTACTAAGTAACAAATAGGCGGACAATTAGGGCTATCAGCTCTTTTGTGAGAGATAAAGAGTAGGCTTGGGCAGGGACAGGTAAGGGAAGAGCCGAGCCGACGAGGAGGGGAAGGACTCACTCTCTCGTCGGGCGAAGAGAAAAGGAGAGGCTGCTCTCTTGCTTTTGGCTGTGACCGGAGGAAGATCCAACTGTGCCCTGCTTTCTTTCTCCGGGTGGGGTGAGCTTTGATTCAACCTTTTTCGCTACTGGGAAGGAGCACGTCTCCCCGGGCTGCGTTTTCTCGCAGCAGTTGCTGAAAGAGCCCAACTGCCTTTGCTGCCTGCTCCCCTCTGCCGCCTGTTTCTCCGGAGTCGGTTGTAACTGCAGAGGTCCTTGCCATTTAGCGGCTAGCCGGGAAAGAAAAGGAGGAAGAGGACTGCTTCCTGTCCTGCCGCCCTGCTGTTGCCGCTCTGAGCTGCCTGGCTGCTCTTTTGCTTGTCCACCATTGCCAGCTGCCTGAGGCTGACCTGACCCTGCGCCACAGCGCCACCTGCAGCCGCTCGGGAGTCATTGCAACCGCCCTGCCTAGCCGGGAGTTCAGCAGCGCCCCCTGCTGTTTGTTTTTTTCTACCGTGATTACACCACACGGGAAAGTTATTTATTATTAGTCCCTAGTTCTATTTATAGTTGTTATTGTTGTTATTACTTGTTCATAAATACTAGTAAAGAACTGTAATTCCTTTTGCCATATCTTTGCCTGAGAGCCTTTGATTTCGAAATTAAATAATTCGGAGGGAGGGGAAAATCACGTTCTCTGTCCTAAGGGAGGGTTCAACCTCTCTTGGCAGACACCTGTCTTTCAAAACCGAGACAGCTTTATAGACACCAAATCTACTTCTGAAAATGCAAGATGGATAATTTTATGGTTATACATGCAAATGGCCAGCTTGCAAGTGCAGCAGATGTGTATCTACAGTTGGGAACACAAATTATATATATCAACAATAAAAAGACTTGATGATGGACACCAAGTGAAAATAAGTATTTTTCCCAAAAAACATGTATTTTTTTTTCATTACAAAACTTTTCATGGAACTGACTGATTTATTAAAAAAAAAAAAAA
>VZRZ01003659.1:18638-49785 GCA_013398175.1 Climacteris rufus
CTAGAGTAGACTTGAAAATTAAGAAGTGTTATATATTTCATTAAACTTTCAAACTGTTCCTCAAAAAACAATGGGCTATTTTTGTGAACGGCTCTACAAGTCAGTGGTGTAATCCATGCAAAGGGTTTTATAAAGTTTTTATAAAGTTTATATATGTTATATAAACATATAAGACATTGTTTACTACATAAATGGAAGATTTTTAGGAACTGTATTCTTTACTTTGATTTAAGCCAAATCTTGTGATAGCTGCAGAAAGGTGGCTTTGCTGCAGAGCAAGGAAGACTTACAGACTTAAAACACTGATGGTAGCACAGAAGCTGGCTTAAAATGAGGTTGAAGATGGGCACAAGACTGTTACACTTTTGTATAAGTGACCACAGGTTTACCAGATAAAATTCTGAATGACCTATTTCCCAAAATGCAGTATTTCAACTAAGATCTTGAATGCTGTAGGAACTTTACTGGGAAGAAGTATGAGCATTCTGAACTCTGGTAGAGCAAGTTCATGCTTGCATTTGTGTTAGAGGCCAATAGTTAACAGAGATAAAGCATGGAATGGCTCTAAGTCTGGAAAAACAAGGGTAGTAAAAGCAGATGGATTTGAGTCACTGTGACTTACAGTGAGTGAAAGAGAAGTGCCAGAGAGCACATAAAAGTTACAGGGTTTCACAGTAGGTAATCTCCAGCCTGATGACTCTATGTCTGTCCCTGGAACAGAAAGTCATGTGGGCAGAAATGCTGAACTTGTGTCTGTGTTCCGGATGTTGTTATTGTTTGGTGGGGTTTGGTTTAGGTTCCTCTTACCACTGCAAGTTGTCAGTGTGCTCTGTTTCCAAGCACACTGCCTCACTCCACTCATGTGGGGCTCGGAGCTTACCAACACCCTGCCTTCACCAAGAGCTTTCCCATGAATCTGAACTGCAGTGAGTGTATCATTCCTGTAGATTGCTAAATTCATATAAGTACTACAAATAACAGATTATAGCTGTCTCCAGCATGTCCAGAGCAATTTAGCTAACAAGGGAGGCAGGGAATCAGTTTTGCTCTGTACCATACAGTTGTTTCTGTGTGACCTGCTATGAATACATGGAAGCTCTCAGAGACTGAGAGCTTTTCCTGGGAGGATTTTTTCCCACAGAGGAAGAGGTCAACAGGTCTGGAACTTTTCACAGGTGGAGCTTGTGAAAAACCTTTGTATCTCTTGGATCTGGAACATAATTTTTAGTCAACACTGGAGAAATGGGGAGAGACTTCTGAACCATCAGTGTCATGGTGGTTAGAGCCAGGATTAAAGTGAGGATTAAAGTGACAGTCCCTTCAGGACACATAATGACCTGTTTTCCCAGCAAGTGCTGCAACCAAAGGGCTGCACAGCTGATTTTGGGTCAGTTCATTTTCATTTCAGTCTGAAACAGGAGCAGATTAGTTGTTTCAGCTATGTCAGAAGTGCGAAAATGGGAAAAATAGGCCTCTGAGAAATATTTGAGAGGTAAATGTCTTTTCATTTTGACTTTACAGAAACAAAATTTCAGATTTTGTGCATTCTTCATATTGCCAAAGTAGATTTACTGAAATGATGAAGTCTGCTGGGGCAGCTGCAAGAAAAGCAGAACAGTACATCTATTCACCATGAAGGAAAAGGTCCAGAGTCGTAAATCTGACTGTGTATGTAGTGAAGAAAACAAACAGAGCATACCAGCTTCCTCAGAATACATTACCCCTGTTTAACTGAGACAGTTAAAATATTTTTGTCTGCTTGTTTTCCCAAATAATGAGAGGAAATAAGGAAGCACTACAGCAGCAGGTAATATGGAAATCTGTCCTTAGCTAGGGGCTTTATAAGTGCTCCTAAATAATACTGAAGCTAAATGATCCTTCCAATCTGATACCTCACTAAGAAAATTGCAGCCTGCTCAGAAGTAAAAGAATCACCAGTGGTATTTGTAAAACTCAATGAATATCTTGAATTTCTAGTAGGAAATTTGACATTTCAAAGTTAGCTTTGATGTTAATAAACAAGATTGCAAAAGTGCATACTCTGCCAGAACTTAAAACCACTAACATTAGAATACTGAGTTTTCAAAAGTGCTTTAAACCTCAGGTGCTCAATCTACGATTTATGGAATGAATCACAATTGAATCCGTGAGGAAAAAAAAAAAAAAAAACCAACCTTCTCAGCAATGAGGTTCAGAACCTGGCAAACAAATAATTCCCCTTCATCCCTGAGAGCAGAGCTGATAAGGTATATCAGTGCAGCAGCAGCACCAAGGTGAAGCACTCAGAGCTCTGTTAAGTGGCACTCCTGCTATGCATAACAGAAGGATAATTGCTGATGGCAGGGAGAGTTTTCTAAAGGATTGATTGTTTTGATGTAATTCTGTTTGATATTAACAAGGAGCAGCCCTACCAGAGGATGTGAGTTTTCCTCTAACGCCAGATCAAATGTCAATGTCACTGTGGTGGCACTGTGGTATAAAAGTTTCCTTTCTCCCACCCCACAGACAATGCTTTATTATCATTGTGGTGGCCAAGGCTGTGAGGAAGGGAAATTGCAGGATTGGAAAGGACAAGGTGATTGTGTTAACTGTGTTTCATAGCATAACAAACATACCCTGCTGGGATTTTCACAGAGGGATTGGTGTTATAATAATTGAATCAGTCAGCATGAAGTCCTTTGTGTTCATCCTGGCCACAGAAGATTTTCCCTCTGTGCCTCAAGACAAAGCTCAGGACAGCTGCTAGCCTTCGCGTGTGCCACGGACTGACTTCTGCCAGAGCCATGCTGGGCTGCAGAAAAAGGAAGCAGATGGTAGCAGGAACACAGGGAATGCTGCAAAGTTGCTGCACCTTCCCTGGTTTACAGCCATTCCTAGGCTTTCCTCACAGCCTTTGAGAATACCTTGGGTTGCACAGACCTGTGAAAATAATTCTCCAGCTACAGGATGTGAATCTCTTCAAGGTACCAGGACAGCATTATATTGAGTGAAATATGTGTGCTAAGGAAAGTAAGAACCACTTCATTTATCTCAGAGGCCTAATGCTGGAAGACCTAGATCATCAAGTAATGAAAGTGTGTGATGACACACAAAATTTGCAATAGAGCAGCAAGGCATTCAGCTCCAGGAAATGAGGCCACTTGCTGCCAATGAGAAATTGAACAGATTTGAAGAACCTTACATCTCTAGCTCACTGTAACAGATACCTAAGTGTGTCAGCCTTTCAAGAACTGCTAATGTTTGAATTTATTTCTAAAGTACTTGACAGATATTATTGTCAGCTTCATTCTTAGCTTCCCTGTGCTAAGAAAAAGGCTTAACTGACACTTCTGCTCTTTGCATGACATATCTCTTAAATGTTTCTTATAAAAGATTTACGACTAATTAATATTTAATTGTTTAGTAATGAATAGCAACTTCTATTTATAAATGATGAAATGAAATACACTGTGTGATCATAAGTAAAAAGTTAACTGAAAGAAACACTAATTATAGTAGATAAAAACAGGGGAAAATGTATTCTGGTAGGATCCCTTGCTGCAGTAGCTACATTGACTATTCTTCTAAAAAGAATAGCAAAAAAAGTGGTGATTGTATCAAGAGTTTTTGTGATTAGATGATGACTGATGCTGTAGACCTCTAAATGAACTCTCTAGCAAAGCTTAGTTTAGAATCCAATTGAGGCCTAGGTACACAAACCTCAACAAGTCCAAAATAAACATGAAAGATGCATGGATTGTCTTGGTTCATGTTTGTGAGAGGAGATGAGGAAAATCTTACCAATTTCTGTGATGTTGGATCAAAAGCCAGGTAGAGTGTGGAGGCTTTTACCTGGCATTTGAGGATGCTGGAATGGGAAGTTTCAAGTCTCACAAGGACTAAGAACTGTCTTCCTAAACAAGTCAAAGCAAAGTGAACAAGTACTTTACAGCCAGGATCCAGAGCACCACTGAGGGGTTGATTTGCACTTCCTACAGAGCCATGACAGTAAGGAAGATTATCTAAATCTCTGGATTATTTCATAGCTGCTGGGGCTGCCCATAATTTTTAGAGCTTTTTTGGAGCGTGGGTTCCTGGAGGACACTGCAGACACATTTCTTTATGCTGAGAGGATTTGTGATTCAGTCTACGAGAGAAAATGACAATGCCTGCATTGGCAATTCAGCAACACCTTCTGCTGCTCCAGCCCTCAAACAAAGGAACTCCTCAAGGCCAGTGGTCTCACACTACAAGTCTCTTGCTGTAAGTTGAAAAGACAGCACAACCAGCCACTGTTGAGAATTGCTATTTTTCACATACACTGAAAATCCCAGAATGAAATTGAATTTAGGCATTAGAATGATGATTTATGCTAGTCATCAAAATATTAATGGTTGACTACTCTTGATTTATGAGATAATAATCTTTATTTTTGAAAAGCAACTCAAAGAGTTTGGTTTTCTTGCAGAATTTTTTTTTCATCTTTTCATAATTTCTCTGAAGTGCTCTTCCTCATTTCTTCTAGGACTTAGTCCACTTCATTACATCCTATCTAAAGCTCTTCCTACACTGTTCAGAAAACAACTTGGTTTTAAATTCTAAAATAATACAGAAATTATACAGAAATATATCCATTAACACAGCACAAACCAACTTCTTTTCAGAGAAATTATTCTGGTGTTTGCAGTGTTTAGACGTAATATTTTAGCAGGTTGACAGAAGACTGATGAATTGTCAGTCAGAAGTTTCTTTCATGCTGCTGACATAGGAAAGAAACACAAGAACCTGGAAGGCAGCCAGTACAGCTGTTGCAGAACACCTTTCAGTTCCTGCTGAGGTCTGTATTAGACATCACACTGGTTGTGTGCTGATGAACCAACAAAACCTGTTCATGAAAGGTATTCCCTTTTTCCGTCTTTAACAGGAAGTGTCAAAATTAGAGTCATTGGGATCGGAAACCAAAATGGCAAAACGCTGCAACGAAGAAGCAGAAGTTTGTACTCTCCTGTTTTCCTTCAGTAGTGTTGTTTCTGTCATAGAAAGTCCTGCAGGTACGGATTAAGGCACCCCGAAAAAATCCAAGACTCAGTAACACAGGGATAGAGATACCATTTCATTTTGACATAACACAGGCACTTCTTTTTTTCACCGCCAAAGTTTTCTTTATAAAATCCATAATGAAGTCACCAAATATTGTGAATCACACAGGACGACATATGGAGAAATGTTTAAAATTTGCTAGGGTAAGGTGAATACAGGAAAAATTTTAGGGCTAGCAGGTCAAAAGAAACAAGAAGACTGTTGGAACACTGAATTCTAAGAATTTCATTCTTTCTCTTCTGACAAGCAATAATTCCCAAAACCACACCTCATTTGATCTTAAGCCTTGGAAAAGACTTCCCCTGTTGTGTGATAAATCTGAAATTACTGCTGTATAATCAAGGTTATGTCACTGGGTGAAATAGATAGAAATGTAGAAATTTAGGTTTATGAAATATTATAATACTCAAAAAGTTCAAAAGTTTGGGTGTTGGTCTGTACTTCATTTTTCTTCCTCTTTCTTCTCCAAAAATTTGTGTTTCCTACTATTGGCTCCCAAAGTCCGCAATGGGGGTTCTGGGCAACTGATGATTGGGTTATAATTAAAAATAATTTACCTGGCATGTCCTAATTGGCTAACTTGGAGTATAAGTGACCTTGACAAATGGTGTTAGGCGCCATTTCCACCTTTTTAAACAAGGGAACAGCCTCTGTGCAGCTGTGCTATAGGTAAGTTTTAATAAACAACCGAGACTGGAGAGATTTTTGAGTTCTTCTGCATTGTTTTTTAATCTCAAGTGTCTGTCAATAGAACTCACAAAAAGAGCAAAAATATCGCAAAGAGGCCAAAAAGCTTTGGCCAGAAATGCAACATAATGCCTTCTGATTGGCACTGGAAAGAATAGTTATTTTTTTACTATTCTTCTTGGTGAGAATTGAAGATGGAATCTTGAGCTAGAAATTCAAAGTGCAGGTAAAAACCATGTTGTATGAAGCTTTATGTGACTGAGTCAACTGTATCTTGTGTTCATTCCTAGCATAAATCCTTCTCTTTAGGAATGCAAATGAGGGACTTGAAAGTTTGAAGGGATCTTAAGAGGTCATCTATTCTATACCTCTGAAAGATGCTTTGTTGTGCTGACTGCAAGCTGCCCAGAGGCCCGGCAGGCAACAAGTTCTGATGCCCCAGCAGCGTGGCAATCAGAGTCCTGTCAGCAGCTGTCAGTGCTGCCTGCAAGTAGCTCAGTTCGAAGGCTGGCTGCTGCAAGGTGTTGCTGGGCAACAGGTGAGGGTAAAGGAAGAAAAAGGGACTCTCCTTGTCTGTAATCCCGACTTTATTCCAGCCTCGAGGGGCAGAGTTCCAGTCGAAAGGGGGGGGACAAAGGAGAAGAGCACCGAGGAGCAGTTACAGCCCCCTTTTGAAACAGGGGTGGAGAAGGGGAGGAACAAAGGGATAAACCAGGAAGGGAATGACGAGGGGTGAAAGGAACAAATCATACAGGGTTAGGGGAGGAACATATTTGAATCAACCAATGAGGAACCAAACTGAACAGAACTTTCCAGAGCACAATATATTAGCAATGAAACACATGAATAAACATAGGAGTCTAAACGAATAGCATTACGGGAACAGAGAGGTTTCTAGAAGGAGAGGATGAGATGCTGCTAGGTGGACACCCAGTGAGGAGTAGCCTTAAACCTTGGTCTCGCCCTCAGATCCACCCTCAGGGTCAGAGCCCTGGGAGGGGAAATCCACCAACTGGATGTCACTCAGCCCCGAGGTGGGCTGGGTCACCACAACAATGCTTCTTGAATTTCTTTCTAAACTTCCCTGGGCAGTCAGTTCCAGTCTTTCACCACCCCTGTTGCTAAAAATGTTTGATAATGTCTGATCTGAATCTGATTTGTTGTGATTTAAACTTATTATATTTGTCTTACACAGCACTGACAGGAAGAAATAGAAGAAAATATCCCCTTCATTTTGCAATGACCTCTTATGAATCCAAATATTGTTACAACTGTTTTCCTAGGAGTTTTCCTTTCTGGGCTAAATAATCCTAATTCGCCCAATCCTTCACTAGACCTAATATCCTGCTTCTTGTTTCTCCTGGACTCTTTTCAGCTGGCACACTATCTTTCTGCAGGTGTGGCACTCAAGCCAAAGTTTAGTATTTTAAATAGATCTTAGCATTTGCAACAGAACAAAAGGGTTGCTTAATATTAAATAACATCTCTGCTTTTGATTCTTCCTCCCAGCATACACCTTGCATCTTCTGTGACAGGAAGACATTGCATCCTCATAATTTTTGCACTGAAGCAATATTGCTTGGAAGGTATAGAAATTTGGCAGAATAACTCCCTCCTCCCTGGTGTTCCAGCTGGCCCTTGGAGATCAGAGGGCCTGAGTGCAGCTGGGCTTAATCTCTGGTTATAACCAGTTCAGCACTGCAAATCTGCTTGATTTCAGTAAGATCTTAGATGCACCAATAGTGTGGGCCACACTACAAATCTGTCACATTCACAGTCCCAGACTCACCAATACTGTGGTTTAACAGTTTGACATCATAAGTCTGTTAGACTTTAATAAGAATTTTCACAATTTCAGATTCACAAATAGTGAGGTTTACTGAAGTAAGATTCTAGATTCTCATTAGATTGTCATATTCTGTTAGATAGTACTATGTACAAGTGTTCCTGGCTATTCTCTGAAGCAATCAGAGGCACAAATCTTACCAAAGACAAGTCCCTGCATTAGGGAGGAAAGAGTAGCAAGGCCATTGACTTTAGTCAATGAGGTGGTTGTAGTCTCATCCTCTGCCATGGAGGATTTCAAATACCAGTTTATACTTTTGGGAGAAGTGGAGGTCAGATAGTCAGATATCCTGTTCCTGATGTCATAAGTGGTGGGGGTACAGCCACTGCACACATAAATGTGGGATATCAAGAGTTGCACAGGGAGATATTACAAAGGCTGTGGGTCTTGCACAAGGGTGGAACAGAACCGTGGCACACTACAACCACTCCCTCTTCCTCCTGGCTGATTGCAACAGTAAGGGTCAGCCAGCCTCTACCTGATCACCCATTACCCCAGGACATCATGCTCCCAGTAGTCCCTTCACCATGGAATGCATGTGCATCTCTTGGAAATTCCTTCACCATATATCTCAGCATATTTCATGGCTCCTTCCCACAAGCAGCTGCCTAAAATACTCAATAATCTGTATTTGTGCAGTTAAACAGTTCTGATGGATTTCCCTGTGGAAGCAAGATCTATTTATTTCTCACTCTCACCTTGAGATGGAAGTAATTGTCTCTAAGCAGCATCATGAACTCTATCTTCCAGAAAACACTTAATCCCTGCATTAAAGGGAGGGATAGGTATTATCTGCAAATTACTAAGTGCATTTCTGTTTCCTTGTCCTCACCAGTAACTGATGTTTTGGACAGCAGCAAAACCACACACCTCTGCTCAATACCTGTGTCATTTTGATTCAGACACATGTACAGACACGTCTAGTGCCATTTGGACACCTGGAAGTATTTCCAAAGGCCTGGAAGGTAAAACACACTGCCAATAGGAAGCTGCACTACTTTGGAGCTGTACTTGAAGAACAGGCAGACAGCTGAAAACACGTAAAAGAGAAATGCCTCCACTTAGAAGGAGTTGGATACTGTTTTTGTTTCTCTTTGTTTAGGTTGCTGAACAGGTATAAAAGCAATCATGTGAGCCTCACATCTTCCATGTTCTTTTGTATTCCTTCCCAAAGAGCTGTTTTGAAAGATTAAGACTACCAAACACCAGCTGTAATTGGGCAGCAAAACTTTTGTTTCTGATTTATTTTATGTAAACAGTTTACAAGGCCAAGCTGAGTGTCATCAGAGCAGGTGGATGCTCCCAGACAAGGAGATGATTGCTCATTGCCAGTGAGCACCTGAGTATGCTTGAGGGGAAGAGAAGCCTCCAGAGGGCAAGGTGGTGCCAACAGGCACAAGAAGATGGATCTTGCTTGGACAAACTGATGCTGCATGACTGATCTGGTGCAGGATGTGGCCAAGGTAAGTGCTAACAATTTTCACCAGAGAATGTGCAAATCACTCAGTAGCTCAACAGGCACACAGAAAAACAGGGGTGGAGGGAAGGAGATGTGAGGGATGATTGTACCATGCAGTCTCATGCTAAATTACTGTCTTACTAAAGGAAGGGAAGGAGGCTGAAGTGCTGGTAGTTTATGAAAGAATTATGGAACAAATTTAAGGGAATACAGACCAGCTAAGCTGTAGACACCCTGATATCTATATTGCATGAAGGATAGAATTAGTGTACATGGGGTCAAACATATAGAGAAAGAGCTGACATCACTTTTTAAGAAGAGATTCTGTCATGTGAATCTATGGAAATGTTTTGGTTAGCCTGACGCTGTGTTTTGGAGCTTAATTAAGAAATGAAGAAAAGTTAATGAAGCCAACCTGGGTATATAAAAGGTTTTACTGAGTTAGTTCAACAAAGACTCTCAAGGCCTGTAAGCAGCCCTGGGCTTTTCTGTGCTGCCTACTTCAGTCACAAGTGACCTAGAAAAGCAAAAGAATGACAAACTGATTTGTAATGATATGTGGGGACAAACTCATGAGAACCGCATGGGTTTTAGAAGGCAATAAAACAGATGAAATTTAGCATAGGTAATTGTGAAGTGATGCATGCAAATAGCCTGAATTTCATATATAACATTATCTGAGCAAACCATTGCTGCTTATGTGAGACCTTGATATTTTCATGGAACTATTAAAAACTCAGCTTAATGCTTAATCAGCAGGAAAAAAAGCAAAAAATAATGTTAGAAATTACTTCAGAAAATGAAGAATCTAGAAGAGAATGTAAGTTAGAGTGAAAATCTATAATTCTTTCCATGTTGTATGTTGTGTCCTTAGAAAGTTTGTAGCAGAATTGGGAAAGATCAGCAAAGTTTAGCAATAATGATTTGGAATAATGTCTTTATGGGGAACAACAAAGTATGCTGGGACCATCAACATGGAAATGGGCAAGTGAGGAAGAATTAAGTTTTTGTGTCCAAGCACAATCAAATTTTCCCCTTCTCTTCCAATAATCTATTCTCATAGAAGATTTTAACTAGAGTGCGCAGTTTATGGGAAACAAAACAGAGGACACAGATCTTCACACTTATGGTAAACCTGAAGAACTCCTTTCTTGCAGGAAGCTGTAAATGCTGGCAGTTTACAATGGGGTTCAAGAGTTCAAATATGTAGCAGCAAAACCAGTTGAGAGCTGCTGGATATAGAGTAGCTGAATATGGGGAGTTGCTGAATATAGAGAAGAATATATACTTCTGGAAGCACCAATATTACGTGTGACTGGAGCTTGGGGTGTATAAAGAGTAAATACCACTACATGCTTCCCCTGTACTTGTGTTTTTTTCTAAGCCTATCGCACTTTAGGCAAAGTGACAAAGATGAGCTTTGGGCATGTCCCAGTATGAGTGTTCTCTAATGTTCAAAGAGAGGTACTTCCTAGGGACCTGAAGAAACTGTAGGTTTGGCAGTAACGTGAGTTACAATTTACTGTCAGTCAGCAGGGATTGAGAACAAATCTGGGAAAAAGTAAGTGCCTTGCAAAGATATAGTGGTAGGAGGAAGATACTCTAAAATCTCTCTTTTTCATCTTTATACAATCTTCTTTAGTCTAAAAAAACTCCTATTTTATATCTGTTGAAATAAAACATGATCTATTACTATAAAACTCTTCTGGTTTTGGAGTACTTGATTCTGAGGTAAAAATCAACTCTGCCCCTGTCAAAGGTTTAGCTTAGTCCTGTCATACCACCATGTCTTCTGGGTAAGCTAACAGTTCCACACCAAAACCCTTCTGTGCCTGCTGTCCTGATTTGAAAATACACAGAAAAATATGGGACTGAAATACATTCAAGTCACAAAGTTTTCAAAACAGAATCACAGCTATTTCTTAAAGATAAAATAACCTTAGCTATGAAAGACAAAAAGCAATGCCTACTTATCAAAACTTACAAAATTATGGTGATTTCTCCAAGGGGTTACTCAGACTTGGAGGATGCATATTCCAGATTACAGGGAGATTGTCAACCCTCTCAAGTGACCCAGGAGAAAAATTATTTTACATGGGGTCCTGAACAACAACAAGATTTAGAACAAATTAAACAAGAGGTTGCTCGTTGGGCCTTGGGCCATTCAGGACAGGACAAGGTTTGAAAAATATGTTCTATGCTGCAGCCAAGGAGAATGGTCCTTCCCAGAGCCTCTAGAAAAGAGTGCCTGGGGAGACTTGAGGATGATGCCTGGGGTTCTGGAGTTGTGCATACACAGGATTTGAGGCCAACTACACTCCGACTGAAGAAGAGATCCTGGCAGCTTGTGAAGGGTTCAAGCTGCCTCACAAGCGATTGGCACAGAAGCACAGCTCCTCCTGGCACCAGTGCTGCCAGTGCTGGGCTGGATGTTCACAGGGAAAATCCCTTCTACTCATCATGCCACTGATACCACACTGAGTAAGTAAAACACCTTGATCACACAGCAAGCTCAGATAGGAAATCCCAGTCATCCAAGGATCTTGGAAGTCACCACAAACTGGCCTGAAGGCAAAAATTTTGGACCATCATCATCATTAGAGGAGGAAAAGGTGATGTGTGCTGAGGAGCACACACCATACAACCAGCTACCAGAAAATGAAAAGTGATACTCCCCCTTCACTGATGTTTCCTGCCGTATTGCAGGGATACACCAAAAATGAAATGCTGTGTGGAATCCTATGTGATGAACTGCAGAAGCTACTGAGAGGCAAGGTGGATTGTGTCAGGTTGCATATCTGAAAACCATCCAGCCATCTTTGGATATGAGAGGAATGTCAGCTCTACCTCTGCACTGACTTGTGGGGGTAGTGAAGTTGGCTGTACAGGCACATCATACAGATGCACAGATGCCCAAGACTCAGGCTGCTGAAAAATATTGCAGCAAGGGACAGATGGATCTGACTGGCAGCATCAGGGTGAAATATTTCTCTTTCATTGTCCCACGGTGCCTCAGATCATCAGGGAAGAGATGTAACATTCAGATAGCTTGTGACCAAGGGGTGGATTTAACCATGGTCATCCATAACTGTGAGACCTGTGCTGCAATCAACAGCCTAAGCAGGTAAAGAGTCTGTGGTAGAGGGGACAATGATTGCAATATAAGTATGGGGAGGCCTGGCAGATTGATCACATCACCTTCTGCAAACCTGCCAAGGAAAATGCTACCTACTGACAGTGGTGGAAACAACCACTGGATGGCTGGAGGTGCACCCCGTGCCTCACACCACTGTCTGGAACACCATCCTGGACCTTGAAAAGCAAGTCCTGAGGAGGCAAGGTACCCCTGAAAGAATTGAGTCAGACAGTGGGACTCATTTCAAAAATAGCCTTGTAGTCACCTGGGCTAGAGAAACATGGTATTGAGTGGGTGTACCATGCACCAGCTGCTGAGAAAATTGTACAGTTCAGTGGGTTGTTGAAAACCACACTGAAAGCAATGGATGGTGGGACCTTCAGACATTGGGATCCACGTTTAGCAAAGGCCACTTGGTTAGTTAACACCAAATGAGCTGACTCACACAGTCAAAACCTCCACCTACCATAGAAGGGGATAACGTCCCTGTGGCACACCTGAGAAATGTGTTAGGGAAGAGAGTTTGGATTAATCTGTCTCAAGCAAAGACAAACCCAGGGACTCTGTCACTTTCAAAGCAGAACAGTGTTCCTTCTGGTTGGGAGAAAACGTAGTGTGCAAAGCTGTGTGGTATTTGTTTATTGTCGGGGGCCTTCCATGTAATTCGTTTCTGTGTCTTATACCGTTTGTTATTAATGTTGCTGCTGTTACTCTTCAGGTTTTTATCTCATTGCTGTTTCCAGTAAATTATTCTTATCTTAACCTTATTGTTGTGTTTCGTGCTTCCAGTTGCAAAGGGAAGGGGCGAGCAAGTGGTGTGGGTTTAGCGGGAGTGCTAAATTGGGGAATACCATTCCTAAACCACAACACAGCCCTTTGTGTTCCCCCCCAGACAAACGTGTGTTACGATAGCGTGTGAAGGTACATATTGTGATTATATATAGACAAACAAAGTTGAGCATCTGATCAAAGGACAAAAAGAAGGGTAAAAAAGACAGAAGGAGAAGGAAGGTGGGAAGTACTGACCCTGTCATTTCCACTGTTTCAATATTTCCTATGTCAATAAAAATGCTTTCTTCTCTTTCTCTCACAACCTAAACACCTTTATCTTATTTTTTATTGTATCTGTCAAAGAAGTTTGACATTTAATAGATATTTTTCTATAATTATGCCTACATTGCTTTGTACTTTGGTAGCCTGCAGTAAATAATGAACACTGAACCTCGAAAGACAGGTGGTGCTTAAACATCTGTACGGTGTATTGCTTGACTGCTAGAGGGAGAAAAGAAATAAGAATACTAACTCATAATGATGTAAATACCAAGAAGATAGTCATAAGGATTTCTGGCAAGCCTTCTGTATAAATTACCCTCAAGAGACTCTCACAGAATGTGTATATCCAGGCAATGAGTACTGGTAGATCAGCTATTAACATACTCTTTGCTTTAAGACAGCTGGAAGAAAAATATCTGAAATAAAGAAGGCTTTTTTCTTGGCTTTCAAAGTTGTCATGAAAACTTCAATCTAGACAGTCAGAAATTTTCCAGACAATGAAAGAATTGTTTTCTCTTGAATCCTTGTCTTTGGTCAGATCTTCTCATAAGTCATGCGAATTAAGTATGATAGTGAACTTTGTGGCAGGTTTGAAAGGCTCAGTGGTGCTAAACAGGAGTTTTTCTAGCAGTAACTCTCTTCTGTACAGAATTTCCTTAGTTTTAAATCCTGTTACTTCTCTGTTCCTCAATAGGTACCTTTCCACACAAAAAACTGATACAAAAGTGATTGCCTGCTGATTGGTGAACAAGTTTTCTGCTCACAGCACCATACTTAGTACGTAAAAAGACGATGAATGCTAAAGCCTTTGAGTGCCTTTCTATTAACTTGCAATTTGTTCAAACTAATTGTCCATCTGAGGAAAAAGCCTTGACTATGTGCCAGCTCTATTAGTTGATCTGAAAGTAGATGTACAACAGAAACACTACACGTGTTTTGCTTGATCATTTGGTCAGATTCAGATAACTTACTCAGAGATATTAAGATAAATTTTCCCATTTAAAAGGTGGCTGCAAAAATCCAGTCTAGCAGGAAACTGCCTATGGGAAAGCAACCAGTGAAGGGTAAACATCATGATCCATATTATGAGGTGTCCATTGCAATATAGAATAGTAGGACATGGAAAACCTGTATTAAGAGTGAACAAAAATTGACCACCTTCCCTTTGGGAAAGCTGGACTCCTTCCTGCATCCTGACCATAAGAGTAGTGCTTAAAGGATGAGAGAAATCAAAGCTAAATAGATATATACCCTTTTAAGAATTTATTTTAAAGATATATCCTTTACCTTGTTTACTTGCTGCTCTGTGAAGGTGTTTGTTTTTGAAAGTCCAAAGTATTAAAAATCTCTAAGAATTTATTGACTGCCTCTGTCATGTCGGTGATGATTAATCTACATTTTTTAGGGCTCAGTGGGCTTTCTCCAGAATGTGTCTTTGTAAATAAAAAGTATCACTTATTTTATAAGATTAAAAGTGAAATAGTATACCTTTTCTTAACTTACTGGCAAAAGATCACATACATTTTGCTATTCATTTAAATAGTGCCATCTTAGTGTCTTTCATGCAGAAAGATGTGTTTTCTCCCTTTTCCTACTGTTACTGGTCTTTAAATAATTGCCAACTTGAAAAAGCCAAGAATTTCCACTGCACTCTAGGAAAACTACATGACCAAAGCTTGGTATAGACTGAGATTCCATTATCTAGATGAGAAAAATAGGATTTTCTCTATAGTGGAAGATCAATTCTATTTCTAGTATATCAGTCGAATTACCACAAATCATTAAGAGGAAGTAAGAATTCTATGTTCTTTGGGGTTTGATGGGGTTTTGTGGGGTTTTTTGTGGGGTTTTTTGGTGTTTTTTTTGGTTTTGTTTTTGTTTTTTTGGGGGTTTTTTTGTGTGTGGTTTTTTTTTTTTTTTTTTGGTTAGTTGGTTTGGGGGGGAGTTTTGTTGTGGTTTTTCTGGTTATTTTGGGGGACTTTGTAGAGTGTTTGTTTGACTGACTGTTTTCCATCAAAATTATTTTCTAACACTGTCAGTCTAGCCCTTTTATTCCAAATAAAAAGGTTGCAATTTTTTGTAAGGAATATAAAATTCCATCTGGAACCCAACTGACTGAGACATATATTTAGCAGTGCTGCAAGTCAATACCATCTATGACCAGCTGACTGGTTACACTTCCCTCTCCTGGGCTCTACACCACCTCCTTCTGAGTTTCGTTCTATGCAACATAGAGCAACCTAATTTAAAGAAATTATCAAATTTCTTGTGTTCTCCTGGGACTGATTTCGTAGCATCTGAAGCAGACCTGGTAGTTAGCTCAGTGTGCTCATTAGGTACCCCAAAATCAGCGTAAGATGGACATGGTATGAATAGATCAATTCAGGGCTTAGTGACCCACAATTGAAAAGGGTAATATAAATTCAGGCTTAAAAAAATTACAGTGAAAGTGGATGGTGATTTATGTATCAGATTATACTTTCCTGTTTCCGTGGGATTGGTTATAAAACTTGAATCCAGCCATTCCTAAACATTTCCCTGGGGCCATCAAATTTTAAGGGGTGAAAGCAATTGTGTCTTACACACCACAAACTGGTTCTCATGAAAACAACAGTTCCACCATTTTACCACCTTCTGAGAATCACCAGCCCTCCAACACTAAGATGCTGCAGCAGTGAGGTATCTGAGGAATACTGAAACGTTGACATCTGGACATAAGGTTTTTGCTTTATTTTGTGGTTGCACACTCCCACACTTTAAATAGGGGAAGTGCAATTACTGCCTCAAAAGGGTCTGATACAGTCACTGAGTGCACTGGTGCAGCTGCAATATTTTGAGCCAATTGGCACAGGGTATCCTCTGACTGCCCAACAGAAGCCCATGGAATGAACCATCCCTACAAGCACCACGCTGTGGTTGAATAGTTCAATCCTGTAATGTAAAACCACTCTAACTTCACACAGGAAGGCAAAGCAATAATGAGTGAATTTAATGCTCACTCAGCTAAAAAGCTTAAACTGTCTTACTGAAATCGTGTTGATTTATTGCCAAAATTAAGCTGCTCCCTTCATAGTGAATAATATTGTACTATTTAAGTACAGGTAAAGTGAAGCATCCTAAATGTTTTGACATCATTAATGCATCCTATATGGGCATTATATTTGAAATAATAAAATCTTTAAAACTTCTATAAAAACAAGTGCTACCACTCTGTCTAGTTAATTTTCCTTATAAGTCTTTGTAATACTGTTCTGATTTCTTAGGTTTCCAACTCAGCTAATGAATTGTGATAATTAGGCTGTTGCTTCTTAATCATACTTGTACTCTAAGTGGGGGAATTCTTCTAAACAGCTCCATACTTACAGTTCACAGAACTTTGAAAATACAGCTTCACTACATGTCTGGTTTTAGAAACATTCTTTGAGTGAGCAGGGCAAAATCATGAAAGCATGCTGAATAGTATAGGGTAAGTATAGGTATCTCCCATCTGAATGCTGTCTTACACATCTGTGTGTGGCTCTATCACCTTTTTCTGATTTCAAAGCATCCAGCAGGCCTCAAGCAAGCCCACCTGATTGCAGAAGAAAGGTTTTTGGAGTGACACTTAGTGTAAAGAAATATTTGAATCAGATTTTATACTTTTTCCAGCAGAAAAGTATTGTGGCAATGGCCTTCCTGTAGCTCTAGGGAAGCTAAAGCATTACAGCAGTAACTTATAATGTCCCTTCATGAACTATGATGTGCCCTTTCCACATACAGGCAGGGATCTCATTTCTTGTGATCCTATAACAAAACATTGTTACAGAGACTTTTTTCTTTTGTTTTTTTGCTTGTTTGTTTGTTTGGTTGGTTTTGCTTTGATTTCTATTTGTAACTTCAGCCAAAGGCATTCACCTGAAATACCCGTATATTTTTAATCTACAAGTGTGTGGTAAAGGGTTTTGTGTTCTTGGGAAAATATGTTCAGTCACCTGCAGCAGTAAGAGAAGGTCAATTTTGTACCTGATGTTCCCAGGCTGTCTCTTGCAGCAACATGGCACACACTCCTCCTTTCACAGGCTGCATCCCATGTGGAGGTGACAAGGAGCCCTTAGAATGCCCCAATACCATTGCAGATATTCCTGCTCTTTCAGGGCATTTCCAGAAGCTGATTTTGTGGCCACTTTCAGCCACCTGGATGTTGCGAAGGAGGTGTAATGCCAGAGACAATCTGCCCTGGTTTTTGGGTCTTTGGAAGGTAAAATAATCCATTCAAGTATAATAAGTGTCTTGGTAGATACTTCATAGTTTTTGATCAAGTAATTGGGAAGAACTTTTATACTGTGGTATATGTAATATAGTTCTTGCCTTTGCAGCTGGCTGGATTTTTTTCTTTCTTTATACCTGAGTAATTTTTCTTAGATCTCTTGGGATTTTTTCCTTCCAGTGTTATGTATTTAAAAGAATTATGTGCACTCTCTGTGAATTAGTGTTTTCACTGTTTGTGAATGGTTATTTTGGATGTTTCCTGGTTTCCTCTGGATTCCCTTATAAGTACTGTTTCCTTTGCCTCACTGAGTTGTTATAGCTGGATCCCACCCACAGAAACTTTTCATTTTAAACTATTAATGAATTCAAATATTGCTTCTTATTTTCAAAAATTACTTCTGTTGACTTTACTGTTTAGGTAAATGCCATCATTTTTATTTAAGTTAAAAAGACCTGTATGAACAACAGCTCTGGCATCTTCCTGTGAAGCCTGACCTCACTTCCTGGGATCATACAATTTCTTTTTCCTCAAGTTCCATGAGGATTTTCCTCTTCAGTGAAACCGGCCTTCTACTCTGTCTGCTTGACTTATGACATAAATTAGATTAATAGAAGCACATCATCTTTCAAGACAGACACAGTGAAATAACTGGCTCCCAAACTGTGAAAATCAAAGGGTCTTTTGTCACAAAAATCAAATCAAGTGTTTTGACATAGTAATAACCATGTAGAAGTTTATTTGCTTTCTTTGCGAATTTAGCTATATTTTATCATTAAAGTGCAACTTTGGTTTGTGCTTTAGTCAGGTTATTTTTTCTTGAAAATTCAAGAGTTAAACCCTATAATTATATAGATATTTGAAAATAGTATTTATTGGGGAAATGGGTTGTGAGTTAAAAATTTGTACTGCTTTTGCCTGGGGTAGAGTTAATTTTATTCATAGTAGCTGCTATAGTGCTGTGTTTTGGGTGTATGCTGAACACAGGGCTGATGATACAGAGATATTTTTGTTATTGCTGAGCAGGGACTGCACCCAGCCAAGGCCTTTCTGTTTTCACACAGCCACGCTGGGGAGGGAACTGGGATGTGCGGGAGGTTGGGAGGGGACGCAGCTGGGACAGGGGACCCCAAACTGACCAAAGGGACATTCCACACCATCTGGCATCATGCTCAGTGTATAAAGTGGGGGGGAGAAGGAGGAAGGGGTGACATTTGGAGTGATGGGGTTTGTCCTCCCAAGGCACTGTTCCATGTGATGGGGCCCTGCTCTGCTGGGGATGGCTGAACACCTGCCCAGCCATGGGAAGCAGGGAATTCATTCCTTGTTTTGCTTTCCCTGTCTGTGGCTTTTGCTTTCCTTATCAAACTCTCTGTATCCCAACCCATGAGTTTTGTAGCTGTTACTCTTCCCATTTCTCCCTAATTCCTGCTGGTGGGGGAGTGAGTGAGGGGATGCATGGGGCTGGGCTGCTGGCCGGGGTTAAACCATGACATAATTTCATTTATCTTGAGAAATTTAGGATAATCTTCCTGAGTGTTGTTCAGTCCTAAAGTATCATTATGGCAAAGTAGGATGGGAAGCTCATGAATTATTCTCAGAGTAGCCAGGTCTGCCTACAGCTGGAGTGTCAGAAGGTCAGGTCCCAGGCCCCCCCAGCCCTTTTAGTAATTTACACTGCCTGTTGCAAATGTGTGCAAGGCACCTTACATTCCTCATTTCTCACTTCTGAATGAAAGCACAAACACACACATGTCGCTTTGCTGCTAAAAAGAATTCCTCTTCTTCTGCCATAATAATTCACAGACAAAAAAATCCAGTCTCACTCCATTACTCAATCAGAATGTAATTAGTTTACATCAGTTGTCTAACAACAAACAAATCACCCTCTTATATCTGGCAATAAAAAGTGGCCCTATTCTTTGAGAAAAAAATGTGAGTTGACATCTAAAAGAACACTAACCCAAAAGGGTTCCTTACAGTACTAATAGCACTGAAACAAGCTAAAAGTCAAAGCCAATATCATACTCCCATGAATAAATCGTTTCAGATAAGTAGAATTTAAAAATCAGACCTTTGAAGGTAGGGCTTAATTTGTAACAAAAGCTTTAACAAATTGTCATTGACTTAATTTTAAATAGTGTTCATATTAATGGAGTATGATGTGCTATGCAAATGTGTTCCACATTTCCAGCTTTATTTGATGGGTCTAATAAGTAACTGCTCAAGATCACAGCTAATTTGACAGTGAAGGTGCAGTGCTAGGATACTTTTTGCTTTGCAGAAAGGTCAGTAAGAAAGATTTCATGTTTCTGCATATGATGCCTTTGTGCCTTTGGAAGCACTGACAGTTTGGCCTCAATAGTGCCAGGATCTGAACTGAGCTGATGCATCCTGAACTTGAATCAGAGGAGGTAAAATGTTTTCAATGAGGGCAGTTGCAAAGATTTTTGCAGAAGCAGTATTATCTCAGTCACATGTTACTTACCTGTTTCCTGTCAATGAGAAGGCAGATCTAATAAGGATGGATCCTCCAGCATCAGAAGAAATGAGTTTCTGCATTGCAAAGACAAACATTATTTGTGCACTGGGCTGTCAGCTCCTACCTCCCACTGCTGTACCAGATGTGGCAAACAAGGCAGTTGAGGAGCAGCATTTTGACTGTCAGGGTTTTCTTCCTAGCAGGTTAATAGTCACTTGTCCCAGTCAGTGGCTTGGTCATCCTTCTCTTTTGATGCATAATGAAGGTATTGCCAGGGGTCACACTGGCCTCAAACAGCCTCAAATAGGTGATGTAAAAAGAGATTCCTCTTTATTTAAGTGAACTAAGTGTTTCACAAAAAATCAGACAGGTGGGGTTTTTTCTCTGCTGTATCAAGAAAGAAAATGTCCTTGTGTCTCTGTTGACATGTAGAAATTTTTTAAATTTTTGTTTGCTCGCTTTTTATCCCACAAAGATTTCTTGGATTCTTATCTGTCAATATCTTTTATCCTTCTTTTCCTGCTTGCTATGACTTTCCTCAGTGCTTCATATGAGAAAATACAGAAGCTGTCCCTAACTCTTAGGAGTGCTATAGGAAGTGAGATGCAACAGATGGAAAAAGACAGACTGATGGGATGAGGAACACTTTGACAACACCAGTCAGCCTGACAGTTGGTAGTCTCAGATCATCGATGTCCTAACAACTGTTGTCAAGCTTCTTGTAGGCACTGCAATAAAGGAAGATTTTAAAGCACATTCTGAAGGAGGAAGATAAGTTTACTCTGCAGCTACTTTTTGAAATGTATTATCTTACAGTGTAAAGACACACAATTTAACAGCATAGGCAATCAAAGTCAGCACCACAAATATTCACTTCTACCTGACTGTTATACACAAGTTTATGCAGCCATGCATCTTATTTTACATTAGCCAAGTGAAATTCTCAATCCATATTTTTTAAAAGTCTATATGAATTTAAGATCCCCTCTTTCACTCTGCAAGGAAAATTCCCTTACTGGCATACTTCTAAAAGTCTTGGTAGCGCAAGAAAATGTTAAATTTTGCATTTCCTTTTTAGCATGGTAAGAATGCATAAGTTCAAGAACAGTCAAAAATGTACATACCTTCCTATTTGACAGGAGGTGATGTGAGAATAAAGAGGTCATGCACAGTGTGGGGAAAAAATAGCAACTTACAGTGCACCTCTGGGGTAGTAGAATTTCAACACTGGAGTTGGTGGGTAGCTTAAGGATTAAGATTTTTGGATGAGGAGGGAAGGGTGTTTCATCCTCAGGTATAACTGGACTTCAAAAACTGATAGATGCCTACAGGTAGTCTCCCAATCCAAGGAACCAAGAGGAGAGAAATAGCAGTCTGTGTTGCATAAGCTTACATTTATCTTTTCGTCATGAGCAATATTCTATTCTTTGAATCACCACTGAAATTTCCTGGAAAAAAATATATGCTAAAGCATTTGGTCAGGTAGTGTTCACAATGAACTAAAAAGTTCTGTACTTTCAGCAGTAACTAGGGAATTTCACTACAACAATTCCAGCATGAAAATCAGCCTACTTTGTGGATGCTTCAACTTTCCAAACATGAAACAACTAAACTTGCTTTTTTGAAACATGCAGGCTGTGGTGCATATGTAAATATCTGCACATATTTTATCATTGCATGTTTAAGTATTTAGTTTGATACTTGTAATTGTATGCGTGCACGCGGGGAGAGAGAGATGCATACTTACAGTGACAGGCACCTCTGTACCTTCAGAGTCCTTGTGGTGTGGTAAAGAAGGAAGGAAAAGATAAGAAAAATAGAACTATGCAGTTCTTTTTATGGTGGCCTACAGAAAACAGACAAAGCTAAAATTTCCTTAACCAATTTGCTTTCTCCACAAATGCCCAATCTTTGTCAAGTCTAACATATTTTAGACTTGACTATTCTCGTATGGTTTCTTTTTAGACAGCTCTTTAATATGCTTTTGCAATCTGTTACCCTGCAATTACTAATGACTTATTATTTCATGAAGCAATTGTTTTCATTCTGTACATCAGACACCACAGGCAGAACTTTACTGCATATCCTCACTTCCTAGATCTGACAGTGACCTCCACTTAAATGTATAAAACCAGCTTGAAAATCCTGTATGTATGCAGGGGTTTTCTTTCTTCTCAAGCTCTAGTCTGCATTACCAGGGGAAAGACTTTGGCAGGGCAGGTAGAGACACTCTGCCTTGTGAGCAGTGTTCGTGGTGGGCTTGTTCATCATCAAGTTGTACACCTGCTGTGCTAATAAGCTTCACACTTGCACTAGCTGGTGTGCTGAAAGGGGAGAGATTTGGTCATTCCTTTTTGCTATTTTAACGTGCCTCTTCAGGGCAGGTCAGGGGGGCCTCCAGCTGTCTTGCTTTTCCTCTGCCATTTGTTTTTCAGTCCTGAAACTCGTACAAAGGCAGAGAGCCTGCCCCAGGTATCACACTCGTAATTTAACTCAAATTATGCCTGTCTTCAGAATGCACCAACAGGAATTTCACCCTGCAAGAGCGCTGACAAGCTCTTGTTGCATCCTGTGTAACAGAATATCCTATTTTTCATCCCTTTCCTAGCTAATGCATCTTTGCTGTGTGACTCACATTTCACTCCAAAGCATGGTGGATATTTGGAAGTCCTGGATTTTTACTATTTTGCTGACTATTGAGGGGATAGATGTAAAATACATTCTTTATGTATTCTCATATACTCATCTCCAATATTCCATCAAAGCATATTGCTTTGAATAAGGCAGGCAGGAGAGGGAGTAGCTGATTAGTTGTAACATTCTGAATTGCTCTGGTGGGAAAACACTTGGAAAGCCTTGGTGACTCTGTGTTTCCTCAGAGCTGTCCTATGTTTCACAGAATATTGCAGAAAAGCAACAAGGCAAATGATGTAAAGTTCTTTAAAACCTATCCTTCTATTTGAAGTAAGCTAAAACATACGTACATTTTTCACTGGTAATTTGGGTCTAAAATATCTTATGCCTGAGGTACTTTCTTATCTTGTAAAAATATATAATGGTTCATGATCAATGAATATTTCATACTGAAATGAGAGTAGCATTCAGATAGATAAAATATGTGATGATACTGTTGTACAGAGAGGCCTGGAGATTTCTGAGCTCTGCTCTCTCGTCTGTTATCAGCTTGACTCTATATACTTCCTCATTTACAAAATGTTTACTTAGAACTATTATGAAATGAACTCATTTTGCTGAGTAAATTTCTTGTAAGGAATAACTAGTTTGAATAAACAAAGGCTTTCTTTTCTATTCTCTTTCCTATGCTGACTATTCAGGAGGGTGATTTGTCAATATATGTGGGGGGTTTATTCCAAATTACTTTGCTTAGTTTGTCATTGTCCTTGTTGTGTGCATGCTGTACAGTAGCATGTTTTTTGTGAGCATTCCCTAGTTTGAAATTCTGTGGTTTAGTTCTTAGTGCATAAAGCTCCCTGTAAAGATGGCAAGACTTCTGATTTTCTTGCTTTGCTGAGTGCAGCTCTTACTATCTGACATCATACAGAAAATACAGCTACTGCAGGATCCATTTTGGTCACTTACGATCCATCTCCCAATGTTTGCATGCAGCTTATTATTTCCCTGTATAATTCTGTGGTCTGATTATTTGTAAACATGTGCTTCCATGGGCACAAAGTACACAATCACGGGCATAATAAATTAGCAAGTTTTCAGTGAATATTCATGAGTGCATTCACCCTCTTCTAATTACTGAATGTCCAGTGCTAAGAATTGTTCTTGGTGCTTCACAGCTTCAGTTGTAGTTATATTTGTAGGCCTGAATCAAATAATACCTGCAGGTGCTCTCAGATGTACAATTTTGAGAACAATCTGAATTCATTTGCTATTAGACATTCAACTGGCTGCTTCCCTCCATGAACCACTCATTTGAACTACAATAATCACATAGTAATCAAAAACTCCTATTGAGTTAAAAACAAATGTAAATACTGAAATAGTGTATGACACCTTAGCTCCATTTCACTATTGAAATGGATCGCGTATTAGAGCTTCCAGTGGATATAATTATTTATAATCTTTTATGGAAATTAAAATAAGTCTAAATTGGTGAAAAACTGCACACTGGCAAAATGTCAGATTTGTTGCATTAGTAGGAGATTTGCATTAGTTCTGAATCATATAAAACAATAACTGCTAAGTTAATTGCTAGGAAACTGCAAATGTTCCCTGGAGAATTCAAGTCACAGTCATTTTAAGACATATCTCCCTGGATATTTCAATTATGGACATTACTGCAGCTTCAAAAAAAATAGATGTTTTGCCATACTAGTATTTTTTAAAGTTTTTCTTTCTTAAATCACTTCTTTGTATTCAGACAGTGCTGAATCTATTTCTCTGTTGAATTAACTGAACTGTTATGTCGAGGATTTTAGAAGCAGCTATAGTTTTGACTCCTTTATGCAAGTCAAAACACATGTGATAATTTTCAGATGTTGACGCCATAGTTTAAAGAACCGTGACGAGTTCAGATTCACAGTATGAATTTAACAGAAGTATTTTGAAGGCTTTTCCAGTCACACACCATGCACAACGTCTTTTTTATAGAGGATTGCTTTAGGTGGCCATCTAGTGGTGCAGATTTGGCTGCTGGAAGGAAAGGAGAAACTCGTCTTGGTGTCCTTTCAGGTAAGGCTGAAAGGCTGTGAAATCATCTCAAGATCCACATCTTACAGCCAAAATGAAATAATCCCTAGATGAATATTCAAATGCATATTAGTAGTAATAATTACGTAAATACACAATATTGTAATGATTTTTCTAGATTAAATTATTTTTACTGTTTATCTACTATAAATGAAACATTCTTTTTGTCATGACTGTTTTCTAGTTTTTCATAACGTCTAGCATAAATATTAAAAACCAGCTGGAATTTCACGTTCAAATTTGGCATACTTGCTCTTCCCTTTAGGCATATATTCATGGAGGATTAAAATTATAAAAAGTTAGGTCCTACATATTCTGGACAGTAGAAACAAAGTCTGTTCTTAGACCCACATGGTCTCTTGCTTCTGCCAATAGATTTCTGTTGTCTTATAAATTAATTTAGTGTCAGAGAAAAGTTTTATTTGCCAACTGCCTTAACAGTAGCCTCCTTTGAGAGTGCCACAAACCAGTCCCTCAGATTTGTTCACACTCAGCCAGTTTTGCTTACACATAGATGATGAAAGATGCAAGAATAGCAAGATTGACTCTCTAAAGCGAAATTACTGTTTCACAGTAACCAAGGAGGCTGTAGGCACTGCTTCCCCAACAAACCTATAAAATCTTGGAAGTGTTGTACAATATTGATTCTTTTCCTCAAAACAGTGAGATGAAGAGACAAGAGGGTTAGACTTCATGTGTGTAAATCATGTAATCTCAAAAATCAACAAATCTCTTCTTCCTGTAGAATTCTTTTTTGAGTAAGAGAGATGTGTGTGATTGTTCACCTGGGACTTCAGAACTGCTGCTGCTTTCTCACACAGAGGGGGTTGCTCACACAGCTCAGAGAGCAGCAAAGCTGCCAGCCTTTAAGGTAAGTGACTGTGTTATGGTGCTATGTATGTTAGGGCTGTGCCACATGGAGGGAAAAACTGCCGAGAGAAAGAGTCTGGCTTTGGCTTTCACAGCTCTTGTAAAATAACTTGCTGCAGTTCAGGCCTTTGTGAAAATGAACAAGTTGGGAGAGAGCTTTATGAACCTGCAGGGGAGGAGGACTGTGGTTTTCCAAACAGGAGGAGAGCTCACAATCACAGATAAGGTGGAGGGGCAAAGTTTTAGCAACAAAGGTCCTTTCATCTCCATTTCAGTCACCCTCCACAAGCAGCCCATGTTGCATCCCTGGGTAAAGTCATCTAGGAGCTGCATGTGTGTCACTGCCAATCCCTGCATGAGAGTCTCATGTGATCAAAAAAGCTTGGTTTTGCATTAAATGTGAAACTATGGGTGCCTTGAAGGAAAAGGAAGAAATAGCAGGAATGCCTGGTGATGTCCTTAAAGAAAACAGTCTGATTGAAAGAAGGTTCAGCTTGCTCCTTTTTGGGAGCCCAGAACAGATGCTGTGTGGTTGGGTCCTGACAGGTCCAGGGTAGGGAATCATTAAGACAGATGGGGAGAGTCAGGTAGCAGCTGTTGTGTACAGCCTGCTATCCCCCAAGCACTGTCAGGTTTATGAACAGAAATCCATGTGGTAGCTAACACTGCTGAGGCATGTGGCTTTAGCCTTTCTCTCCAAAGGGAAATAGATGCAATAGTTCTAAGAATTTGTGAGTGCACAAAGGGATTTGAGACAGCTCTGAAGCCTGCAGGTAAGTCATATGGACATCACCATGGGACTGAGTGTTTCTGGAGTTTCTGGGTTTGGGTTTTGGGGGTTTTTGTTTCTTTGTTTCTGTTTTATTTTTGTCTTTGGGTGTTTGGTTTGATGAGGTTTTGGGTTGTTTGGGTTTTGGTTTTGTTTTTTTTTCCTTTTCTATTGTTGTTTGTTTGGGTTTTGGGTTTTCTTGTGGTTGTTTTAGAGAAGTTCAACTTGGAATACAGAAGAGCAAGAGTGTTCTTTTTCACTGGATGTTCCGGAGCTTGGAGCAATCCAGAATCTCATGATTTATCATTGTGACTCCATAATGATTGGTGTCACAAGCTGTGTTACTTGTCCTGCATTTTCCATCTCCTATGCGTTTCCTGCTTATGCTTGAGTAATGATAGGCCTTCCCTGTACATTCAAGCAGGTCTCTTTGCCCAGTAGCTTGTTTTTTTTTTTCATCAGGATGCATCCTTCTCACCCTGGAGGAAGTGATCTTTGAATTTCAGCCATCTTTCTTGGACCCCTCTTCCACAAAGGGCCTGTTCCATGGGATTCTTCCAAGAAGATCCCCATTTAACTCTCCTGAAGTCCATGCTGCAATCTGACATGCTGTCCTGTTTCCTCCTTGCCAATACTGAGCTCCAAAATCTCTTGGTGACTACAGCCAAGGCTGCCCCCAACCTTTACACCTCCAACAAGGCCTTTTCTTTGGGTTAGTAAAGATCAAACTGCACACCATTCCCTGTGGGGTCGCTCACTGCCTGTGTCAGGGAGTTGCCGTCAGTGCTTTCCAGGAAACTCCTGCACTGTTTGTGCTTTACTGTGTTGCTTTTCCACCAGATGTCAGGGCAGTTGAATTCCCCCACAAGGACCAGTGCCTGTGACTTTGAGGATGTTTCCAGCTGCCTGTAGGAGGTCCCATCCACTTCCTCCTGATCAGGCAGCATGGAGCAAACACCCACAACACTGTCACCCCGCCCTGGGTTCTCTGCCTGCGCTCTGGATTGAAATGGAGACAATGGGGATGATGATCACTCTCCTATGAAATGTGCCGCAGCAGCTTCGTGACTCCAGGGAGCCAGAAGCCATGGAAACATGCCATATATAAAGATGGTATATTGTCTCCTGGAACTGCTGTGATTCAGTAATAGCTTCTTAAGAAGAGTGATCCTCCCTGACTCAGCAGTGCTACACCTTTTGTCACTTTACTCATTGAACTGCAGTCCCACAATTGCCTTAACAGAAAACACAACCCTGTGGCATAGCAAAATATGTCTTTGGCAATGCTTTTGTTTACCATCTGAATGCTCAAGGGTTCTCCTGAGAAGGAAATGCTTTTTTTGGCTTTTTGCTCTGTAGTATCTTTTTGCCAAACACAAGCAAAGTAAGCAAGTAGAAGAGAAAACATTAAAGAATGTAGCAGATGAGTACCTGGCTGGAAGCAAAAATAAGTGTCTGTTACCAAGCTATTATTGTCATAACTGTGATACAGACAGCTATGTAATAATTATATATATGCATTTTCCAAAACCAATACAAGAGGTTTAACATGAGAGTTTATCGTGATACTTTATTCTGTACTGCAAATATGAAGAACACTAGCAGAAAAATGTGATCTAATTTTGTGAGAGCTAGAGCAGGAACCATAAAAAGCTCCTTCCACACACTGAGCTACCCCGTAATAGTTATAAAAATGAGGACAAAGTTTGAACCTTGCTTGGCCCACTTTGCATTATTTGTTCTTTCTGTATATGGGCTGGGTTTTTTTAATCCATATCTCACATTCTGTTGCTCTTTACTAACTGCTCTTTACATTTATAATGCCATATCTTTTTACATTATGTGCTTTAAGATAGCTCTCCCTCACTAATTAAAATAACTGCCTCTGTTAAAATATTACTGCTTTAAGTAAAATGAATAGTCTGCTGATTAGAGTAATTCATTATAATGCCAGACCAAAGGGAAGCATAACCTTTGAGAGTTTGAAGTAAAAGCAGCAATGGCAGTACTTAAACTCTTGACTAGCTCTGCTCTAGCAAGGCTTCCCCATCACTCACTTCAACAATGCTGCAGAACAAATGTTCTGAGAATTAACAGAGAGTAGCTATAGCTGTACAGATGGTCTCACAGTGAAGTAGACCATAGTCTAGTTTCTGGATAACTAAAAATAATTAGGCAGTGGAGAAGGTGCTCTTCATGTCTGTGCTTTAGTTGCACAATGAGGGAGTTCAGGGGCATCTTATGACAGGAGGGATGTGTTCCATGGCAAGTTTGCATCTTCATGCTTGAAATCAGAAAGCTGAATGAGGAACTTCCCTGCCTGAGTGACAGTTTGAGTTCCTGCCACCCTGAATTGTTTACATTATAGCCACTACCTGCAATATTGTAAAGCTTCCACTACCATTTTCTGGCTAAACGCTAAAAACAAGAAATCCTGTGTAATGAATTAAACAATGGACCTGCTGCACAGAAAGGCTCCTTGATCGTGGTATGTTACTGCAATCACACACTCAGCCATGAGTCGTGAAATGGTCCTTGATGCTTTTTTCCTGAATGAATTCCAGCCTTTGCTGGCTGAGTCATTTCAGGGAAATGTCTTGGTTCCCCACCACCTGCTGATCAGCAGACAGTCACGACAGTGGACTCAGGTGGGTGCAGTGTGTGTGGCTGCTATTTCACATAAGTGGAATTATACATCTAAAGAAGATTTAATGGCATGTGAAAAAATGGAAACTCTCTTGCCATTTTCTTTTGGCAACATTAAAGTAATGTTTCTTCTCTAGTAGTTTCCGCTGTGATTTATCTAGAACAAAGATGATTTTGAATTGCTAGAGCCAAAGAAAGGATAGAAGAGAGACAAAAGGAAGAATGAGGTACTGGGAAACAATTCAATTCTTCCAGTGACATACTTTGCCCTGTGACACGTCTTTGCTGACTCTGCTTTTGTATCCTTGTTGTAAAAATGCCCAGTGGACAATATATTTAACTGGATGAATGATTTTAGACTGTTGTAGTTGAAACAGAAGAAAGAGCAAGCAAAAATGTCAGCTTGGATATTGTCAAGGGCACAGTGTGAGCAGAAGTCCCAGGAAAAGTGGGGCATTCCCAGGGGAGGCAGGACAGGAGGTGGTGGGGTAGGTCCTGGATGGAGAGGATCTGCCCTGCCCACCCCAGTGTGAAAATTGGACTGTAAAGAGTCTGCTACCCAGACCACTGAAACCTCCCTTTCTGTTTGTTTATCTTGGCACTTTGATTCTTCACTCAGAAAAAAACTACAGGCTGAGGCCACTGTGTTCTTGTTGCCAGTTAGGGACAGTTCACTTTGCATGTGATGGATGTTTTACAATTACTAATCTTTAAATTGCAGCAGTGCAGATGGAGAGGAATGAGGAAGCTACTCAGAAGATAAATGAATATGGCAGTTAATTAAAGATATATAGTTTCCACTTGAAGCAGTTGTGTGCTTTTAAGGAGGAATTGTAGGTGAGGGGGAGGTGAGCTTGAAGAAGCGCAGGAATGGAACTTTGAAAAAGCAAAAAGTAAAATTTCTGAGTGGTGTAGCGGAGGGGCATTGCAAATTACAGCACAGTTCCACTGAAAAAAGTCTTCAAATGCATGTCAGTGAAATCACAGTCCAGAGGCAAGTATTGTGTTGCTTTACACAGCTTAGCTTAATGGGAAAAAAAAAAAAAAAAAGAAAGCAGTTTGGCAAAAAGGAAGGAGAAAAAGTTGTTGAAGTAACACAGAATGAGAGGAGCTGCATGGAAGATCTACTGTACTGTGGGGCCAGATCCTCTGCCCAGAAGTCAACAGACATTTTACTAGTGATTTAAAAAACAGCAGGATCAAAGACTCTGTTGTGGTATCTGCCAGGCAGAACTATGTGCATATTACCTCTGTCAAAGAAAAATATTCTGAGCACAGCCATCCAATTAAACAAATGACCTATTAGTCACTTGGATGTCAGGAAACTGAGGCAAGCTCACCAAAGGCCTGTCACATAGAAAGACATGTCATCTGAAGAAATGGATCCCAGTACTTCATCCTTCCCCCTTGCTTGTTCAATTTTTCAGACCCAAAATTAAATGTAAAAAAATTAGCTTTCAGTCTATATTTCTAGATTTTTTCTGACCTGGATGCAGGCTTGGGTATAATCTGCTGCCAGCCAGTGAGGTGCTGAAGGTCTGGAAAGAAACCATCATTTTTTCCCTATGTTGGAGACACTGTGGGGCTGTGTGCCCTGTCTGAGGTTTAGCTGTGCTCTGCAGATACCCAGCTCCTGGCTGAAAAGGAACTGGTGGCAATTTTTACTTCTTTGTGACATCAGGATCAATCAAGCCACAGCACTGTGGGGGTTTTTTGCTTTGGTTTTCTTTTTCTTATCCTTGCAGAATATTTTAAAGAATGAAAGAACATACTACAGAAGAAAACCAAAATATTCCAAGCAGATTTTTGTCTGGCTAGGATGTAAAATTATTAAAATAAATTGTCTTTTCTTCCTGTTTGGTTGGTTGATTGGTTTTTTTTACTATCCTCTTAGTTTTGTCACATGTTTGAGAGGAAAAAGCTGGCAAATCCCTACATATCACGGTGTCAGCAGAACCTCAACCAGACACACGTGCACATCAGTCAGTGCAGAAATAGCTGTATGTGTGGGAGAGAAGATGCACTACCCATCTGGCTCTGAGATTTTATTTATTCCAGATTTTTTAAAATGCAAGTAGTACTTAACACATGACCAGGGCCTTCTCTTTTCTTCTCTTTTTTTTTTTTTTTTCTCTTTTTTCCTCTTTTTTCT
>VZRZ01003659.1:54994-95769 GCA_013398175.1 Climacteris rufus
AAATAGCCTGGGGGGGGTGGGCGGTGGGAAGGGGAGAGAAGGATTTTTTCCCATTTAATGAAGTGTACTTTTTCATAACAAAAATAGAAGCCCTCTAGCATCATGTTTCCCTTCTTGTTCATCTCAAGTTGGTGAGGATGTCCTTGCCTATTTTTTAATTACATTTCTTCTCTATGTTAAAACATCAAGTGAGATGCCCACAAGCCATATTTTTCTTGGCCATAATTTGGACATAGTAATTGAAGCTGTTAGCTTCAAAATGTCATGTAATGTTATAATCACTCACTTTTTCTGTACACAACATAATTGCTCTTTCTTGGAAATAAATAGGATGTCGTATCCTGTCAATTTTACTTTCAAATATCAATGACAAACTATTTACTGAATATTATAAATCTTTATGCAGCCCTTTACCAGTCAGTCAGAATTAATTTTATTTACCTATCAATCCTTGAAATGATAGGCAGATGGAAGAAAGCCTGCTGCTGTGTGTTTGAATGTCAATCATTCTTAGCATTATTCAGACCTGTTTATTTTTGTGATGTGTTTATTAATATTGTTTTGCATGTACATCAACTCAATTAAGAAAGTTAATGAGTACACAACTTATTCCTACAATTTTCTTCAGGTACTAAGCATTTTAGTTTCTTTTTGAAGAGCTTTCTCCTAGCATCACTGTATCATTACAGCAGTGTCAGGACTTCTGACATAAATCCTCTTTTTCCAGCATTTATATCACCTGTAGATAACTACTTCTGTGTTGAGAATTTGCTTTGAAGTTCTCATCTACTTTTTGTCATCAAGAGGAGATTAAGTGTGTGTGGTGTGTGTGTGTGTGCCACTTTTCTTATGCAGCAGAGGTGAGAAATACAGTTAAATGTTTACTTTTCTATTTTTAGTATAAAATTAATCTTTTCTTGGAGTTCACAAGATACCTCTGGACACAGACCAAACACACAGGAGCTTACTCTCTGCAATTCAGTGGGAAATCTGCTATCACCATAGCTGCCCTCCCTTTTCTTTACTTTTTGGTCACTTTGCCTTTTCATTTGCAGAGGACCTGAGATAGATTTATGAAAGGACTTACACCCCTAATGCAGGAATTAGCAGTATCATGATTGCTGAAAGAAGATGTGGGATTTGCTGCCTTGTGGTTGAAGAGGATGAAGACCTTGTTGCTCTCTTATTCCAGCTGGCTGCTGCAGGCATGAAGTCATTAAATCAAAGGTGCATGACACCACCAGCTTCCATGGCAGGCACAGAAAGGCGGATGCTTATACCCACTGTAAAATTCCAGCTCAGGTAGGTGCAGCCCTGGGTCAAATTTCTAAGCTTTAGAGAGAGGTGAGTTTGCACACACACATTCCACTTTAGACTCAAGCAAAGAAAATAATGAAGTCTTCCTTTCTAGTGTACAGATTTTTTTTCTTTTTTCTCAAACTCTGTGGATGTGCAGTTTATCCACTGTGTAATGTTCTGGAAGCCCAGCTGTGAATTTTAGATTCTATTATTGGGGCTGGATGTCTGAAAATAGGAGCTTCAGGCTTCAGCATTGCAACATGTACTGTACTAAATCCTGTACTGACCTCAGACAAAAGAGCTAAGTGTCATGCTGGCCTCTTTGAGCATAAATCCACATTTCCACACAGATGAACTCTGCAGACAAAATAGTTCATCTTGAAACATTCTGCACACTAAGAAATTCCCTTGTGTTTGGCTTGAGGATCACATACTGAGCTTCTCCTTCCCTAAGATTGTGTTTCTCTGTGAAAACTTCCAGGACACCCTCTACTTGAGGCAGGCACCCTGGACCAGTCTTCTTAGAGCATTGTAGTACAGCATATTGTGATGGTCAAAGGATGGTCAGAAAGAAACCTGGTAGCAGTCCTACTCTTTTTTTATTATTATTACCTCAGATTTGAACCTTGGAACTCTTACATTAGGACAGTATGAAGTTTTGCTTATCCACAGGCAGTCATTCCATGTTCTGTTAGAAAGCTCTGGAAGTGCCCAAAGTACCACTGATTTCCCTCACCCTCATTCAACAGATGAGCCATTGTCACCAGAGGCAGCAAGGAGCAGCTGTGGCATCCTTGAACCAACAGCTGTATTCAAGAATCCATCTTAGACCACAGAAGCAACTAGACAGCACAGGTGAGCACAGAAGTGTCTGTTCACAGGAAGCACAGAATTGTTTTCAGGGGGTTGAGTGGGGCAGGCTTGAGTGGGGCAGGCAGGCTAAAACCTACGCTGACTGATGAAGCAAAATTTTTTTGACTGATGTCAGCAAAAAAAAATTATAATTGCTGTCCTTGAACTGCACAGTGTGAATGTGAACACAGAAACCAAAGTACTGGTAAGTTGACTCAATCAGGAATCCTTTCATCTCTTACCCGCAGGAAACCATAGAGAGTATTTTCTATGTGTCTGTGCATGGACGAGTACTACTGTGTATCAATGCATCCATTTATGTATTTTTCTCTGCAAAACACTCACAGTAGAGAACTCCACAAAAGCATTAAGAACACAGCATTTATCTTCATGGGTCAAAAGAGATAGGGCTGAAATCAGAGCTACATACATAAATGCACTGGGGTAAATTGAGAGAAATCTTTCAATATTTCCATTTTCCTAGCAGATGGTAGAAAGTACTTAGACATGATGACTCTTCCTAGATGTGCTAGCATATGCTGTGGAATTGCCCATACAGAAAAGCCTTGCTCATTGCAAATCTCGCAGGAGCTATCACAAACAAAGCACATCAATTAACATTTGCTTATTATGTGACTGTGCGCATGTGGCAATTTTCTATTTTTCTCTCATACATTAGGCCCACAATTTAGTCTGGATGAGATATACACCAGATGAAAGTCTCGGCGCTTAGAGTACTGCTCTTTTCCTTTTATTTTTAAATAGGAATGCTTACTGCTTTTCCATCTCTCTCTCTCTCTCTCCTTTTTTCTTTATTTTTAATATATTTCATAGCTATCCAAAGGTTTTGAGGTTTTTCTAAACCCCCTGTCTCTAACAGTTATTTTGGCATGATCTCAGAGTTTGAGGGAGGCAGTGCAAGCCGTGCAGCAGCTGCCTGGCCCAGCATTATAGCTCAGTGAACTTTGGCACAGGCCAGACTTTCAAGCAGTTTTTATCATTATATCAACAACTCACAGGAATGTAAATTATGCTTGCCTGAGACTTGCACCTGCAAGAAGGCACCTGTCTTAGGAAAGGCATAATAGAGATCAAAGGCAATTAATGTATCCCAGAAGACCAGAGATTGCTTGTATACAGTGCAACAGAAACTGCACATAAGGGTTTGTAGGAGTAGCCTCTTTTGAGCACAGGAATAGAAGGGACAGCTGAGGTCATCTAATTCCCAAAGTCCCAGTCAACTGTGCAAAAGATTGAAATCAATCCACTGGACATATGGTCTATGGACCTTGTGACAGTGTCGGAGCAGACCCCCACGGGCCAGCAAAATGTGCATTGTTACAAGAGCAACGTTACAAGGCACAGAACTCCACAGCTATTTCTTGAAATTTTGTGAAATTGAAATTTTGTGGTAAGCATCTAAAAAGTCACGTTTTATGTCTGCAGAGGGTTGTTACTTCAGCAAGGAAAAGAAGAGGACACTGCCATAGCAACATTGCTGATTTCATTTCCTTCCTCAAAGGTGAACATTAGTTGCTGTTGTCCCTCTGTGTCTCCCTTACCTGTAAACAGCAACTGTGCATCCTCTCTGGGACTCCACTTGCATTACTATCTCTGTCTCCCCTTCAGAGAATAGGTGATGAAAACAAAAGCAGTAAAATGTTGAATCAAGCCCAGTACTTCATCATACAAGCTCCATCTGGGTGTTGCAGCTAAATAAGAAGTTCTTGCTACCATTATGGTTTCTGCCAGATATTTTCTGCAAGTAAAAAGTTTACCAGGTTAGTGAATGCTGGTCACACGTTTACACTTTGAGTCTGCCATAAAAAGCCAGTGTGATGCTCAGAAAAATTGCAATATCTTGGTGATAACAGATACAAGGACCTTTCTGCTGCCTGGGATCTCTGTGGCCCATCCCTCTGAGACCCTTCTTGCAAGTCAGGTGTTTTTTACACCTTAGCAATGCTTTCTGCAAGGAAAAGCTGGGTGTTTCATCAGTAGTTCAAGAGAGAAAAATTGTTTCCAGTGATGTTACTGACTCTGAGGCTCCTCTGAGGTGCTGATGGGATGCTGATGATGCCACAGCTTCTCCATGGAGCAGTGTGATTAAGAGCTTTGAATAGTGTGATAGAACTAAACACTGCTTTAAGCCCACGGAAGGCAAATGTAATTTTGTGTGCCATTTTTCCTTAGGCTACTATTTTGAGAACCTAAGATGAACAAGAACTTACCAAGGCAGTAAGATTTACACAGTCACACTAGTAAGAAAGAATTTTAAAAAGACAGTTGATGCAGATGATAGGGACAAGGATATGTTTTCTGTTTTTCTTTCCTTTATAGGTTTCTCTCATGCTGTCTATTTCCTTACCAATGAACTAGGGAAGGGAGAAGGATCCCAGTGTCACCAGAATGTCAATAGTTTGCTAAAAGCCACTCCCACAAAAACAAAACAAAACAAAACAAAACAAAACAAAACAAAACAAAACAAACCCCCTCAACTGCAAGGCAGACTGGAGAGGGAAAGAGCCAGACGAGATCAAAGTGGAGATTCCTTTGAACAGGACTTTCTCTTTTCATTAATCAGGAGAAATCTAGAATTCTGTTTTAACAGAGCTTAATATCTACTTCATTTGACTAATTTGTTTAACTCCTTTGCAGTGCCTACTCATTTCCAGCTCTAGAAATACTGTTTTTTAGTCAAGGATTGATTTTGCTGACTACTGAAAAGCAGAATCCCCTTTTCTGAGCTGCCTGATACACAAGCAAATTTCCACATGCTGAGAGGAAAGGAGCCATTAAAATATCACAAACCCCCATGCTGAGTGCAGGTTTGGGAACTTCAGGGAATGCAAAGCATGCACTAAGTCAAGCACCAGTAATCTGAGCTTTTTCACCTTCCATGAACTCCCTAAATTGCTTTGCCTCTCTGACCAGCCTCAGTGCTTTGACCATTTAAGCAGAGAAAGTATTTCCAGGAACAGAAAAAGAAACTGAAAAAAAAAAAATTCTTATCACTGTATATGAAGATAACACAAATATAGTTCAGTGTTCAGTGTTGGCTTGCAATGTTACTTGGAATTTCATTTCTGCCAGACACAGGATTCCTTGTATTAGCCTATGGAGAAAGAAATTACACTAGTGAACATTTTTCTCTTCCTAGAAAGAGGTGTGCACAGTAGCTTAAGTAACAAAGCTTAAGTAACAAAGCTTTGGATTGACAGAAATCCACAGGCCATCACAGGGCTGGTACATTTATGGGTACATTGACTTTCCACAGTAGCCGTAATATCCTTCAAAGATAGCTTTGGGAACCAGTCACACAAAACCCAAAACGACTCCAATGCATTTTATCATCCTTGGGAGTAGCTTCAGTCAAGATCTCTTCATGAACTGAATGCATTCATTCCATTTATATGCCTGAATGTTTTTAAAACTTGTACATTTCAGAGTATGAAAAAGGCTGTCATGCTAAAATTTGAAAATTACTTTTATAAGCCTTAAGAAGTGCTCATCTCACAAAAAAAAATTGTTTCTCTTCCCTTCAGAAAACACTGGGATGCTTGTTATATCTCATGTTAACTGCCTATGAGCTGTCTCCAGCTAATCATTTCGACACCACCAGTAAGTTCAGGATGAGAAGGGGGATGGACAATAATCCAGGGGAAGAAGTATTAAAACTACGTAAGATATCAAGAAGTCTTATAGTGGATGGCCTGTTAACCAGACCAGAACAAAATTAGCCTTCAAAGAAGGTAAAGGCATGTGAGGAATCCAAGATCCCTGTAGGAGCTTTTCCAGCTTTCAGGAATCATTTTGCCATGTGAGAAACACCCAGAAAAAAATCTTTTGGTACCAATATAGGTAGGGGTGGATAGAAACAGGGAGTCTCTCTCTTCTCTCTACAAGCCTGAAATACCTAAATTACAATGTTCTCATCATTTGCACTGTGGGAGCAAATTCTTATATCCTGACTTTATTCAAATTTCTGCTGAGGTTGGAATCAGCACCTTAATGCAACACCCCAGAATGTCAAAAACCTGCTTCTATATTACAGTCTACTGACCAAGTTAATAATTCAGGACATGCAGGAGTGACCTCTCCCATGGCAGGACAGTGTAAGATTCTGCTGGGGACGTGCATGTACCTTCCTCCTGCCTCGAGGTGAGGTACTGGCAACATTTCTTTCCCATACACAGAACTTTCTGCAGGTCTGTAAGAAAGGAGAGGCAATGGTAAATAAACCCAGGTCCTCCCTGTTTTTCTAAAAATATTGCACAAGACTTACTGGCTGGGTCTTGAAAACTCACCTATTCTCAGATGCATTCTCATTGTGTTCTCCAATAAAGAAAAATAGTATACTTGTTATACTTGACATGAATCATACAGGGAGGGAAGAATCCATATCATCTTTCACAACTGAAACAAAGTGTTCAGGAAAGTTTGGTGTTGTTGCTCTGAATACAGAGCTTTTCCGAATTCCAAATAATTTTGCTGTATCAGCAACACAACCTGCAGGCTTTGTCTTTTCTTATTTCAGTATGTCTGTGATTTTCTGTGTGAGAGAATCTACCTACATAATTATGAGAATGGAATTTTCTAAGTAGAGAAACAAAAATTCAGGATAAAATGTGGATAGAAAATGGCCCTTTTAATTATACTTCTAACAGATACATGGAAAAACCAGGCACTAATCTGCACCAATAAGTGAGGAGGTCAGCAAGTGCAATACTCACCATTGCCCTGTACAAATCTGCTGACAAGCCAGGCAGTCTTACCTTTCTGGACAGTCCAGTTCTCTTTTTAGTGGTATGTAACAGCCCAAGATGGTCTGTCCACTTGTCCAACACTGTCTAAGACTTCATAACACATTAAAAGTCAGAATTTTAAAAGCAGCAGTCACTGGCTCCTCTGTCTTGATTCTTAAAACTTCCTGCTATATTTGCATTACCTTTTGGGCACAGCAGAGTACAATGCCTTTCCCAAGGTGTCACACTGCAAGCAAGCAGAGCTGGGATTGCAAATCATTCCCATGTCATAGTTTAGAGATCCAGCCAAAGGCACCATGTAATTCTGGGAGCTTGATATTCTCATCCTCCCCTACAGGCCAGTCTCCCTGGCTGGGTCCTGTCTCCCAATTCACTAAGCAATACCACAAATCATGGGAAATAAATATAACCCTTCTTCTGTGATGGGAGGTAAAGCCATGATTTACAAGAACAAAAAAAAGAGAGGTAGTTTGAGCTACAACTTCCATGAGGAAATGTGACATGGGAAATGTTGTGTATTGCTTTGCTGAACTAAAAAATACCAAATTTTCTCTTTTCTAAAGGCTCATTCTAATTATATTTTAAATAAAGCATAATGATGCTTTTACTTTTATTTTCTATGAAAAAAATATTAATTTCTGCAGGTTCAAAATATTCCTGCATATCATTTAGATTGTTACAGAAAATGCACTTTCAGTAGAAAAGCTGTTGTGATAGGATATTTCTAGAACATGTGAGTTGTGGAAAAAAAATTAGAAAGATAAAAAATGTTGGAGACCTCTAGAAACAGAGTAAAGAAATTTCTATTGTATATCTAGAGCAATGCCTTTCTATAATACAAGTTGATCCACTATTTTCTTCATCTTTCCCCTCTTCTAGGACCTCTATTTTCCAGAGGAATGAGTTCAATCTACTGTGTGCATACACATTTTGGTGAGAGAAGGAGCTGCCCGTTCCAAGTCTGAATTCAGTACATAGAAGTGTTTGTTATTCATCTTTAGGAAGCAGACATGAAGTCATGTCTGTAGCTTTGACCTAACATACGACATAGAAAACAATGACTGGTTTAGAGCCTAAGAAGCTGCATGAGGAGTAAGAAGCCACCTTCAGCTTTTGTTCCTGCTCCCGGTGCTGTGGATGTAACCCCAATTTTAGAGGACAACAGAGGTACTCTAGTGGGCTCCAAAGATGTCTGGGGGCTGAGCGGGACTCTTTACACCCTTCAGTGGTGCTGTGCAATCTGCAAGTGCAATCTGTTGGGTGCTGAAATGCATGTGAAATAGTTCTTGATTATGCCTCAAAACCAGCCATTAGAGTCCTTGTCATTCTGGGCTGCTGCTAGTCATGAAAGAGTGTCCATGAAAGACACTTAGCAGCGTTAAAATATCCCTAGGCTCAGGATCTGCAGCCTGCTCTTGCTCCTTCCGAATTAGCTATTCCAATTCTGGAAAGGAATTTTCTGTCTCTGGGGACACTCCTCTTGAAATGTTCTGCTCACTGCCAAGCAGCAGTCAAGAGTCAAATTAGGACTCATCAAGTAAGGAACAGAGAATAAAGTGGCAAATGTTACTGTGGACAAGCTGGAGCAGTGGCCCCTGGGAATCCCATGAGGTTTAACAAGGCCCAGTGCTGGTGCAGCCCCTGGGCTGGGGCAACCCCCGGTGCCAGCCCAGGCTGGGGATGAACAGATGGAGAGCAGCCCTGCCCAGAAGGACCTGGGGGTGCTGTGGGGGAGAGGCTGGACATGAGCCAGCCCTGGGCACTCCCAGCCCAGAGAGCCAAGTGTGTCCTGGGCTGCACCCACAGCCCCGTGGGCAGCAGGGGAGGGAGGGGATTCTGCCCCTCTGCCCTGCTCTGGTGAGACCCCACCTGCAGTGCTGCCTCCAGCTCTGGGTCCCAGTGCAGGAAGGACAGGGACCTGCTGGAGTGAGTCCAGAGGAGTCACCAAGGTGATCAGAGGGATGGAGCAGCTCTGCTATGAGGAAAGGCTGAGAGAGTGGGGATTGTTCAGCCTGGAACAGAGAAGGCTTTGGAGTGACCTAATTCTGGCCTTCCAATACCTGTAGGGAGGACACAAGAAAAAAGGAGAGGGACTATTCATAAGAGCCTGGAATGACAGGACAAGGGGGAATGGCTTCAAACTGAAAAAGAGTAAGTTTAAATCAGATACTAGGAAAAAAATCTTTACTGTGAGAGTGGTGAGGCACTGGGACAGGTTGTGCAGAGAAGCTGAGGATGCTCCATCCCTGGAAGTGTTCATGGTCAGGCTGGATGGGGCTCTGAGAAATCTGATCTAGTGAAAAGTGTCCCTGTTCTGTGGCAGGGGTGTTGGAACTACATGATTTTTAAGTCCCCTTCCAACCCAAGCCATTCCATGACTCTATGCTACAATAAATACACAGTGTACCTACATGCTGAATTCTTAGTGTCACTTTGGTAACCCCCATTTCATAATCAGAAAATCATGATAAAACCACAAAGTATAAAAAAATTTTTCAAGGCCACAAGACAAAACTAGATCACCAAGGAACAGAATTTGTATGAGGGGACAAGTCAGGGTGGGAGATTTCAACCTCGATAAGAGGCAACAAGATATATCAAAGGGGTCTATAAAATCTTGAATAGTTTGAAGAAGGTGAATAAGAAGTGATCATTCACTATTTCTTATAATCCAAGAGCTGAGAGTCACCCAAGCAATCATGAAGTTTAAAACACTCGCTGGAAATATTTTATCACTAAATGCACAAGTTATGGAACGCAGTTCTGTAGAATGCTATGGAGGTCAGTAGAGTAAATGGGTTCAGAAATAGATTAGAAAAATTTATAGAGGAAATCTCTACTAAACACCATCATCTGGTTGCCTACTCAAAGGCCCTTAAGCCTTAAGTCGCTGTGGCCAGTGACTGCCACAAGAGAGAAGGATATATGAGGAGAAAGGCAACTCTGTGCTTCCCTTGTTCTTTTGTAAGTTCCTTAGTCTCCTTTTACAGGTTACTGTCAGAAAATGAGCTGGATTGTCTGAGTGGCTGGGAAGGAGTCACTCTTTTTGTTTACAGTTCTCTCAGAAATTATACATGCTCCCTTTTGAGGGGCATGTAAATTGTATCATCTAGGTTTTTAGGACAAGGGCAAGTTTTCAAGAACACTTGGTAAACAAAAGTCAAATTTCTTCTATTTTTCTTCTAGGCTATCAATGGGTTGAATGCTGAATCTCTCTGTCCTTTTTACGTCTTGGTTAAATAGATCAGACATTCTTAGCTAATTTCCTAGGTAATAGGAAAGGGTACTGCATCTAAGACAAAATCTGTCTGCTCTGTTGGCATTGCTTTCAACAAGTTTATTTTCCTTAATTATATCCCACTTCATTTCATTCAAAAGATTCATGCCATTTTAAGCACGTTAATAGAAAAAGAAAGTTAGGTATTTTAGTTCTAGCAACACTTTCCTCCTTCATTTTTTGCCTGTTTTTTATATTTTGTAGAAAGAGGGAGAAAGCAAGCTGTCCATAGCCTTCAGTTATCACTAGGTATGTTTTTTCTCTTCAATTACTATCATGCTGTGATAGATACCCAAATACATCTCCATTAAGTTAAATGCACTGTTGTCATAGATGCATTTATGGAAGCTTTTGCCTCCTCTACACCTAATTAGATTTCAAATTTGCTCACCTAATTGGATCAAACCCATTAATTCAAGTGGACAAACAGTAACTTACATAATAGTGTTTATGGCCCTGTGCTGGTTTCATATGGGGTACAGTTAATTTTATTTACAATGTCAAGTACAAGGCTGTGTTTTGGGTTTGTGCTGAACACAGGGTTGATAATACAGAGATGTTGTTGTTATTGCTGAGCATGGACTGCACTGAGCCAAGGCCTTTCTGTTTCCACACAGCCACGCTGGGGAGGGAACTGGGGTGTGCGGGAGGTTGGGAGGGGACGCAGCTGGGACAGGGGACCCCAAACTGACCAAAGGGACATTCCACACCATCTGGCATCATGCTCAGTGTATAAAGTGGGGGAGAGAAGGAGGAAGCGGTGACATTTGAAATGATGGGGTTTGTCTCCCCAAGTCACTGTTCCATGTGATGGGGCCCTGCTCTGCTGGGGATGGCTGAACACCTGCCCAGCCATGGGAAGCAGGGAATTAATTCCTTGTTTTGCTTTGCCTGTCTGTGGGGCTTCTGCTTTCCCTATTTAACTGTCTGTATCTCAACCCACACATTTTCCAGCTTTTACCCTTCTAATTCTGTCCCCAGTCCCACAGGTGACTGAGGGAGTGGCTGCCTGGGGCTTGGATGGGGTTAAACCATGACAGCCCCACATGCAAGAGAAAACTTGTTTGGCTATGAATGTTGGTGATATAGAAATTTTGAATGCTGTTTCAGTTCATATATTTTGCTGTGTCCAACCTTCTGTAGCACAGAAGGATGTCTGAAATTTCTTCATCAGGAAGACAGGAACACTATGCCCAGCTCTGGGCTTCCCAGCACAAGCAAGACGAGTACATACCAAAGAGTCCAGTGCAGCTTCCCAAAAGTGATTAAGGCATTGAAGCATCTATTCTATGAGAAGAGGGGACCTCATCAATATGTGCAAATACCTGAAGAGAGAGTGTAGAGCAGATGGCCCCAGGTTCTTTCCAGTGGTGCCCAGTGATAGCACAAGGCATAATGGGCACGAACTGTACAAGCAGAGGAGGCACCCTCTGAGCACCATCAAATGTTTTTTTTTCTCTTTGAGGGTGGCCAGGTACTGGAACAGGTTGCCCAGATAGGCAATGCAGTCTCTCTTAAAAGAAAATAAAAAGGAGGACCATAAACTGGACCTGTTATACCCCGATACCCAGAGTTACCATGTTTCCATGATTTCTCTGCAAAGCAATGCAGACAACAGTAGAGGAAATGCAAATGAGTGATAACATCCACATAAAGGTAGATAGCTGGACTTTTTATCCTCTACTTATTCTCAGAATGAGCCACAAAATTCCATGGATACTATCCATCCAGGTCCCTTTTCCTTTAGCATACGGTTATGGTTTCTGCTCACAATTTTAGCTGACTGTGACACAAATTTTGGTGAAATAAGTTGTTTCCTTATACTGAAATATAGAAGTTCATGTTAAAAGTTTTTTGAGGAGACTGTTTTATTACTGGCCTGTGACATGCTAGACCTGAGGTCAAATCCTTGCTCTGCTTAATTTGAAATTTTCCAGAGTAAAAAACCTTGGGGCAGAGAGTTAAGCCTGACATCTAACCATGAAACTATAAAGTGTGATAGAATTATAGTGTCCCCTTGTAGAATTTAATTTTCATAAAGATGCTCAGAAAGCAATTTTTTTAATCCAGAAGAATAAATCCCAATTTTGGATTGACAAGTGCCACCACAGAATGGGACTCATCTTCCAGTCAACTCCATTTTAATATCAAGGATTTGCTTTTTAAACATTTACTTTTCTATTTCTAGCTTTCATTTACTGCCTAATTTTTGAGAAAATGAATGGTCTGTGATTTAAGCATTTACGTGGGACTCAAGAACATTAACTTCCTGATTTTGACAAAACTTCCCTTTGTACCTTTCCCAGGCCACATTGCTGATCTCTGTGGGCCTCTTCTCCCCACTTGTCAAATAAGGTGTGAGGCTTCTTTTTGTCCTGACTTCTGTGTGCTGGCATGAAATTATTCCTGTCCTTTACTCAGTGCTCAGGTAAAGCCTGGTTAGGGTGTTGTGTCCATGCTGGGGCAACTGCACCTCAAGAAAAATGGAGCGAATTAGAAAATGTTTCATGAAAAGTGGAAGGAATTACCAGAGATACTGAAAAAAAGACTGTTGAATAAACAGCAGTTCCTTAATCTGAAGTATGGAAAAAATGCTCTCCCTGACTTAAGGTGGACATGAAAAGAAAGAATTATTTTAGATTTTGAAAAGATTTAGTTTTGGTGTTAAGGATTGTGTTATGAGTTATGTGCTGAGGACATAAGTATAGTGAAGGCCTGGGGAAACTTCCCAAAAAAAATCCGTAGAGCTCTGGGGTTTTATAAACTTTCTAGGTCAGCATCTGCTTGCAATTATATACTATTGCATGTCTTCCATAATCTTACCAATACATACCAGGTTGGCTCAGATTTTTCTTTTACCTCATATGAAACTGGCAGGTGTTTCAGAGGTTCTTAGCTGGTTTTCCCCATGACTTAAAACTAAGGGCTGTACTTGAAGAAGGCAGATCAGGACAGGAGAATGTGTAATTTCTTTGTAATACAGACCAATCTTTGGGGTCATTTAGAAGAAAAATTGTGCCTGTGCTCACTTATTATTCATTTATCCAAGAAGGAAAGAACTTAGCCCTTCGTCTCAGAAAAATGAACCACTCAAAAGATGTTAATAACTCCTGGGCCCGACCTGAATGGTTCCCACTACCTCAATACACGGTTAATAACATTTCAGACTTAGCTAAACCTTAAGGATTTATTGTGCTGTGAAGCACAACAGCTCTTTCCAATGAACTGGTACACACTGGAATTCTGTGGGAAGATTTTCATGTATAAACATGTTCCATATACAAACATACATACATATGCATGCTTCTCTTCCTCTGGGCTTGTTCTCCTGCCAGCACAGAGGCACTCTGATTAGAATGGACATTCCAAATAACACTGCAGGGAAGGCAATATACAACCCCATGGTGTTGTGGTCAGCAGAGGTTCAATGTTGGTTTCCAGGACAGTTAGGAAAGATTTTAGGTAATGCTTTATATGTGTGAATTCCCTTTCTCAGGAGAAATTTGTGTAAGAGTCTTTCTGCTCCTCTCTGTCCATCTGCCATTATGGGTATCAGCAGAACACACAGATATCAGCAGTTGATTGCTTGGCAATAAGCAGGTAAGACAAACTTCTCTAATTTAGTATTATTTTTTGAATAATATAACATGATCCTCTATTACAAATGCAACAGAATTCTCTGGGCATTTAAAATCCAGAGTAGTGTCTCCTTCAAAGCGAATCTAAAATAGGTCACCTAAGCTGTAACCATTTTACAACAATCACACAAAATGGTGATGTTTTAACAAGAATCAAACAAGCCAATGGCATGTACACCACTTACCAGTGTCCTTGCTAGTCTTGACTCAGATGAAATTCCATTAATTGTAACTACCTCTGATTTTCATTTAAAACCAATCCCATCCATTAGATGAGCTGCAATCAGCATTCTAAAGGTGTTACCTTGGCCATGAGCACACCTCAGCCACTGTTAATAGCACAGAGAATTTTGCTGTCTTTTTGCCCATGATTCTCTTCCCATAAGGCTTCCCATACTGCATGCCCTAATCCTTACCAACTCACCTCCCCTCTGAGTTCATGGAAAATCATAGTTAAACTGTAAACTAGTCCATAATGAATAACTCAGAATAGCTCCTCACCTGAAAATAATTACAATTTGCTGCATGAAACATGCAATAATTTTGCTGTCAGTTGAATACATTTCAGAGAATAGCAAAGAAATAGAAACTTTTCATCACATTAAACCTTTTTTTTACACCAGCAAAATGTGTTTTCAGATCTTTGTGGGCAGAGTTGGAAAAAAGTTGGCTTAGTGATTTGAGACTTCCTACAGGAGGTATTTAATTTTGAAACAGAAGAATCAAATCTCTCAGCTTGTGAATTTTGTTGGCATAAGCTATTGAATATTAGTTTGTCCAAGAAAACCATGTTATGCATGTGTGGAGCAGAGGAGGAAAGGCTCAGAGGGAGGTTAGATGATACTTACAACTGTTGTTAATGGAAATCAGTCTCCATTCCAGCTTTAAGCTCACAAAAATATGTCTTTTGAAATTATCTCAGTTAACTGTTCTTGAGCTGTTATGGGAAAAAATTCTACTATTCAAAACACAGAGGGAAATCATGTGAATTTTAACACCACTGCTATATCAAAAGCATAAAAACCTTAAAGTAGAGCGGTCATCCTTAAGCACCTTTCATGTTTCCTGGCAAAACAGTAACCTGTGGAGTTTTTTAAGATTCCCTTCAAATAGCTAAAGAGAATATTTGCATAAGAACATGCAGCTATTAGTCATCTACCAGTTTGAGCCAGCACCATGCACAAATGCCTTCTGAAAGATGCTCAGCATTGTTAACTGATGTTGAAAGCATCCTGACTGCAGCTGACTTGATGAATCATAAAAGGGAACACAGCACCCTCCTGGATGACTGGATTAGACAACTAGTGGTGGAGGCCGCCGCAAAATCATGTTTGATTAAAAAAAAAGGGGGGGGCCTAGAGCATTTTTTTTGTGTTTGCATATTCAGAATTAGAGATATAAATTTAGAAAGTTATCGGTGCTGGTTCAAATTTAGAGGAACTTGGAACCTACACACCCTATTTGAATAAAAAACATGCATAGCTTAAAGCTAGTGGAAATAAAATTTCCATATGTAATCTTTTGCATATCAGTAAAATAATTTATCCATGCAAAAGAAAAATGAAATCATAAAAAAAACCACTTAGGTATGTAAATGGTATTACTGAATCATTCTGACTAGCTCCAGCAAACACCATTTCTGGTTTTCTGAACTTAATAATTTTGGGTTTGAACAGTATTGTATATGTACTTCTCTTCAAAGTGCTCTAAATAAGGTAGGAGTACTTTGTTCAAACCGAAATCAATTTCTAAGGCCAACAAGTTCCAAGAAACAGCTCCATTACCCATCTACTTGTGATTATGTATGGTTTGAGGGACAACCTAAGAACATTTAGAGTTAATATGCAGAAGTATAATTACTCAGATTTTGATACTGTTACAGGTTTCCAGTGCCCCACTAGTAGAATCTCGCCTAGACCTTTTAAAGAGAATTATGTAATGTGTTGAAGCTGACTAATCTATTTTAAACAACTATTAAAGACATAATACTGAGCCCAGTAAGATTGCAACTACTTTTGACTGGAGACCTTTAAAACCAGACCCACAACTAAAAATATTGGAAGTGTTTAACAGAAGTATAAACAGTTGCAGTTAGTTAATTTGCTCCTTCAGTCATAAATTGTGAACTATATGCACAGATAACAGAGAAGTAAAGAGAAGAAACAGAGAAAAAAATACAGAATTAGAGATAATCATAGGCAGAGTTTACAACATAATCATTGGAAGATTAATTAGTTGAGAACAAGATGTCACACAAAGCACAAGAATGAGCAATGTATGACATGGCTTGCAAACAACCCATTTCTCTTTCTAGAGAACTATGTATATAAAATACGGTGCAAAATACTGTCTACCTTTAAATAAATTATTATCATATCAAAAGTAATAGCCAAAAAGAGATGCTAAGAAAAACAAACACTTTTTGGCAACAGAGAGAACAATAAATGTATTTACAAAAAGGTGTCTTGGGGTTTATTTCCAAGTGGAGACACCTCTGATGAAATGCAGCAAAGAGGCACAAGAAGCTCTTTCCAGATGGCAGGAACTGCAAAGAAGGCTGTCCGCCCACTGCTGTACTTCAAGAGGGAGCAGACAGGAGATGGAGCACAGAATCTGAGGAGGGAATTGGGCAAAGATTAGGAGATACATGGTCTGTTAAGACTCTGAATTGACTCTGAAGATTTCAGCTTCCTGGGGGAAACTTTACACTCGGTCTCAGTGGAAACTGATGGCCCTGGTTTAACAATTCTCTTGTGAGAACTGGTGAGAGAGGTTTCAGACAAACATGACAGGTTGGACAAAATACATCTGTCCAAGTTGCTACTGGGAGGTGGGGCAGGAAGCAGGAGCCATCAGAAGAGGAAGAATAACCAGAGGTTGGCTTACTGAAGTAACAAGCATTAGGAGCCTGATAATGATATTGAATCTCTGTGCATTTCTTTTGCTATTTCACTAACGGCAACTGGTTTATGTCCTGTTATGAACACAGAATGGTTTCCTTTCTTGGCTTGGAAAAAATTGTGCTGCTTTGACAGAAGAGTAAATCCAGCCAATTAGACCTGTGGCTAAAAAGAAAGGTATGTAAATTCGAACTTGTGTCACTGTACTTCCTAACACAATAAAATTAAAGTCAAAGTTTTACAAAGGTTAATATCTTAATGAAGATCATCAGTATACTCTTTTTCATAAAAATAGACACAAGTTTGTTTCACACAATCTTTTTTTTTTGCATCCTCTAAATCTTATATAAAGAAATAGCAAGATAACAGAACTGTGATAGAAAATCCGTAAATCTGATGTGACCCGCTTGAAAATCTACTAGAGTGATTGAAAGTAACTGAAATGTTCAATCAAGTGCGTTCCAGCAAGTCACAATTCCTTTTAAAACCATTGGTGATTCAATAAGAGAGCCATATGGCTCTTCTTTAGTTGATCTAAACTCAGCTACAGGCCTCTTGAAGAATATTTGTGAAGAGAATCTATCACGCTCAAATGTCACACAGCTAATTCATCCCCCCCGATCTGTTTATAAAGACAGATGGCAATATGTTGGTTTGTCACAAAAAAAAAAAAAGTGGACTGCAGTGTAATAACCATATCTAGACATTTGCTTGGAAGCCTGACTGTTCCAGAACTGCTCATCCAGGTGCCCTACAGAATCACAAAACACTCTTCTGAGGGTGACCTAGCAGCAGCTATCAAACACAGTGTTCTAAATATACTGAAAGGAAACATGCCCTGGACATCTCAGCAAGTGATATGCTCGCAAAGATATAAAAAGCTGAGCATTAGGAGTCCTTAACTGGGGGTAGCAGAGCAGGGGAGGAAGGGAAGTGAGGCAGGAAAATCTTTAGATATCCAAGGGACTAGAAATTCTGTCTTGAGTTTTCCATTTGCTTTGCTGAGGTGGTCAAATCACCTCTAATTTAACATTCTCCAAATCCAGGATCTTCAATGTTAATTACAACTTCTTCATATCAGAGAGTCAAACAGTTCCTAAATAAAGCCAATTCTAAATGAGAAACATTCTTCTGTCTTGACTGTAGTACTGTGGATTTTGAGTTCCCCTTATAGATAGGGATAAAAATGGCAGCTGACTCTCTGTCTTCTTCAACAGTTCCCAAAACTAATTTCAGCTGGAATTAACTGTAATGCATGTATGCCCCCACTCCAATTGTAGTTGCATTTTTACTTAACCTGCATAAGGAACTCAGTAACTACATAAGAATTTTTGCCTCTCTTAAGTAAAGAATTTACTGCATCACCATATGTAAATTCCTCACGATGAAATGAACCACAGAAAATCTCCTAGCACAACATCTCTGTACCATCGAGGCCTTCAAAATAACTTGTCAGAAATGAAAGTGTAATTTTGTGTATTCAGATTTAAAGGATGTAACTAGTTTCCATAACCAGAAACCTTACAACCTACATTCTACTATGGAAAATCTGAATAAATAATGAAATTAACCCAATGTATTCTGTACTGCATTAGTTAAATGCCTACTTTGTTCCTGCTTTTTCTTTTTGCAGTAAAAGTTACAGTGAAAGCACTCTGATTTTCCTTATTCTGTGTAGCATATTGCATAGTGATCTCCATGCAAGCCTCTGTGGTCCAGACCATGAAAAGTGAGTGCAGGAAAATAAAGCAGCTACACAGAAAACTGCTTTACTGGATTGTGTTTGTCTATACTGTAGGTTCATTTTCACTGAGACTTGTTATTTCAATTACAAATAGGATCTGTGTGTATGCTTGTTTAGCTTTAGCTTTTTAAAGCTGCCCAGAACCACTCTCATGCTCTCTTTTCCTTCAAAAATTCCTCAAATTACAGTGTAAATAGGTCCTCTACCCTCTGTACACCTTCTTGTCTGTAATGTGAGATGAAAAGCAATTTTTTTTAAATTCCTTCCCCCACCAGCATATGTCAGCCTAACTTCTGCCAGGGATATTATGACTTGTATATACAAATATTTTATTGAATCTCTTCCCTTGGGCTACCATTCTTGTAGGCAGGAAAGGTTATGTGCCTCTACTGTTTGATGATGTTGGTATGTTCCTGAAATGCAGAGCTGGCCACACTAGTTTGCACTAGTGCTCATGAATATCAGGTTTTTTTCTTGTTGTTTCTTTATTCTTGCTGCAGTGGGGATTAAATAGAGAGCTAAAATAATTGTAGGGGTTCTGTGTGGATCACCACCTGTAGAGCCATGTTCTGTGGCAACAGTGTACAGCCCTATAATAAAATTAATTCACTAATTAAAATAAAGCCTTGCTTTGAGCTCTGGGTTTTTTTTTTTCAAAAATGGAACATCTATGCTGTAAGGCCTAAACCAAAAAGTGATTTAGGATGAATATCAGTCTGTTCTGCAACAAGAAAAGAAAACCAGAGTGGCTGAATTTTTGCATGTAATCTCACATGGTGTTACAAAGGTTAAAAACAAGAGCATTGCTTTTATCACAATTGTTCCTTCATGATAGCTTTTCTTGAAGGACTAAAGACTGGAGGAGTGGGTAATACCAAAAGCTGATTTCACAGTTCTTTTAACCTCCAGAAATCAATGTGACATTTTGACAAATGTATTACACTTTCCTTTGATTATGAGGTTTTATCTCTTGAAAAATCCCTCCGTAGAACTTCAGGTGTAAATTCAGAGAACCATTTTTTGGGCTATAGTTTAATAACCAGCCCAGTAGAGTTCTGCAATTACTATGTTTAATGAAACGATGATGGTGGGTGTCAGACCTCCTCAGTTATTCTGTTCTGAAGCTGGTATCTATAAATAAGGTGTCTTAAACTTCTGGATTAACCTATGCTAGCTGAAGTTGTGCAGGTAACTTTGAAAAGGGTTAATAACAACCTGTAATTTTCTGTTGGGAGGAGAATAAGTTAAAACCTTGCATCAACAGCAGGACATTGGGTTTTTATATGGCCTTTGAGCCTTTTGTAATGTGTCAGGCATCACACAAACACAACACAGCTTTATCAGAAGATGTCACTTATGGCTGTGACTCTTCTAGGTTTGGTTCTGATCAGTAACCATCAGGCAGTCAAGAATGCAAAGGAGGAAGGCAACCTGCCTGACACAATGAAAAAGCTCACAATCCTTAGGCAGAGTAAAAAAAGAGAATTACTGGAAAACCTCCAGGATACAAATGGATGAACAAGAATTACAATACAGCATTCAGTGGTGCAGCTGCAATCACAGTTGATTTACTCCTCAGAGGGTGAGAATGGAGGCAAGCTTCAAGTGAACTCCTACAGAGCCTGTCCTGAGTCTGATGCTACTCAGTATTTCCATTAGTAGTCGTTTGGCTAGCATAGAAAAGCTTTGCTACATTTTTACGTGACACCAAGACAGGAATGTATGTCTTCTGCAAGACAAGAACACAGAATGACCTTGACAGGTGAGAGGAAGAGGGAACAGCTTGTGTGAAGCAGGCAGAAATTCTTGGCTGCAGTGCCAGGCAATGAGTTCTGCAGAAATTAACTTGAGTTTCCTCATAGTCAGAGGTTGTGCTGGAGTCATCAACATCAAATCACTGCAAAACAGTCATATGTCATATGAAGAGACTGATATAAACCAGTACACATAAACAACATGGGAATTGATTTGTTCAGTCTACAAAACAGTGTTAAGTTTACAGTAACTACAGTGATCAGAGACCTAGAACAGATGCCTTCTGGGGAAAGACTGAAGGAGTAGGGATTGTTGAGTCTGGAAGAGGGAAGCTGATTGTTCCATACACAGAGGAAATTCCAAACAAACGAAAAGGGGGCTTTGATTGGAATGGAGATACAGATTCAACACCAAGAAGAGAGTTCTAAGGGCAATAAGGAGCTGGAGTAAGTGGCTTAAAATCATGTGTATTAGCACTACACTGAGTTCTTGAATCATATGTATTGAAATGATATCCCCTTAAAATGTATTTCCTTGTACCCTGACTGGTTGACCAGCACACATAATCTTTGCAAAATAAGCAGGAACTTTCATGCTTGATTTAGGATCTTGTATGTCTTTAAAGTTTATATATCTAGATTCATTTAAATAAGAGATATTTAAAATACAGGATTTTCTAGTAAGATTTAATTCATTTTTCAGAACTTTAGTTATTCTTTCAGTGTAGATCAGTCAAGATTTGAAGGAAGTTAACATGCACAAAATAAGCTATGAAGAAAGGAATTTTTATTTTGTGATTTTCATTACTTATTCACTTAATTCTGGCCTGCAATGCATGAGCATACTGCAATTAAATTATCATTGTGGGACTAGTACTTTTCCACACCTGTAAATATCATTATTTATACAAGTAGACTGTATACACATGAATGAAAATAATTCCAGCATTAATAACATTTAGAATCACAGTGTGATAAATAAAATTAAAGGTAAGAAGCATGCCAATATGCTGCAGTAATCAGGTTGTTGATCTTGATCGTACTAATGAATAACTACAATATAATTGCTGTGCCATGTAATAAAAATTTTATCCACGGTTCTGTAGACATTCTGCTGTCTTTTTCTACCTGGACTTTGAAGCATTTGCTGAGATAAAGTATACACTGTAAATCTGATGGATACTGGAGTGGCATTAAGTATTTGGGAACTGTAAGTATTGCAAGAATTTTGCATGTGGTGCTATAATCCAATGAATTGATTGATCTTTTCAGTGGTTTCATTGGACATTGAATAAGACCCTTATGTGTTCCTGCTTTTCCTGAAGTCCCTTTAGAAACTGAACTAAGTAGTGAGTAATGCACAGAGTAAGAGTTTTGCTGTCACACAACTCAACTTGTCCTTGAAAGCTGCATCTACTATTTTTGGAATAAGGTGACTGTTACTTGGGAAGTGCAAAATCAATCTATATGTTAGTGACCTTATGTTTGCTGCTGGTATGCTTCACTTTCTTTGACTGCCATGCTGAAATTATATTTAAAAAAAGAGAGTGATAATTCCAATCTTAAAAGAGTTAATTTAAAAAAAGAAATCAATATACAGCTTCACTTTTTTTTCTTAGCTATATTAAAAACTGTTACTGTTGAGAAATGGCACTCTTCATAATAAGAAAAATAACTGACTTCAAATAATCAGAATTATTCTCTCATTTCAAAAAATAATTGTGTGCATTACTGTTATAGCTTCACTGTGTGTCAGAGGGTATCTTGTATTACGAGCTGAAAAAGAAAAATCATTCAACCTGTGGCTTGGGAAGTATTCATATTGAATTTTAAATCTGAAAATACAAAGTGGGCTATGGAATTGCCATTAAAAAGCAAATTGTATTATCAAATGTTTTAGAGAGAATAAACTAAATAGAAGCTTCAGCATATTTGGACTTATATACAAAAATATCTCCAGATGCTTTGAAAAATGAAAGCCAAACACCAAAGTCTATTTTCTGTTGCTGGGTTTCTTCTCACTCTTCTTATAACATTAACATACATACAGGAGTGGCAGAAGTGGACTTTTGACCTACTAGGTACCTACAGTCAGCCGGATGGTGGTATTGCAAAAGCTCACAAAACTTGCTCCTCTTAGTTCTGCAGGATGCTATTGTGATCTTGCACAACAACAGAATGCAAAGAAAGCCTTTTTTTTCTCTTTAATTTTATAGCTCAGAGGTGAGGACACCCAAACAAAGAACTTGGCATGCAGATGTGTGCAAACAGCCTACTTCCCAGGGTCAGGATTACAGGCTTTTTGAAAGGACTTCTCTTCCTATTAGAAGGAATGTGAAGCATCCAGAAAATATGTTACATTACAGAAATCTTAGCTACCTAAAGTGCTTAATTGTACTGTTGACAGTACAGGATGGAAAAAGTTGGAAGGGTCTGCTGGTGGTCGTCTGGCCCTCATTGCTCCAGAAGGGCCATATAGACCCAGCTCCCCAGGGTCATGTCCAGGTGTTTTTGTAATATCTCCAAGGATGGAGATACCACCACCTCTCCGGGCAACCTGTGCCTGTGTTTGGCCACCCTCACAGGGAAAAGGAGTTTCCTGATGTTCGGGGAGAACTTCCTGTATTTCAGTGTGAGCCCATCGCCTCTGGTGCTGTCACTGGGCACCAGTGGAAAGAGCCCGGACCCACCCTCTGCACCCTCCCTGCAGGTGTTTATATCCATTGGTGAGATCCCACTGAGCCATCTCTTCTCCAGGGTGAACAGTACCAAATCCCTCAGTTTTCCTCGTACAGGAGATTCTCCAATCCCCTAGAGTTTTCATGCCCTTCCCTGGAGCCCCCAGTCCAACCCTCATTCCGTGTCTTTTTTCTGCTGGGGAGCCCAGACCCGGAGCCAGAGCTCCAGGTGTGACCTCAACAGTGCTGAACAGAGGAGAAGGCTCACTTCCCTTAACCTGTTTGCAACACTCATTTGCAACTTAATGCAGGCCAGGACACTCCTGGCCTTCTTTTCATTGCATACTGGAATCTGAATGCTGTACTAAAATATAATGTCATATTTATTCATGTTAAAACCCCAAAGTAATTGATGCAACTAACTCAGTAGAAGAAATAACCATTCTGTCATTCTTCTTTCCTGTGATACAGAATTATTTCCCGGATGTTTAATCTATTTTAATAACTAGACTCTCTTCTGTGCTCCATTTCAAAGTACTGAAGTCAGGATGACCTTTCATTTTACACAGCACAGAAGATAAATGTTTGGCTTCTGTTTGGCTTAGAGTTTCTAAGAAACACACCTCCTCCTATGTCCGAATTTACACTGCTTTTACCTGCTTCCAAATATATACTGAGGTTGAAATAAAATCTCATTTGGTCCACTAAAATTTTCAAGCAGTACAAGTTCATTTTGGCCACCCCCACAAGAACTAACAAAACCAGTGCTGAATCCAACCTAGATATTTCAGAACAGAAGAGGGGGAAAAAGCAAACTGTAAAGTTAAAATAATAATTTATGTTTAAAATATAAAACCTACTTATTATTAAGAGGCAATTACTCTACTGATTCACAAAAAAACAATTAGATTCAGGAAATGCTGGTATTTGCTGGAGTCAGTTACTATCAAAGTCTAAAGAGCAAATGAAATTGTGCTAAGTTTTTATGGAGATTTATTGGATTCAGTGTGAAAGCCTGGCAAAATATATGCCCTGTAAAAGTCCCAACTTGTCAGAGTTCTTTTTAGATATGTTACAGGAATAAACATACAACAGGGTGCTAAAAATAGAGTGTCTGTCAAGTCATATGTCACCCACCCTACTCACTGTGGTTTGCTTCAATAATAAATGGTTCACTGTTAGAGCTCAGAAATACTGCTGAAGACTATTCAGACACTTTTTGTTGTGTTGTAGGAACCTGGGCCATTATAACAAGAGCCTTACTTGGGCTCCACAACTGCTGTCAGGAGTGGAGATATATCTGGAGCGTGGCAACAAATGTCCAAGTGTTCTGGTGGTGATTTCACCCCACTGTGAATTCATTTGTGCCTCACACAGACAGACCAACTTACAGTCAATGCCACTTTATTCTGATGAGGAAGAACTGTCCTTATGGCTATTAAACATATGCATCTACTGAAAGAAAGGAATTAGATAGTCTTGGCTCCAGCATACTGGCCTTACTGTAATATACAAGTTAGCTTAGTAGAAAGGAAGAAAAATGATTGGTCATCATTTGTTGACAAGTAAACAAGAAAAACATGAACCGTCCATGAATCAATTGGACACATTTCAAGCAAATCACTTAGAAAAATCAATATTATGTCAGGTTTTAGCCTCCATCTTCATTAATAACTGACAAATGTAGCAAGCATCAGTGAAGACTGACATATAAAACAGAGGCATTGGGAAGGTTAGCACCATGTCCGGAAGAGTAGCAAAATTATTCACTGTGAAATATGCAGGCTGTTGTACTGAACAAATTTTAATGTGAAATACAAATGAAATATGTATAAGCAGAAACCTCGAAAGAAATAATGTTGACAGCAACGAAAAAGTGTCCATGTACTGTGGGACAAGTTTCATGTTTTAGAATAGAAACAGTTACAATTAAAAGCTATCTTGCATCCTGTTTGGAATGAAAAAAGGGAAATGCAACATGCCAGTGTTCCTGTTACAGTTTCATGAAGAGTGTTGTATTTAGTTGTAGAAAACACTGTCAAAAGAGGACAGTCCATAAACAGAATCACAATGAGCAACAATAATGATTCAATGTTTGGGAACATGTTTCTGCCTTAGATTTCGGAAAGGAAAAAAGACCAGGGCAGTGACCATCCTCCTGTGGTGGGCACTGGTGAGACTTCACCTCAATTCTGTGTCCAGTTTTGGGCCCTTCACTGCAAGAAGGACATTGAAGTGCTGGAGCATGTCCAGAGAAGGGAACAGACCTGGGGAAGTGTTTGGAGCATGCTAAGGTCCGGTTTTATTAGGGGTTATTTAGACATTTCTCTGCCTGAATTAAGGTGTAAATGAGACCATATGCCAATAGTATATGGCAATACATCAATAGTATAGGTTTTATTTGACAGTAAGAGAGAAAGAGAGAAAGAGAAGGGAGAAATAGGAAAAGAGGTGGGGGGGGACAGAGAGTGACAGAGAAAGAAAATATCACCACTCCGTGGATCCCAACGATGTTGTGATCCTCTCCAGCAGGTCCTCTTGGTGGTGAAAGTCCCCCTACGGAGTGTAGAATTCCCTGGGTTTATATACTCTCCAGCCGGGTGGCAGTGCCCAGGCATGTTCCCCTGGGGAGGGGGGAGCCTTTCCCAGCACCCTGGGTCTGTGGCTCTGTCCGGACATCTCCTCCTCGGGGAGGGGGGGAGTTTTCCCCAGTACTCTGGGTCTGTGGCGGTGTCTGGGCATGTCCCTTCCAGGGAAGGCTTTCACAATACCCTGGCCCCGGGGCAGTGTCCGGGCATGTCCGCCTCGGGGAGAGGGGGTCATCAGCACTGGCCTTTTGTGGATGCATACCTTCCCTCAGCCTGAGATAGCTGAACAATAGCTTTTGCCTTTATTTAATCAAGAGTTTGACTTTCAGTCCAAAGTTTCAATCTTCAAGGAGGCTTCTTTTTGGTTGTAGTTTCTTAGTGAAAATAAACGTTATATCATATATGTTTGAGACAAGAACTTTTCCGTCTCTGGCAGAGCACAACTGGTTTGTGCTGCAGAAAGTGGAAAACCACTCGGGTTGCAGTTATTCCTGAAGCCCAGATTCCTTTGATTTCCTGGCTCGGCCAAGGACATGTGCTCCTGTTTAGCAGGAAACTCTTGGCTGTTTAGCTGTACATTTGCTTTTGCGAAATTGGGTGTTCTGAGCTTTAAATTACACACAGACTTTGAGCAATGACATAATACCAAGGCTGGGTAAGTGCTGAGAGTTATCCACATGTGAAAAAATAGTCAGGTAACAAGTCCACAGGATTTGGATTGATGTCACCTAAAGCTTTAGGAATGAGGAGAAGGTGCTCTTGCATTTGTAATGAACAGAAAAACTATCTGCATAAATACAAACGAGATAGGGTCACCTGTAGTTTTCAATAGATATGGCTGAGGTTTGTAGAGATGACACAAGCAGGTGATTCTGAGATTCAAAATTAAAACATGTCTTTATGGAGAAGTCTATATAGATGTCATGTGGACTGAAATGAAAGGATGTCAAGGTCAACCAAGTCCATAGCAACAATATTCTGTTAAAAATACTTCAGCAGCATACAAAAAACAATATACAGAATCATTTTAGATTTAATTTTAAAGCATAGACAGGTTTTATTTTCCATTACGTTTTAACACTGTTTAAATCTTACAGCATTATGTCATTATCTAGACAAAACCTAGTCTATTTTAGGTTATTTTGACCCAGCAAACATCACTAAATGATTATGGGGCCATTTTTCATGACAAATTAGATCAATCCCTGAGCAATGAAGAGGACCTGTGTAATTCTGTCAGCCGTAAGATTGGGTATAGGCATTTCATGATTTCTCCATTGTCTCAGTCTCTGACAGAAATTAATGTGACCTGACGCTCACTGATGAAAAGAATTAACGACTTAGTCCTGGTATCGTGTGGCTGCACAAACCACTATTGCACAGAACAATGTGTCCAGAACCAATTACATCTTGAACTTTCCAGAAAAGAAAAGCTTTAGTTATGTTTATGAAGAAATCATAAACACAAGTGCACAGGAAAATTAGGATTAGTAATGAAAGCAGTAACCCTAAAGGGAAGAGTATATGGGAGAAGGAAAATGATCCTTAGATCATTTAAAGCACTGTAAACTTCTGCTTCTACAATGATGAAGTTGTTATTACAAAGAGTTTCATTAGGAATCTTAGTCTGTGAAAGACTTGCAGGCTGTTATATCAGTAAATTTAGGACAGTATTCAGCTGAGGTATCAAATACTATCCTCTCCTTGGCATTTCTGAACAGCTAACTTTCAGCATCTTCTGCCTGCCTGTTGGCTTGACTGATTTGTGTTTAAGCAGACAACAAAAATCTTTTAATGGGTCTGGACTGGAATGTACTTGGTGGTCAGTGGAAAGGTAAATGAGATCTTATACTAAAATAGCCATTAAGCAAGGACCGAGATCTACACACAGTTATCACAGGCCAGATTTGCCAGGCCTATGTTCTAAAAAGCATAATCCAAGACACATTTTAAGGGCTTTGGCAATCACTATTTTATATCTGCATGATATAAAGCAGTGGATAATCAAACTAAACATAATGAATACTTTTTAACAGTCTTAATTTTTCTTCTCCTTTCTTACTGTACGCCCAAGCTAAAAAAATTACACATTAGCAGGCTGCTACCAAAGGCTTGTGACAAGCAAAGAGAATAAAGAGTAATCACAGAGAAAAGCAATAACCATTAGGGTTCAGAATAACGTTGTTAACAGCATCAGCACAAGGAGGAAAAGTCCAGCTGAGATAAGGGGAAGGCACAATCATGGTCAAAAGAAGCACAGGCAACTGAAAAAAGAGAAAAGCAATTCAGTTTATGTAATTATTAACTGTACATGGAAAACCCACGTGATTAAAGACGTGCCTTGGAATGAAAGCACACTTGATCTTAATGTCATTAGGTGCAAATGGAAGTTCATCAAATGCTGCTAAGTGCACAGAGACTGTGGATAGAGAATAAAGGTACAAGCAGGATTTAATAAAGTGCTCCAGGATTACTCTTTTTAAAAGTATTCTCTTATAAAGTTAATGAACAAAATCCAAGACATTGTGGCACTTTGTGTTGCTTCAGATTCTAAATTAATTTATTGCAAACTTGAAAACTTTTAAAAGTACAATTAGAACTGGAGATCATTTCTTGTTTAGGATCACATTAAGACCAAATCTTACCCCAGCAGCATATTCAAGCTAGTTCATTATTTGCACACATGAAAATGCAGCAGCTCAGATACAATTTTCCCTAAGGACTGAATGCATACTAAAGGCAATAACAACAAAAATGAAAAACAGCCCTAGTCAGGAATAGAATAATTATATTTCTAAACTATTTTTCACCTGTTTAAACAAAATCCATTACAATGTTCTGCAGCCACCACTGAACAAGCTGATTCATACACATACACATGTACATATGTATGTTTTAAATTCCCACTCTTTATTAATTTTGCCCTGGCAATTTGTCTCTTTTTTGACTCTGAGCTCCACAGCGTCCAAAAACGCTCCTCAGAGCATGTGTCTTTCAAAGCTGGGACAACACCTAATTTCCAGCTGTCACTAACATATACAAATAACAAATAATACAAATAATGAATAATATAAATAAGTGGCAGGGAAGATTTGGGAGGATAAATTTACCCTTCAGAAGTCCTGTGCAAGACCTGATTAAATATCTAACAGACTCAATTTTAGAAGCAGTGAATATGGCTTATTTTAATTATTAGCTTTACCGGAGTCATCAATTATAGCTTGAGATACAAATTGTCTACTGCTAAAAGCTAATAATAGGGCAGGCACTATACATCCTCAAATATCTCTTTCTTAAAAACAATTTTCTGGCATGTAACACAGTGCCCTAATCCATTGTATGCATTATGTTTGCCAAACCCAGCAATAAAATATGCAAAAAATTCTACAGAGGCAGCAGATGTTCTTATCAGCAAAGAGTTTGTAGAGCCAAAGCATGTGAAGGTGCCTATAGCAGTTTTGTCTGCTGATGTGTGGGCTGGGCTGTGCCTGATGTAGGTCAAAGCAGGAGAGTTTCTTCTAAATATGAAATTGCTCAACAACAACAGTTGTTGGCCCAGGCCTGATGGAATAAAAGAAAGGATCTTAGACTGAACCTTGGCTGGGCCTGTGTTTTTTCCTTGGATCTTGACAGCAGTGTCAGTGCCTCTAAAGCAAGATACACAGAGAGCACAAAGTGGTACACTCTGTAAGGCCTAAGAACTACTGTTGCACTGAAGATTGGAGGTAACTGGGAAATGGGAAGATTTTAAATGGTCATTAAAACATAAGTAACTCAGTTCCAAAGTAAAAACAAAGCATTACTGTATTTACATTGCAGTGCTTGCCACTTAAGTGTGTGACTAAAAAAGCATAAAATTATTGCTGTGCAGCAAGAAGTGTGGTGGTATGAGAAGCTGAGGTGCTTCTCATGGAGAAGATTTGAGCACACCTTCATACAGTCTCTCTGTCTCTGAATTTTGGACTGTGAGACAGGTAGCCCCATAGAGAAGCAATCCCACTGACATGCACCTGTCCATGTGTTAAGAACTGCACACCAGAGAGCCATGTTCCCACTTTTCCACTCAGCTTACAGATGGCATAATTTTGTGTTTGATCCCCATATGGGCCATCCACTGAAGAGTTGGACTCGATGATCCCTCTGGGTCCCTTCCAACTCAGAATATTCTGTGATTTCTGATTTTGATTTCTTGCCATCACATCTGAGCTCGCAGAGCATTGACACAGCTGAATCTGTTAGAGGCACATGCCACACATGCAGGATGATGTACAATTTCACGACACCACCCTCCCTCCTAGGGCAGGACTTTTGCAATCACTGGTGACCCTGCTGCCCCCATCCCTGAGAATCAGAATGGAGTTGGACCATTTGCCTCTGCTGGAAGAAGGCAGCTGCCCATTCTCCCTGTCTTCCTTTTCTGGCAATGGGCTAGAAAATCCATTACCAGCTTGGGCTGGTTTGTGCTGGGTTAGAGATTATTTTATTCACGGTGGCAGGTATGGAGCTGTGTTTTGGATTTGTGCTAGATACAGTGTTGATAACACAGAGAGGTTTTTGTTTCTGGCTGAACAGGACTTGCACTGAGCCAAGGGTTTTCTGCTTCTCACCCCTCATCCCACCAGTGAGCAGGCCAGGAGTGCACAAGGAATTGGGAGGGGACACAACCAGGACAGGTGACCCCTACTGACCACAGGGATATTCCAGACCACATGGCATCATGCTCAGTTTATAAAGCTGGGTGAGAAAAAGGAAATGGGGGAAGTTTGGTGATGGCTTTTGTCTTCCTAAGTCACCATAGTGCATGATTGAGCCCTGCTTGCCTGGGGATGGCTGAACACCTGCCCAGCCATGGGAAGGGGTGATGGATTCCTTTTCCTGGTTTGCTTGTGTATGTGGTTTTTGCTTTGCCTATTAAACTGTCTATACCTCAATCCATTACTTTTCTCATTTTTACTCAACTCATGAGTTTTGTAGCTTCCCAATTCCGCTGGTGAGGGAGTCAGGGAGCAGCTGTGTGGGGCTTAGGTGGCAGCTGGGGTTAAACCACAGCACACCTGAAAGCCCAGATCTCATATTTGGTTTTGTTTCCATAAAATCAAAATTAGGAGAATATTGTGGAACCGAGTTACAATACTTAAGGAAGAAGAAGAGAACAGCAAAGAAAAAGATAAGCATATCTTCCAAAATCCTTGCCTCAGTCTTAGAAGATATATCCTTTGGATCTATCCTTTGCTTACAGGCTGGGTTATTTCTGTCAGACATAATAAAGGAAGCAAAATGAATTAAAAGCAACTTCTGAGATTTCTTATTTCCAATGATGTGGTGTGCTACAGCTTTCCCAGTTAAATATCAACATCCCTGATCAACATCATTAGGATGCCTGAGATTAGTTGTGAACTCAGTATCTTCTATTTTTCTGTAAATAGATAATTTTATAAACAAATATGTACACAATATTTGTTCTGTGGAGTTTTTAATTGCTTTAAATATTTTTTCCTATGGTAGCTCTGCTGAACAATACAGATTTAAAGCTTGTTATACATTTTATGATTAAAGTAACAGCAAGTGTATCAGAAAACATTCCAATGAAAAATTAATTTTCTTTATTCTAGATTAGGTTTTTTTTAGTTCACAAGTACAGACTAAAAAAAAATCGAAGCTTAATGAATTTCTCAGAAGAACAGTATGTTTCATTTCTGCTGTCTAAGTAGTCAGGAAATAAGGCAACTTACAGTGCAGGAACAAAGTTCCTATCAATAACAAATCTAATTTAATAAAAAAGAACTAGGATGAAATTTATGTGTGCTTCAAGCAAAAAAAAAAAAAAAAAAAGATAGCAGTAATTTATGAATATACTGAAGGCATACAAAGTACTTAAAGTGTATCTGCTTTTGTTGCTGAGATTATAAATAATTTCCATAAGATAGGTAAGTATGATTAACCTTTAAACACAGAAGTTGTTACCAAAAGAATTGTGTCAGCTTGGTGTAAGATCCTTAGAGCAGAAGATGCTTCATAAATTGAGATTTTTAGCATTTGGTTATGTCAAAGAAAGTGTTCAGTCTCAAACTCTACTTGTTAATACTGTAATGAAACTGACAGGTTTGATACAAAGGAAACAAAAAAAAATTAAACTCATTGGTAAGACCTTTTTATTTGAATTTGAATTGCTGTAGTTTTCTAAATGTACATAGGGTTTGAAAAAATTATGACAAATTGATGTCTTTCACACTGTGTCTCCAAAACCTGCCCACTCTGTTTCTTCAGGATTGTTCTCTTCCTGCTTTGTCTGGCATGAAGTTTTAATTTTCTACAGACACACTTTTTTGAAAGGGTATGTGTTACTAGTCTACCCACTAGGGGATGTTTCTTTACTCAGATATGAGCTTTATGAAAACAAAGTTTTGACTGGATTAGTTAAAAATTGTTATCAATTCCTAAGTACTGAGAGCAGTACAAGTCTTGCTGCTGTTCCATGTGATGGTACAGTGTATTTAGGCAACAGCAGTGATGAGGATGGCTTGAGCCTCAGCACCTGGAATCAGATCACCATCCTCACATCCCTCTGCTCAAGCAGAGGTCTCCTCTATGGTAAACCTATAGCTGTGAGATTGCATTTATGGATGGAAAAATACAGTCCAAAGCACATGTATTTACAGCTCTGTAATTTAAATGCCAGTGTTATTACTTCATGTGTCAGAATTTTTTTACTGCTTATTCTCTAAAGAATCTACAGCAGCTCAAGAGAGGCATGGCAGCTTCACAGAGTCTGCACTGAAGTAGAATAGGATAAATAAACTAAGTAAACAGCATCAAACAAAACTTATCCATGCCTGAGGATTTACACGTCCAAATGCAAAGGTCCAAGACCCTTTCAAAGTGTTTTACTCTACAAATGTGAGAAAAAAAATGCATTTTAAAATTAATTGTGGTCAGTGGTGTTGTACCCTCTCTAAGGTATTTGATATCTGTTAGATGTTCTCCCACACAGGGCTCAAAAGGTCCTGCTAGCTAATGTCTTGTTTCTGACTATATTTATCATTCAGACCTCGGGGCGTGCTGGAGCCCTTTGACGCCTGACATGTGGAAATTTTCCACCAGCTTTGGGTCTCATCCTTCTCTCAAAGAGCTGAAAATTAGCTCTAGCCCTGAAACATGAGACAGAATATTAGTCCGTAGAAAAGTATCATCAATTATTACATCTTCAGAATGTCCAATTCCTCCTAACTGTGAAAATAGCTTTGAACTAAAATAGTCCAGAATGGCTATGCATTTGCAATCACTCTGCAAGGCCCAATAGGGTATCTTAACTGCCAGTACATCTAGGACCTTGTCCTTAAAGAATTTCTTTGCTGCCAGATGAGTCTATTCGCAGGAAAAGTCAAACATTTTGAACTTCCCACTCTAAATAACCCCACAGAAGAGCTCTGTAAATGGAAAAACAGCCCCATGAACTCTACTGTCCTCACTTTCCAGGCACATAAGTTCATGCAGCTGACAGGTTGTATTAAGCCTCTGAGGAACTGTATGCATGAATCAGGGACTCAGCAAAATCAGAGAACTGAATTTAGATTGAAATTGGTTTTTAAATTACCCAGGGTAATTCAAAGGTCACTCATTCTTGCATGCCAAAACATCCTAGTCCTCGTTCTGTTCTACTACAGAGAGTGCTTCTAAACATTACCAAAATTAAGCTTTAATAATTAATTCACCTCTACCATATGTTTTATCTGTCTATCCTGAATATGTCTAATATTTTAAATTCTACTCAGTTTTGTTACTTTTACTTAGGGATTTGTAACCACGACAAAGAACAGTAGACCTTGAAATAAGGAAAATAAAAATAGACACAGAAGAAGCTACTGCAATCTAATGTTGAAAAGTGTAGGTGTGTGTCGTCTATAATTTATCAGTAGCATAGTCTGGAGAAGTGGTTGCATTCAAAAGCCTCAGACATATCTGGATTTCAGAGGAGATTTCTTCAACTGCCAGACGTTGATGTTACTTCCGTTTTTAAAATGGTTTCATGTTTCAATAAATGTTGGTAATGGACTATCACTGCAGTGTGCTAGACTTTCCCTGCCCTTTGGGTGACTGAAAGGATCTCAGAGAACATCAGGAAGGTGTTGGTATCAGAGTATCCATTCCTCCCTTGATTTCTGCCTCTAATGATCTAGGTATTCAAGACATGCTTATTCATGAATAGAAGCCACAGCTATGAGAATGCTCACTGTCCTGTTGTCTCCATACTCACTGGGAAAATTGTTCAGAGTGGATTAGTCTAATTAAGCACGACTTTATCACTTTTGCTTGCAACCTGTTCATAGGTTGGATCTGGTCACCAGTGGAGGTGAAAGGTGAAAGATGTCTGCTGCCAGGCTGCTGCTCTGGAACCACAGGCTTTATAGTGTTTGGCATGCAAAAACTTAATTCATTTCCTCCTTGTGCCATTTTTTTATGCTGTACCTTTTTTCCTCACAGAAGAGCCTGACATAAACACTTCTCAAAGCCTCCTATCCATGCACCTCAGCTATTTTTATGAAAGCAACTCTATTGCTTGACAACTGTTGGAAACAAGGCACAACATTTGCCTCAAAGCTTAACTAATAATGATCATATTACACTCTCTCCTCATAGTATGGAAGATCCGAGATTAAGTAGAGGATTAAGTTTAAATTGGTCTGTTTGGTCTTGCAAGATCTCTGCAGAGAGGAATAATCACAAGCTCCATCTACAGCCTTGCCCTGACATAAGGCTTGTAGGATGTGCCACATTCTCCCTCTGCCCATCTGTTTCAAACCCTTGCTTTTCTCTAGCAAGCAGTCCTCCTCCTTAGGGATTTAATTCTCCCTTCCCTTATTTTTTTTACATTTTGGAATAAATTGTCTTTGGGGAGGAGCGTTAATTTTTGTCATTGTGGCTGTTTGTTATCTTGTGTATCTACTAATTATCCTCCTTCCCCCAGCCATCATAGGAGCATTAAGTGTCTTTCAGAAAAAAAATAGATCGAGGTAATGTGGGAAATGAATGTGTAAAAGTATTAAATTACCCATTTGAGATCACAAAGAGAGTTCATCCAATCACATTAAGGTTTCCGGAATATCAGGTGCTTATCTTTCTGCTGTAAAAAAAATAAATGTCCAAGAGTGTGGTCCTGAGAAATTACTTAAGAAACTGAAACAGAAAACCAGATTTAATTGTAGTCCGTCTCTTATGCTCATTTGAAGAGCTGCAATGGATACAGCTTATGAACTGCTACAAGAGACACAAACTTAAGTCAAAACTAACATAACCAGCTCTGTAGAAAGAGAGGATATTTGAGGTAAGCTAGACGTCACCTTTCTTAGGATAGAGAGGACTGTACTTAAAAAAGAAACTTGGTGAGCTATTTCAGGCTGTAAGTTTAAAATCGGTTTTGTCTTTTGGGGCTGTTTATTCCTCATGACAGTTTAAACTTTTATTCCTGTTTTCCTGTCTATAAAACAGAGATCAATATTATTTCTTGAGAAGCTTTGTGAGTTCCTAGGAGAAAAAAAATACAAGAACTAGAAATCACTAATACAGTAAGTATCATTTGTACTTAAATTCTGAGAAGAAAGCCAAAATGACTACTGGTCAATTCATTCCCAGAGTTATTCCTTTCTCACCAATTGTATGTTTACCTGAGTGAAAGAAGACTTTTTTACCCGAAGGACACTACTGAAGTTATAATAGCCTGTAAGCAAGGCACATAATTAGGCAGTTTTAAATTACACAAGCAATGTGTTATTGCTTGTCAAATAATTACAGTCTTATCATTCCCCCTCTACAAACATTGAGCTTGGAAAGCAGAAAAACCACTCAGAAATAACCTTCACATGATGTGATGCAACAACCCTCCAGAAGGAAGGGCTCATGATGGATGAAGTGAAGCATGGGCATCCAGCTCCCTACCTGTGCAACGCCATGCAGGTCTGCTTTAGGGCAGACAGTGAAAAGCTAGCTCTTCATACTTCCTCCCAAAACTATTTCCCACAGCAGCAAGACTGTTCCAGCCCTGCCCTTTCACAGGGTGGCACTGCAGCCATTTTCCAGCTTCTTCCTCCCACCACACTTCTTCCTTTCTTTGGATCTGCTTCATTCAGAGTTAGTAAGAGCAAACAGGAGTCAGGGGTATTACTGCCACACAAAATATCAGGAATTACATCACTGTACCACGCTGCTATTTCTGTTAAAATTCTGAATGGCATCTTTACAAAATTATCTTGTTTCACAAATTCAGGCTGTAATCTCTGCAAAATAAAAATCTTTTGGTGTCTATCATTTTGCTGAACTAGGAGCGATTTGTCCAGCTAGACTCAGCTTTAATACTTCTCACTGAGCTGCCAGGCATGCTTATTTGATCACTGTAATCCCATCCAATGCATCGTATATCATCTGATTACGTTACCCACCATGCCAAGGAGAGTCTGATCTTGTCCTTCTTCCAAGGTTACATCATGTACTGACAATGATTCAGAAGATACCACAGCACAGCATATGTTTTTCCCTGCCTCCAGCAAGAAATGTGTGGGAGAGAGGTTATTTGGATATGGCTCACAGCAGACCACACAGGCTGAGTACTATGACTGAAAAAAAGACCCACATAATTGTTGTTTTACAATTTGTTCTGTTTGCCTTTTACTTAGTGCATGAGATTTAACTTCACCGTGTTGCAGATAGAACCATTATGCATTTTTCCACTGCATGGATTTATAAATGTTGTGTGACCTCTTGTGGTGCAATAAAACACTACACATATCATCCATGTGTAACACAATTTATACAACCTGCAACTGACACACAGCCCATCTGCCTTGATGGCTGGATTTTTAGCAGCCAAAAACTAAGCCTTGCCTGGGAAACTCTCATTAACAATGAATTTGCCTTCACATCAGTCATTTAATGAGTGTGTGTATTTTGGATAACTGCTACTTCCTAGCTAATTCAATTTTCATGAACTAAATCTATCCTTAGTTTATTTTCTTTTAAATCCTGATTATAACTTTAAGATTCCATATTCAGCAGTAATGTAAAGGTGCTGGTAGTGAAAACATCACTTCACACCTGTCACTAATGATGCTTGTCACTGAAGAAATTCATTAACAAGCAACTTGAATCTGATTGCACCCATAGGAGATCTAACACACAGGTGCCAGTAGCAAAAGTATAAAAGAAATGCAACTATTTGCAAAATTGCTCACTAGGTGTTAAATATTATATATCTATATATATGTAGGTAGGTAGGTACTGGCATTGCTTAAGCAGCACAGGAAGTTGCAAAGCAACTGTTATTGTGTGCAGTTGCTCTCTATAACCATGCAAAAAGCTTGTTTAAAAAAAAAAAAAAAAAAAAAAAAAAAAAATNAAGTTGCAAAGCAACTGTTATTGTGTGCAGTTGCTCTCTATAACCATGCAAAAAGCTTGTTTAAAAAAAAAAAAAAAAGAATAAAGAAAGAAATCAGGGGAAAAGTAGTATTTTTAAAAGCTGTCTGAATCTTTGTGTCTCATATTGTATATTACTTGTGGCCATGACAACCAGCGATAGCAGCAAGACTGCAATGCCTCTGCAGTCCTACCACAGCAGCAGCCTGCTGATGTGCTGCATGCAGTGCACCCAGAGGATGCCTGCCCCGGGTCCCACGTGAGCACCTGCCACTGGGTGCCTGCACCAGAAACACTGATTTAATAAATACACTGGAGCCAACACCAGAAACAACTTCATTTCTGTTCCTAATGGGTTCAGTTCCATGAATGACACCTTGCAGGATAAGTCTGGGTGCAATTTTAAACTAGGAGAAGCTTAAGGATACCACAATGTCATTTTTGTTCCCTATTTATAACAGTCTCCTCTCATTACTTGAAATACACACTGATGTGTAAGAACACTTTCAGCAATGGCTTAACAAGTAATTAACATTAACCACATTGCAAGGAGGATCTAAATTTGATTGAACTTTTAAAATTATTCACCTTTCCTACTTACAGTACAATGCGTTTCAAGATGATAATTCAGCGATTTGAAGTAGTTTCAACTTTCTTTTCCTTTTTCATCTACAATTCTGTGTTTTCTTTTCTACTTCACTTATCAATTTCACTTCATGTATCAATTGCTTTCCTGTGTTAGTTGTGGTTCCTGATGCAGTTAAAATTACTTTCAAGAAGACAGGTCAATTGTACTGGCATGGTCTTTTACCTTTTAACTCTGCATAAAGGTTTGATTTAACAGAAAAGTGGAAAGCAAGAGGTCTTAAAAAATCCAGCTTATCAAACAGCCATTCAAACTGAAAATGAAAAAAACCTCAAGCTTTTTGATGGTACAGCAAACCATTTGATGTGTGTATGTCAATAAAACCTTTAAGTAAGAAATAAAACATTTTAGAGTAATAAAATCGAAAATCTAGATCAAGTTTACATATATTGTGTAATTCTGAGCCAACTAATTATCCTAGTGTGGGTCCTCAGTTTTCATTACAAATGTATAGCATAGTTATAGAAATGTTTTGGAACTTTTTTTTGGAGGGGGAGAACTTCCACCAGACTAAAGAGAAAAATAAAACTTCCCAAAGTTATTACATCTTAAGGCACCACAAGGCAGTAAGTTACACTTAAAAGGGAGGAAGGAATAAAAGAAAAAGAAGGCAATATGATTGTGTGATCATGCCCATTGTGAAGCAGAAGAATCATCTCCTGCATTTGATGGCTCATGGACCTCAGTGGTGGCTTTCTTAACAGACAGATCAAAGTGAGAGCTCTGTGAAAAGACTTAAAGCCTGCAAAAGGAACAAGAGAACTAATTGCTTCTTTATTTACATTGTTATGGAAAATCAACATGATTTTGAAAATCTCTGAAAGCCAATCAGAATTTTAAATGTTAGAATAATTGGACTCCTTTAAGTGACTAGAGAAACTAACTTACTGCTTTTTTGGAAAAGAAGGGTGTAAATATGTTGCAGATGAATGTAGCTGAAAAAGCAATCAAAGAATGCTGAAGGAATATATAGAACCAAAACATGGGCTCCACATAAGACCCCTGAGCAAGGTGCAGAAAGAGCAGTCTAATTCACTCTGACAGATGTATGTGACAGAGAGAATTCTGGCTGTAACTAGGAAAATAATGGATATCTTCTATTAGAAACATCTTGGGAGACTTTTTTTTCCAGCCTCAGATCTGAGCTTGAGAACACAGACAAAGTGAGGGAATTTGTTCTTGTAATAAAAGTTCCAGTACCTGACTTCCCATTCATCAACTTCCAGTTAGACAGGAATGACAGCAAAAGGTCCTATGCATTACAAAACAGTACAAAACATCCACAAGTATTTTAAACAAAGTTTGTTGTTTCTCTTTGAAATTTTTTAATTCGCTCTGCTACTCTTCTTGACTGGTAACAAGTATGAATCCTTCAAAAGTGTAGTTACTGGTGTACATCTCTTTCCCTCTGCCTTCCTTTTCTTCAGCAAAAATGACTCCCCATCATACCTCTCTGCATTCCTAAGAACTCTCCAGCAAGTCTCAGCACTAGGTGTTGTCTCCCCAGCTGCCTCTCCTTCCCTCCAGGCTACGTTATCCACTTGAAGTTACTTGCAGACGTCAATGTCAGCACACAGAAGGGTCCAGCTGGCACTGCTGCCCTGAGCCACCCCAGGTCCTGCAGCAGTCAGAACTACACAAAGACTGAGGTAAGACAGAGAGTGGCCTCTAGAGGAACTGCTCCTGTGCGTTGGATACTCCTGTTTTCTTTTCTTGTTATTGACAGAGCAGTGATGGGGGTTCTCCTTATCACAGTCTGTACATAAGGCAGAAGAGCTGTTCCTTTTCACAGGTCCAATAACCCAGTTTTGAAAATATTGAAGTTACTTGATGGGAGTTAACTTTATAAAATTCTAATGGCAACAGGCTTCATGCAGTCTAAGGGATCAACCCCTGAGACTTGATTTGTCTCCCACTTCTTTTGTATTACCACCCCACTCTTCATCTTTTTCAGATTCTCTGCAATTAGCATCAAGGCTTTAATGGGATATATTCTGCAGCTTTCAGTTTTGTTCTTCTGCATGTCAGTGACAGAAACTCTCACCAGTTCCAGTATGATAAGGGCTGGGCTTTCCTGTCCCTTTTCTTGCCATTTATCTGACACAAAAAAAAAATTAGGAAATAAATTCATTTCCTGCTTTCATATTTTAAACAGAAGAAAGAGATTATATTTCACTTCCAAGAGGCTGGTTTGTATACAATATTTTTTTAAAATTTAAAGAAAAAAAAATCTGAGAAGTTCCAGACTGGTTTGGCCTCAGAATTGTAGATATTATTAAGAAGAGAAACTTCTTGCAGAATCCCTGGGAGATGTCTTTTATTGTAAATACAATTTTCATAGGAGGAAGCAAAACTTATCAAATAACCAGCTGTTGGCCCTGATGGGCCCCCCTAACAGAGCTTTTAAAAGCCAGGGAAGTGGAAAAATGTACTAAAATATGTGTTGATCTTGCAAGCCTGAGCTAAACTTCGTACGGAAGACACTTCAGATCTCTCAAAATGAGCAAAAACTACATAGCATAAAAAAACTCCAAATACTAAATGATTCTTCACAGTTCCTGGAAATTATCTGTCTTTCCATAAGGTTTACTAGCCTCATGATCCATTGGAACTTGTACATACATTTCTCCTGCCACAGTAAGTTTTCCATTTAATTGAGCATAAATATATTCAGGAAATTTTGAGGTGTCTTCCCAATAAGTTAAATCCAGATGGCACAAATCTTTGGCTACTATTTTGACTGCAAAAAGATTCTATCTGCAGCTGTTCATCTTCCACGTCAAACTGTCTTATAAGATGAAATTTTCCATGTATAAACCATCCTGGAAGGTGAATGTCCTTTTAAAGGTTTGAGTGAAATTAATTCAGTCTTAATGGACACATGCTACAAATACTTTATTCTGTATTTATAGGCATATACAGAGAGACACTTTATCCTCCATGGTTTACTATTCTAAATAGATTACTCAGTATTGTCTGAACTTGACAGGTCTGAAAATTGTTCTTCCAGAGATAAGTGGAGACAGCACACCTTTTTATCGCCCAGGACAAATAGGAAATAGCAGAAATTTCCTTGCTTAAACCTCCCATAATATATCAGAATTTACTTCCGTTTTAATTATAAGAATGCTTTCAGCCAAAATCCTTTTAAGGAAGGTGAAGGGGTATAGCAAAATAGAAGGTTCTGCATGTTGCTTCACCGTATTAAAAAAAAAAAAAAAAAAAAAAAG
>VZRZ01003659.1:95792-125145 GCA_013398175.1 Climacteris rufus
AAAAAAAAAGGGTTTGGAATTTTCTTACCCGTATTAAAAAAAAAAAAAAAAAAAAAAAGAAAAAAGAAAAAAAAAGCCTTGTTTTGTTGCTTTAGTGCTCATATATACCATAAACACAAGTCTTACTTTGTTGTTTCTCTGTATTGCAGTTATCTTACAAAATAATACTGAAGAAAGACTTAACAGAAAAAACAGAAGGAAGGATAATTCTGGGAGTCATGTGGAAAAAAAGAAAACATAAGAATAAAGAAAGTCTCAAATGTGGTTGGAATATTTACCCAAAATTTTAGAGAAAGACTCTCTAATTTGTATTAATCCTATGTGTTGGATGTGCATCTATCCACTTCATCATTCTTCTTGCAGCTGAATTTTTAAAAATGTCCTGACATCCTGTATCTTCACTAGGGATAGTACAGGTGTAAGGATAAATAGTTCAAATAATTTATCAAGAAGCACCATCACTAAAAGCAAGATAAAATCCCTATAAAGAGCAACATGCATTTAATATTGTTCTGCCAATTACTTCATCAATGAAAACATTTTTTTAAGCTTTCATTTAGGATTCCAGGAATATGAGTATTTAGCCTATAGATAATAAACTCATCATGTGAGCAAATAGGAGCACAGAATTCAAGTACTGAAATTAAAGCACATTGGCAAATTGACTGGATTCTACTCATTTTGTAAAGGTGTAGATCCAAAGTATCTACAGTTTTCAGAAAATCAGCTTACATTTTTAAATATTGACAGCTATGACATATAATGGAAAATTACTGGTAATTTTAAAGATTGCATAATCTTTGCTAACTTTATGGTTTTTTTAATTTAAGTGCAATTTCTGTCCTATGTCACAGCAGCTTTTAAATGAAACAGACTCTGCATCAAAATGTAAAGCAGAGATGTGTTCTGGATTCATCAGAGCATGGTCCAAAGAAATTAAAAGGGTCACTAAGATTTCCACAGTAGAGACAAAATGGAAAATTGTTTCATTAAGCTCTATCCTGAGTGCCTTGTGAGTGTGTAGTGGATATATTATACAAGATATATTACAGCTGACAAATTCTGAACAGGTAAAACCACAATCTGTGTGAGAAGTGAGGTTCTCTCTCTGACAAAGTGTGCTGAACTATTGCTGATGTTTTGTTTTAAGGTGTTGCAAAGTTTTACATAAAACTGTTTCCATTAACATCAAGAAGTTTATTGAGAGGGCATAACAAAACCTGTTCTGAAGATAATGTCATATTTTGAAAGTTTGTGTAATATCAATCTCTCCTAGATATACTGATTTTTGTTTCTATTATGTCGGTGAAAGGAGCCATACAAAAGATGGCTGAGAAGGTAGGATTGATTTTCATGGTTGAAAAGATAGCTAAATTGTTCTTTCAACTATTTTTTTTTTCTATGAAAATAAGTGATGGCTTTCTCAGTTTTTGGCTAATGATTTGTGATACTCTTCTGTTCATGAAAGTGACAGATTTATAGATCTCACAGGCAAAATTTAGCCAGGCAGTTACTATGCAAATTTCTCCAAATTTGCTTGTCATTGTACTTTAATCTTTACTTTATCTGCTTTATCTGCCAGCTTCTGTATAGGAAAAGAAATCTCACAAATCTTGCAAGGAATGGTGGAACCACAACCTCACACAAGTCTTCCAAGTTCAGCACATTCTCTTCCTTATCTTGATCATCCATATGTTTCATGATTAAAAAAAATCAGTCTTCTTCCTAGTTATTTCTCAACCTCTCTCCCTTGTCAAATGAAGTGCTATTATTATTTATAGCACAGTAACACCTAGAGATGACAAGCGAGACAGGAAGTCAGGGTGTCATTTACCTCTCTAGAAGTAGATTAGTAGAACTGATTCAAGTGTTTTGCTGCTTGGAAGCTGCTCACCTGCACTCCTCTCTCCCATCATGAAACCCTTTTGATGTCTTCTCCCATAAAGGCAACTACATTCAGGTGTCCACAAGAAGGTATGGGTTTGGACTGCTTCCTTTGTATAGATTCTCCACGGAAATCCATGTTACCCTATGCATTTAAACCACAGCTGAAACTGGTCATTCAGCTCTCCCTTACTGACAGCTGCAATAAGCTTTTTGGTCTTTGTATAACCACTAATGTTTGTAATGTCAGGACACACCAACTGGGCATCTCTTGAATACGGACGTCTCAACATAACACAATCTCTAAATTAGGCGTGTTCCTGCACCTGACTCAGTGTCTGGACCAGAAACAATAAAAAGACCAACAATAAAGATACAGAAATCTAATGGACTTCATGGAAACTCCAGATCAGGTAAAAAAAGAGAGAAGCAAGAAAGTCTACACAAAGTTTGGTGAGACACAGTACTCAAGGAAAGAGGAAGTTTCCATTTAGTGTGGGGACCCATCTGGCTTCAAATGAGGCATGTGTAGATTCCAGGGCAACTAAAAGTGCCCTGTCTTGTGAGCAGAGACAGACTAATACAGAGCCAGAAAAATCTGGCTGGGGGCAACACCACAAAGCATGCCCCGTGTTTGCAAAATAGCACAATATTTTCATAGGCCACTGGCAAGGAAAGAAAGAGCACAAGGACACAACTCTTCAGGGCACCCCTCTGCTTGACTTTTAGGTACTTTTAGGACTTTTAGGCTGTTTCTGCAGGCCACTTCTGAGGAAGGACAGCCATCACACAGAGGAATGAGGGGAAACTGAACTAGGGATAGCCAGGTGAGCAACAACTGCCTTGCCACTCTATGGAGTTCTTGCAACAGGGCAGGTTAATCTATGGCTAAAAAAGAGGGTAGTTTTCCAGCACCACAGGCACCAAAGGCAGGACAGGAGCTAAAGTGGCTCATCGGGTATGGGATACCATTGTCACAAGCTGCAGCCCTAATCAAGAGAGCTCTGATTCAGAAGATGAGAAACCTTTCAGCAAAAGAGCACAAAAAAGTAAGTTCAATGAAAATAAAAAAGGATTTTATATGGAATGAAAAAGTAATGCTGGAGGTAATTAGAACTATAACAGAAAAAGAGAAAAAGCAATCAATAATTTATGATTGTCTGGTTTATCTCATCAGCCATTTGCTCTGCGTTCTTCTGGATGGTCCCTCTCCTGGAGCAGATGGCACCATGCCAGGCACTTTGATGCAGTCTTGACAGTGCTGGTAAAGGCTTTTCCTTTCTGACCTTACCTTCCTCTGCTTCACAGCCATGCCTTGCTACTGCTATGAAGCAGAGGTAGTAATAGAAGCACGAGCAGGAGCTGCAGTGGCAGCAAAAATGCCTTCAGAGTTGATGTTTATCGTTTCCACTGGGGCCGGTGTCATGGGTGTGTTAATAACAGGAATTTCACCAACAGGGCTGAGCTTGTGCAGTGCAGGTCTAAAAAGCCTTGCTTGTCCCTAACTCCCTGCAGAGGGGGCGTGTTGCCTCAAACACAACAGCATGGTAGAGCAGCACTGCTCTTAAAATGATTGCTAAAAATAGCAAGCTCTTGGGAAGCGAGGGTTTGGAGTAATGAGCTTGAACCCACATGTGAGCTTCTGTTAGTGTGAGCACTGTACTGGGAATGTAATATGGTGAACATTGGTAGATGGTCTAGGCAGGGTCAGGCATCTAGAAATCATAAGCAAATCTTTAAAATGAATCACTTCCATGGAAGAATTCCCCATGCTCATCTAATTGCAGAGCAGGAAGATTGTACTGCAGCTGTGCTCCTCTCTAGTGACTAGGGTTCCACTGGTGAGAGCAGAGAGGGACAAGTGTTTGCTTGGGAACATATAGGTCACTGGACTGTCCAGGAAATGTGGCTCAGAAGAGTTCCTAGACTGAGAATAGAGCTCTGGAAATTTGGTACTGATATGCTGAATTCCCATCACATAGGTGCCTTTGACTGCTGAGATGCTGAGAGCTGGAAGAGTTTATGACAGATGTGAGAATGCTTGACCACTCCCCATACCATCCTAGGAAAGACAGGGAGAAAATCCAACATTTTGAGGCAGATGAAGTGCTCACTAGTTGCCAAAGTGCCTCCACCTGAACTTGGGTGAAGCTCATTTTCTACCACAGGGCATCTTGGTGACAAATGCAATGAATGGCAAAGTGATGCCTGCATCAAACCACAACCTGGACTACAGTCTAGTGTGTCATCAGTTTTTACAAGGCTAGTTCAGGGACTAAAAAAGAAGAACAGTCAAGAATAAGAATTTGGAAGTGCAGAAAGATGTTGGTATTTCCTGAAATAAGACAAGTTTCACTGTTAGATCAAAAAAATTCAGTACTACAGTGAAAATGTGTCAAGATTGACTCAGATCTTTTACTAAGTCGCCTGAATGATAGTGTGCTTCTTCATAACATCAAAATGGAAGGGAGAGGTTCCTTTTACTATGAAGTATGGGACATTTTCCATTTGCTTAGGTATGTTGGTGAAGGGAGGCATTTGCACATTTGCTGACCCTCAATCTCTTGCCCTAGCCTTTCTCTTGTGAAAAGCAGAGAGAACATAACTAGTTAGCTCAGCTCTTATCATCCTAGCTGCCACATTTAAGTCCCCTTCTGTCCAATGCCTTTAGCATTGCTTGATCTCTTCCCCACCTAAGTCCTCTACACATGGCTATATATATGTTAGTAAGTAGATTTAGCCCTGTAGAACAGATCTGTAAAAGAGATTAACTGCTGCTGAGTTCCAGGTGTCCAGGACATTTATTTCACGTGCTTGGGCATGTGTACCATGAAGGTGAATCACAGAGAGAGCACAGCTGTCCAGATTTAACCCACTGGAGAAACAGGACAGAGGAATTCTGACTCTATAGAAGCTCATTTTTAGGAAAGACTACAAGACTAAATATGAAAGTCTACTCATAATCAGGTGAATTATACCCTCAGAGTTCGAATCACCATACAAACTTACAGTACAGTCCTTTTTTCTGCACAATATTTGTGAACATTGCATTAACTCTTTGGAGGTGTTCTTACAAATCCTTATGGTCCTTTCTTCTCCAAAACATCAATATGGGAAAGTCATCCTTGATTTCAAAATAATTTTTAAGTCTTTCCTCTCTGCAGTCAGTGAAAGGGATATTAATTTATTTATTGCAAGATGAAAGCAAGCCTTTGTACCTCCAAATCGGCATTCTCTGCTTCAGAGGATTCACAATTGCATGTTCCTTTGCACTCCTGTAGCCTAAGATACTTGTGGAGTTCCCACACAGAGAACAAGAGGCTAAACAAGTACTGATGGTTCAATGACATAACAGTGCATTACTGATATTTTTTCAATGTATAATATAACTTAGTAAGCAGGTGATAAGACCACTCTTTAGTTTGTTTTGAGCACTGATTCAATTTTAAAATTGCTGATGACTGACTTGCCAGGTAAAGTGACCCATGTATTATCAACACAAATCTCCTTTCTTCCTCCATGAGATTTTAAAAAGTAGACATGTGAGTCTTCTCCCCTACACAAAAGTCTATTTTTCAATACCATGAAAATGTCCAGATTTCTACAAGTACTGTAGTGGAACGCAGAGTAAATAGAATCTCAAAGGTTGTATTCCAAATCAGTGTATATTCTGACACATATTTTAACAATATACACTTTGTCAAACTGGCCACCCAGTTTTTGCATTTTCATCATGCAAATCTGTAGCTGTCAACATCAGCACTTTCTGAACAAGGCACAATATGGCAAACCATGGTCCAAAGCTCAGACCTCTTTGAAGTTCCATTTTACTGAGGAATGGCCCTGCCCCTGAGACTAAAATAACACACAGCACCATTTCTTCTACAAAATGAAATCTGAGTGACTTTGCTTTGTCCTACACATCAGCCTTGTGGACTGTACATCATAGACATTGCATACACATTCATCCATCATTCTTGTTTCCTTTCTACAACAGTAAATCACATTTTTCAGTCTGCACTTCAGCCACCACAAAACCCCCTAAAACATATATGAAGCCTGTTTTAAATTACTTAATACAGCTTTGCTTACATAAATCTTATTCCACCTAAAGCTCTGTGTGAAAGTAAAGATGCATTACTGTTCAGGTGAGTGCATTGCTTTTCCTCTTACCCGATTTTACTAAGCTGATTCAGAGTACTTGACAGTTCCTCCACGAAGAGCACAGCAGGAAGCCTCCCTGTTTGTGGCTCTGTAACTTTACCTTCCAGCAACCTCCTCTATACTTTCAGTACACTCAGCACACCCCTAATGCTTTTGCCTTTTTTTCTTCCTCACCACAGAGTTTCCCTGTTTCTCCTGATGATCCCACCTCCTGGACTGATGGATTGTCAGCACATGCCAGTTTTGGTTTGGAGCTGTCAAAGGGCTGAGAGATCATCTCGTATGCACATCTTGACTGAAGAACAGATTCCTACCTCTTAAAATGGATGGGCCTCTGAATTATAAATGCTCCTCCCTCAGTGCACCCTGCAGAGCACTGGTTCCTCTTCTCTATTAGCTTCTTATTCCCACAAAACCTGAGCAGCTTCATGTTCTGAAACATCAAGTTTGATTTACAGTAGGTCACTGAAGCCAGAAGTTTTTTGAGGGTACAAACACACATATAACCACTACATAAACTTTATCATTTGGAACACCAAACTGTTAATGAGTTAATTTTTTTATTTAAAAAAATATCTCTATATTCAGTGGTTTTGTTAATAAGTAAGGAAAAGCGTAAATAAGAAATTATTTAAAGGTTTCAGTTTGAGATCATTACATTCTATTCTAACAGTAGAGATTGTTATTTCTAAATAATAATATTCAGAATGTTATGAAGAAGATGTTCATAAAAAGTGTAAGATGAAAGGTGCTTAAATGGAAATGATTTTGCAATTTGATAGATTAAATCAAATAACAGAAGGTTCAGACAGAAAATGTACCTACTTCATCGATACTGTCAGTACATTTTTCTAAAGTTTTCTTCAAATAGAAAATAGAAGACATTTTCGTTTCGGCTTTATTCCAGATTTTGTACTTGAGAGCAATCAAGTTAGCTTTCACAGCTTAGTTAGAAAGGCTAAGAGTAATTAACAGAAATATAATTTAAGAAAATTGTACCTTCTTGAGTCTCACATTTGCACTGAGACAGCATAATTGCTTCATTCTGGGCTATTGGAAAATTCACGTGTTCCCTAGAATCTGAAGTGCTAAGACCTAATATTCTCTCTTTGGAAGGAAAGGGGTAAAATGGTAAAGAAAACTTTAAAAAATTTTGGTACATTTATCTCATAGAACCTCTTTCTGACATACGAAAAAACTAGCTTTGTTTGAAAGAAAAGTGCCTATTTTAGAGACAACATTAAATGAGTTTGTCATTTAGAGCACTCTAGAGCAGGAATTAATGAGGCATGTGTTAAAACTCTGGAGATAGAACTTAAGTAAGAACAGGTATTCATACCCATAATGATAGCTTTATTACCAATTTTAAACACGTTCCAACAAAAATAATTATTTACAACCTCTTCAGTCTGTAACTCCAGCCCTGGTAGTGCAAGGATACTACTATGATAACCAATGCAACAATAAAACGGCTGGGAAATCTGAAAATGCTTTACCCTGCTCTACTTTGGAGTCCTGTCATTCTTGTTTCTGTAGATCAAAACACTTTTTGCTCACTAGACATCTGCTTATGAAGTGGTTTATAACCACATGGAGTATTTAATAGCCAAAATGCTGGCACATTCTGGCTATTAAATGAGAAAAATACATAATAATTAGATTCATTAACATTTTTCGTACGATCAGCAATTTCTATAAAAAATATAAGAGCCAGAACCTTTCTTTTTACTACAACCACCCTTCTAGAAGGGATGTTGTGGGTAGACACCAACAGTTGGCTTCATGCACCATAATTCCACCATCAAGAAATTAAAATGTGACCACCCTCTCTCAACATGGGGGTAGTTTATGAGAAGGCAGTAGTTTTGGACACAAAAGACTGGAGCAGCTGCAAGCTTAGGAAAACCGGGCAGCTGTCTGTGGTGGCAGTCTAACCTGGGTAAAATCACTCCAGAAAGGGACAGAAAAGTTCTTACCAACTACTTTGCCTGCACAATACACCTGGAAAGCTTTTCCTGCTGAGCCTAAGAAATAGATCAGACAGGGCAGATTTAACATTGATTGTTGGAGGATAGTATCACAGCTGCACCACATCCTATTTTCAAACAAGAAGCATCATTTACTTATTTTTTTCTTAACCTTAAGGCTGCAAAATTCAATTTTGTTTACACTGCAGAGAAGGTGTGACAGACTGGAGACTTGCAGAATTAATGCTGTCAGCAAATGCATGAAGCTGAGACTGGGGTTTTCTTTCATTGCTACATTTTGATTCACTAAATGCTGCTTCTTTATTACAGAATGTGTTATAAAGCATTTTTCTGGTGCTGAAATGAATCCAGGCTTTATTTGGACAAGAATGGATCACTAAGCTCAAGCCCAAAAGCAGTGAAAACTCACTAAGATGCCCATTCTGGAGTGCAAATTATAAGAGGTTTTTGAGCTCTTTCAGCCAGTGCTTTTTTCCTGCCAAATTTGAGAACCACAGCAGAAAGGAAAAGTCCCAAAAATGAAAGTCCATCATCTGCACATAGAGCCTTAAGTGTATTTTGTAATTCACATATTTTCCATTTAGAAATGCACCAAAACCTTGTCTTTGAGGGTCACTAAATGCCAAATGGATCCCTTTCATAATAACTTGAATGACCACTCTGTTTCGATGCATTATCTCTTTTTGGCTTAAGAAGCCCACAAGGAACCATTCTGGGTTGCAGAATATGGTGTTTACTGTTTCCTCCTTTCAAAACAGTTGCAGAGATTTTAATGGAAAGAGTAAAAGAAAACATAAAATCCATCATCAAAGCAGTATTACAGCTAATCTGCTCCTCATAATATTGCTAAAAATTCTCTTGCATAAGCTTATATTTATACAGATACAAGGTAGTTAAAAATCTGTATACTTTCCTGCTAAGTTTTAAAGTGTTGTGGAAGCACTAGGACTGGTACCTCAAACACCAGAGGTCTGAGAAATTATGCATTACCTGACAGTACAGCAATAAAGCAGTAGATTGAGTTTTCAAACACCCTCTGCTTGCTACTGATGTTATATTACTGCAGGTTACTAGGTAAATAATGTGGTGAGAAGCACATAAACCCTAAGACACCTGATTATCAGGCACAGCCTGAATTTCTGTCCAAGGCCAAACTACACACGGCTTCATAACGCTCAAGCCATGCATTGTGTGACTGCAGGGAGGTGCCACACCAGCAGCCTCTGAACCAAAGCCTGTGTGAGGCTTAACCTGCTCTGTCACTGTGCTCCTTTCTGGCCCCCAGCTGCTGCCTTTTGCAAGGCTCTGCACAAGGCAGATCACTCAGCACCAACTCAGTCATTGCTTAATATTGCTGTGCTTGGCGCAGCGGAGACACATCCCCAGAGCTTTTCCATTGATTTGACTGGGCTTTAGATGATCCCTGTAAATACTAAGACAAACTTCAAAAGCTGGCAATCCTAATTATGCCTGGCAGGAAGATTTCCTCTGATATCCAGGCACAATAGTAGCAAGCCTCGCAGAATAAAGCCTGTAAAAGCTTTTTTTAAGGAGCCATGTCACTGTCTGCATACATACCGGTATGCAAGATCACAGTCTGATTTGATTTTGTTTCATTTATGTCATAGTTTTTACCATCTCAGTATTTTAATTATTAAAACTTTAAACTTCTGTTTCTACTTCCATATAAATTGTTGATGGATATGAAAAACCACAGGCGAATATCAATAAATAATGTATATTATTTATATATAGCAGTAGATAGCAGAGAAGTTGTTTTCTTCTTTCAGTATGTATACATCTGACAAGCATGAACTTTCTCACAGACTGGACTTCTGAGTGAATTTGTCTGTGATTTCCTGAAAAATACAGAAAACATGGAAAAAGTATGAAAACGAAACTGCAGCTTTACTTTTCATTTCTTATTGATTTATTTCCATTGTTTTCCATTTATGATATAAAATGTATTATCATCATTTAAAATAAGATTTTAATTGAGATGTCACTTTACAATCTAAATAGTAACGAAATAATTTACTTTAATAGTAACTAAAAATCTAAATATTCACAGGGGTTTTTTCTGTAAACTGCCTCAAAGGCAAGGTGAAAAATTAACAAAGAATGAGCTTTTTGCTGAGTTCTTACTCACATATCATATATGAAATCCTGTTTCTCACATAGGAATTTTACCACTGCTTCCATGAAGTTCCTTCTTCCAGGATTTCACCCGTTTTTTTGGCATGGTGGGGATTTGTAGCAGCAGCTAGTCCTCAGCCACATCACAAAGCCACATCACATCACCTTCCTTCCCAGGGCTGGGCCCCTTACCAGGCTATTTCCTTTGCCTTGAAAGGTTCCGAGTAACTTAGGTGGTCACTGTTAGGTGCCACATCCACAAGTCCCCTCTTCTGTCACCAATGCATGGTCAATAAAAGATTTTGTGTCTCAAATATTACACTGTAGGAACAAAAAAAGTAATTGTAATTTTATATCAAGTTAAAAGAAAAAAAAAGAAAGAAAGAAAGAAAAAAAGGCCTGCACATCTTGTAGTGCTTTGCTTGATGTTGAAGTCAATTAAATCCTACATTCTAAATGGGAATGAAATGGCCAATTTCCAGCCTGCTGAACCAATATCCCACAGCGTTGAGGGCCAGCATGTACATGGGGCCTTGTTAATAACCAGAAGTATTTTGAAGCAGTGCCCTGGAATAAGAAATTAAATAAGGTGGTGAATTAAAACTAACACCAGTAATTGAAGACAGGTGAGAAATAAACTGCAAGTGGCAGCAGGTGAGAGACACACGAGGCAAAACGGAAACTGATGGCTGCAGAAAAGGCTGGGATGCAGTGGCTTGCACAGCAGCCTGGCCACGTCCAGGGCTGGGGACAGAGGGGCTGGCCCAGGGGGATGTCACAGCCCCGTGGCACTGTCACCCAGGGAGCAGCCCCGCTGCGCAGGGCACAGAGCCCGGCCCCTGCAGGTTGTTCACCCCCGTGGCAGAACCAACGCGGGGCTGCACTGCAGGGGAAGGAGCTGTTTGAGAATGCCTGCAGCAAGCCCAGCTCCCTTCAATGTCTTGGTGCCAGGGAGCGGTCAGCAGCACGGGCTGGGAATTCAGAGGGATGTTCTGAGCCAGGTCACCTCCGCCGTCACTGCTGCTCCCAGCAGCTCAGCTCTGCCTGTGCGGATGGACAGTCCCGCCTGGGACTGCAGCCTGGGCACGCTCCTCACACACGTCCAGGGACACAGCACTGCGTTAGCTACAAAATAAGATAAACTGTATAGATCCGAAACATCACTGAGCCTTTCCCGCGACCCCGGCGTATTTACCGCCCTGTAATGGTTTCAGGGTGAATAAAGCCTATGATGTGTTTTCCTGCTCTGGTTTTTAAGGTTTGCTAATACATAATGTATGTCAGAAATAGAAAATATTGAATTATTAGGTACGGCATTTCGAGTTTCCCCGGGCTGTGTAAAAATTAAATCAAAGTATGCTGTGCTTTTCCCACAGTCAGAGGAAAGTCCCAAGGCAAAATCATCCCCTCTAATCTACTTTTCTATTTCTAGTATGTATTTTACAAATAACTTTTGCCTTATCAATTATTTTCCAGATACTAAGGGCAGCCTGTGATGCATTATTGAAAAGAAAGAAGACTGCTCATTTGTAGCCTTATGTGTAGAAAGTGAACTGCTTAATTGGATGCTTCTCACAGGCTGCCACAACTCAATTTAATGAATATTTAATGGCAATATAATGTATCTATTTTTAACCAATAGCTGACGACAGCAAAAAAAAAAAGAGGAAAGCTTCACAGATGACAACATTGGAATCCAATACAGTGCACTGCAACAAAAAAAAAAAAAAAGCCACAAAGCCAATAACATGAGCAAGCATGTACAAAACAAACAAAAAAAAGCAATGTAAAACTATTATTCAATACTTTTTTTACAATGTAAGGAGCAGCCACAGGAATATTAACAGTACCAAAAAAATTCTACAGTAGCTTAATTTCAGGTTGTGATTTATTAAGAACCACATAATGTTTATGACTCAGTGGTTTGATGATTTCATGGTTTATCAAACATATTCCTGAACTTGTATTTATTTAACCGCATATTTTCTAAGGAGAAAAGCGATGTGGTTACCAAAATTGGAAAAACCAGACTCTTATTTCTGAATCCTTTTCATATGGTTTCTTTTTATCCCTCCATCCTCCTGTATTCCATCTCCTTTTCAAATTGCCTACAGCTTTCCACTTTATCTCTGGGTTGGGCTACATAACCAGCTAAAAAACCACTGTTTTGTTTTGTTTTGTTTTGTTTTTTTCAATCCAGGCCTGGAAAGACACACTACTGAAAAGGTCCACGTTATTTTCAGAAAAACGAGTGGCCCCACAAGTCCAAATGCCATTAGTGACATCTGGATGGTGTCTGCAGCTCGTCCAGGAAGCGGTGAGCTACAGAGATGACTGAACCTCAAGTTAGTCTGTGCTTACAGTCAGATTTTTACCCCTCGTGCCTGAAAGCCTCTGTTTCAGTTCTGTATCTGTTGCAATCCACAGGTTTTTCAAACACATCCACAGCCTCCATTGTTTTTTTTAAGCTGGTGTTGACTCATTCACCTAGATCAGCAGGAGTAAGCTCCCCTAATCTTCTACCCTCCCTTCTGAAAGGCATAGCAAATGAACCTAACACAAACAGAAAACGGCCGAGACATAACATGGATGTCAAGCCACCAATCTCCTCCTCACCACCTCAGCCAGGAATGGAGTCAGGTTGGTGTTGAGCTGTCAAGTCTCTTCTGCACCCAGCAAATGTGTCTGCAGCAAACTGCAAAGCTCAGAAGCATAACCCCCACACACTTCTTAAATTAAGGAAGTTCCTTTAAATCTGTTTGTATCTCTCTTTATCCTCTATTATGAAAAAGGATAATTTAGAGTGCACAGTATACAATCATAGTTGCTGCTTTTTATATTTCTGTTTTTAGCCCAAGTCAACAAATCTTTTCTGTTTGCTGACAAACAACATTCCTAACATATTATCAGTTTGGGAAAGGAAGATCAAAACTGATTACAGCATTTCAGATAAGGAAGTCTCTGTATACCCTGCTATATACAGAAGGGATATTTTCAATGAAACATTCATAAATAATTATACAACTTTTCCTTCTTGATTAAATTTACTTAATTCCCAAGACTGTGGAAAAGTGGTAAAACTATTTTTCGAGTTTGATTTTGTAACAATATTTCTTCTAAACAGTAACAGCATCTGAAACTATATATCAAATCTTTTCTTTCAATTACCATTTTAACACATTTTAACATTATTTCAGAATACTTCTTTCAGCATGCCTTCTTTTACCTCCATCTCTTTATCTACTCGTCTAACTCCACCGGGTCTCCCTGAGTTGCTTCACAGATTGTTTTGATTCTGTCTAACCAATATAACTATGTATTATCTACAAAATCTGTTTTCTCATTGGTCACATACTTTTATCCAGTGACAGAAAAATATGTTAGGGAACACCACTTCTAGTAGGCAACAAAAGGGCTTCTGCAATGCTGAAAACAATCCAGGAACCATTGCTTTGCAATCTCTTAGCCAATTTCTTATCCAGGACAGTCATACACCTCTAATCCTGTGTGCAGTTGGTTTCCAGAATAAAATCTTAGCTGAGATTTTGTCAAAGGCTTTTGAGTCAATAATTATGGCTGAAAGTTATCCACTGTCCACGCTTAGGAGGTCTCAAAAACAATTGCCCATGACTGTAAAGGTATAGTTCTTCTCTGAGAAACAGGAATAATTTAGTACTTTATATTTGGTCACTGTTCAAACTATGTAAGTAATGGTACAAAGAAAGCCCACTGAAATAAAATTACTACCTTTATTTACTACCTCTAAAATAAATTACTATTTTACAGTCTTAAAAGATCTATATTAGCGCCTTGGAGATTAGTCTGCCTTCCTAATAATTCTTTCATATTTTTCATGAATTCTTGGATAATTGTTATGAAAGAGTAAAGCATTAAAAAAAAAATTCCACAAGTTCTCAGTCACTCTTTCCCAAACTGCAACAGAAGTGTTTCCCGTTTTTTCTACTACGTGTACAACCTGCAGCACTAACTGCAGAGAGCCACAGCTGCAGTCCTTTGGTTCAGTTTTGGGCCATTTTTCCCACAGAGATGGAGTCATAATGATATGGCTCCACACAAAATGCTTCAGAGGTAAATTCAGGCAGAGAGTGAAATTGATGTCACCCCAGGTCTAGCGTTTTTCTGAAGGCTTGCTGCACTGCTCCATTTCTGAGTTAACTGCCAGAACCAGTTGTCCCACTGGCAGCAAATGGGCTACAAGAGAAACCCTGCTGTCTGGTCAATATGTTCCCAAGCAGCCATGTTGCCAATTTGTCCCTTTTTTTATATAGAATTGCTATGAAAGCCATGCTATGATTTAAGGGGAGTGGGGGGAGGGGACAGCAGGGGGAATCACGTTGTATTCATATAAATTCTGTGTTGAAAGAGTTGTTCTATTTTGTTAATCTGTCTGTTTTAACAGAAAGAAAAGTAATACAGACCAGCAGGCTGAGAGGTTTTGGTGAGTTTCTCTACAGAATTCTTAGTCCTTCTAGTTCCTTGACATTCATTGTATGTCTGATGGTGCTGTATTCTCTAAAATGACATATACGTTTTGGCTTTTTGCATAGATAACCTAAAACCTTCCATTTCTGAAAAATTAGTTTTGTTGGAGCAAGGGGAGCTCTGAATTAAAAACCTCAGATGGAAACTAAAAGATCACAGGCCCTGGGATGACGGAATTGGGCAAATGAAAAGTAATCTATAGGCCGAAGAATCCATAGGTCTTGCAGGATTATTATCAGTCATCTCAAGTGAAGTAGAACTTAGCATGGTTAGATAACACAATATTTATTAGTGGTTTGTTGGCCTGAGAGTTTAGAGAGCTCAATGTCCATCCAGAGGCAGTCATACAGTCATTCCAACACAGCAGGCACAAATACCAGATGTGACATGTTCAATGAAATAATAAAATATGCTAACTTTTCAGATCAATAAAAAAAATAGGACCACACTACTCATTTATTGAACATACCATGTCTGGTAAAGTCACTATTAGCTACAGCTTTTACAATCTCTTGTCTAAACTCTTAAAAAAATGGTAGAGGGGAAAAGGTTACTGAGGGCAAACAGCACTGGGAATCTCTCTATTTTGCACCCTTCAGGTACATCAGTGTTACTTTTAGCAAGGACATATATTTTATTTTGGAGTCCTAAGGAACCACATAATAGAGACTCTTAGTAGGTAACATATCAATTAAATCAGAAGCTCTTTGCAGGAATATAATGGTCTACAGGAACAGAAATTTTAACAAACTTAAAGAAAGTGTTTCACAGACATTTATTTAAAGTTACTTATTTGCTGCAATTAGGCTTTCCTTTCTTGGTTTTACAAAGAACTTTCAAAATACTCTTTCAGATTTCTCTCTTATATGTCTTCATATAGTTTATTAGATAGCACAGCGACTCTGTAAACCATTAGGAGTTTAGGAACCAACATGTTTTGATGCTGTGGTTGATTTAAAAAACATAAACAAAACCAAAACTAGAAAACCCAACAATAACAAAAAGACTCCATATTAAACTCCTCTGAATTATTTTTCTGAAATGTGCTCTAACAACACATTTCCATTAAAAAATTATATATATAATGCCAATATACAGCTATATTTCTGTTCTTACAGAGTTAGACTTTTGAAAAGACACAACTATAATGTGCCACATATATGTGACTTGGAGCAAATGTTCTTTTTTGACAATAGCTAAGTATTTTCAGTTTGGAGACATGCAATTGTTGTCCTGCAAGTGCAGTCTCTACTTTTCAATTTGGTTTTGGGATGTGCTTTTTTCTTTTCATAACAATACTCTCTTAACTTCATGAAATATTCTTAAAGCACTTGTATAATATTGCGCCACAACTTCAGGAACCAAAAGAACCTGTCAGTTCATATCTAATCAGACAACTTGTTATGGATAATTAGAAAGATACACAATGTCAAGGCAACTCATTATGGTGTCAGGACACTGTCAATGTACAAATGTCACACTTCTAAAATTAGAGATAAACAGAAATAGGTAGTAGCAGAAATAATCACAATAAAATGTTTTGACATTTCAGAGGTTTTAAGCTACTTAGGGTTGCAGAGGCTTGAGCAATCACACACAAATAAACAGTATGGTAAAGTTAGCAGAGATTCCCAGAGCCATGCTCTTTCAGCCAAAGACTGTGCCCAGTTTGGGCAAAAAGTGTTTTTAATAACAGGGGGACTTTCTTGCAGGCAGCCAGTAGTGAGAGCTGCAGTAAGTGCTGCTTGAGTTTGCTTTCAGGAAGGCAGGAAGGCAGGAAGGAAAGCAGGCAGGAAGGAAGGCAGGCAGGAAGGCAGGCAGGCAGGCAGGAAGGAAGGCAGGAAGGAAGGCAGGAAGGCAGGAAGGCAGGAAGGCAGGAAGGAAGGAAGGAAGGCAGGAAGGAAGGAAGGAAGGAAGGCAGGCGGGAAGGAAGGAAGGAAGGAAAGAGTCATTATATGAACAAACAGTCATTATATGAACATTTTGCAAATCAGATTTTAATTCCCTTCCTGCAAAGAGTCACAACATTGTATTGGTTTATATTCATCCATAGGAAACCCTCTGGCTTCAGAAAGACTACAGCCCCACATGAACTTATGCAAGTATGTATTTACAGAACCAAAAGACTATGGAGGAAGCAGAGAACAAGTTTGTCCTACTCTGTCATTGGAGGAACAACTTTTGCAAGAGTTCAGGTGTATGGTGGTTAAGCAGATGCAGGGAATGATTATAAGGTGCATTTTTTGAGCATTGCAAATGATGTGAGAAGACTGAGGAGTTGTCAGATAGAGTATCAGTGAAGAATGGGGTTTCTTTCTGAAGTAATTCCCCATTAACTAGCAAATACCTTCCCATGGCAGCCGTCTTACAGTTTGACTTAGTGAGATTAAAAGGAATTTAACTACCAAAGGAATTTATTTACCTTAATCACTAGGTTTAAGTTTCTTACTATGATAATAGCATTTTAAACCTTTTTAACATATAAAGCAAATAATGCTTCATCCTAAACTGATTAGAAAAATCAGGTTATTAAAGGCAGGAAAAGCGGAAATGATGATGCCTAAATGCTTCCCAAGGATCAGAGGCATAACATGAAGTCAAGGTTTCAGGTGGGCTGAACATGACGCCAGGGATGGAAGTAGGCATATGAATGAGCTTCTGCTGTTGAACTGCTGCCACCAAAGGGTTGGCAATCAGGGATGCTGCCACACTGGAGATCAGTGGGCAGGGCATGGTGGGTCAAAAGGAAGGTGGTCAAAAGTTAAGCATGGTGAGGAAGTAAGCTGGTGCTGGAAGCATTTAAACACTGGGGGAAGGACTGGAAGGGCAAAGAAATCTGCAGGGCACCCATTCCTGTCCATGCACATTCTGCTTCCTGTGGGTGTTCCCATTGCAAAGCACCACGTGTGACCTCCTTCCATGGTGTTCCTGTAGAAACCTCTTCAGGAACCCAGAGAATGATACAAAGCCCAAGGAGAAGGATGGGAAGCAGCCTGGAAGTAGTTCTGCTGCATTCCTTCACCCCTCTGCCTGGGAAGCCATTCTTAGACAGGGATGAAATAGACTCATCACTCCATAGAGACCTGCTCTCAACTCTCATTACTCAGGACTGGTTTGCTGTGGATTATGGAACGGTAGAAGGCACTTAGAGTAAAAATGAACCTGGACTCATGTATGAATCACAGATTCATATAGCATCCCATTCATGCTATTACAAGAGGCAGTGACAAAGGCAATAGACATACTAAGCAACTAGTTTCACTTTGCCTTCAGCATCCTCATCAGGTCCATAAAAGGCTAGTGCATATCTGCCATTCTGGCAAGGTCACCACTATGGCACATTACTGATGTGTTGAAATTCCCAGTGGTCCCTCTACCATTCTCTCTGAGGCTGCTATCTGCTCATTTCCTTCCATTTCAGCATGTGGGTATTTTGGTGGTTATTTTTCCGAACTGCAACCTTGGCTGTGACTAATTCAGTAAGAAATAAAGAAAAAATGTATCATTTGCTCTCTTCTATTGATTTGGACAAACAATACCAGTCCACAAATGCTTCCGTCATCACATTCAGAACTGTAATTTCTCTTTTTCGTTTTTGGTGACATTTTGTGTCAAACCTATCACAAATTCTCCATGGTGTTTTGAAGACAAAACTGCAATAATGTCTTTGGAAGAGCATGACATCCATATAATATTGTTAACTATCTATGATGTTACCAGCCCATTGTTGCTGATACTTAACCTTTACTCTTCTTCTAAAACTTGAAAGTGCTTTTCAAATATATGTTACAGCATGATCAAACAAATTTAGATAAGGCTGACACTGACAGTTTCTTTGTTTGGCATTGATTTTCCCCAAACAGAAATGCTATAACAGTTAAGCAAGAGGCATTTTTCTCAAGTACAGTTTTAGCACTCCTGTTGATTGAATTGAAAAGTCTATACTAATCAGTACAGACCTCACTGTAAATAAACATGAAATATTGTACAGCTTCAGAAAGTTTCTTCCCACAAAAACACTGCAAGCTGGAGAAAATAGCAGCATGCATATCTTTGTCATGCAAGTTACCCAGATTTCTTCTCTATGGTTTCTCTATGGAGAAACCAGTCTTGGTATAAATTAACCAGACTGTGTCCTCAGTGTTTTGTACGTTGGGAGAAAATACTGTGGTGGGAGTCACTGTCTGACTTTGAATGTGGGAAGAATAGCAGAACAATAATAAGAAGAGGACAGCTACAAAACCTTCCCAAGAGAACTCATTAACAGGCATCTCATCTCATGCAATAACTTGCACTGTGGCTTAGAACAAAGCAATCTATAACTTGCTCACTTAAACCCTAAAACAGACTGTATTAGCACACACAAACATCATTCAAAGCTTTCTGATTCTTCTGGACCACTCTTCTAACAGGCTGATGTTTCTGCCACTGAGGACTCACATAACTTCTGCCAGATGGAGCCTTGGGAAACAGCTGAAGAAGGAAAATTTCAGAGAAGAGGGGCTTTCTGAGTGAGTGGTTGTAAAGACAAGCTTCTCCATGGTCTTTTACCAGCCAAAGCCAAATTTTTGCTATTTCTTTGGACAGAGATGCCTCAAATAGTCTAGCATGTATGCAGACTGAGAAGCTGGAAATCACAGGATGCAGTAAACTGCACAGATCTCAGAAAGGTGAGAGAGGATTTCACGTCAGTCACATTGACGCCATGAGGAAGCCTCACACACCTTTAAGACAAGAGGGGGGAAAGCTCAGAGGAGGAAGGTAGGCAAGTTTTGATGAAACATACAACCATCGACATTGACTTCTCTCTCCTCTGTGAAACTTTCTTCCCGCTGACAGCCTAAACTGCTACACCCAAGAAGTTTGCTGTCCACAGAGCATTTCAGACCTGCTCAAGGGTGACAGGCATAGTAATGCTTCAGCACCTTGTTACAAAAGCTTGTTAAAAGGCTGTGTTTTCTGTGTATCAGTTAATAAATAATTGCTTTGTAATTTAAGTTATCATACAATCATAAAATATCAAGTTGGAAGGGAACCAGAAGGATCACTGAGTCCAGCTCCCTGCTCCCTTCCAAGAATACCTAAAACCAAACCATATGACTAAGAGCATTATCCAGACACTCCCTGAACTCTGCCAGGCTTGATGCCCTGAGCACTTCCTGGGGAAGCCTGTTCCAGTGCCTGCTATGATCTGATTATTAAGAGATGACTCTGCCCAAATTAAGGTGCAAAGGACACCATATGCCAAAGTCTGTTGCCCTGATTTTTGCAGTTCTGGATGTTGTCATTCTTCTGTAGCTAGTTTCTCACACTTTTCTCTGTAAACATGGCCATGTTATTGTAACTGTATCTTATCATGTACATTCCTTTCTCCTGGACACAGAACTTTGATGGACATTTCCTTTGACCATTGTGATTGAGGAAGGAAGAACTGATTTCCTCCAATGAATAGTGATTTCTAAATGTATATAAAAAATAAAGAAGGCGGGTCTTGCCCTTCTTCCTTCCTTCTCTCTCCTCCTGGTAACAGGTGTCTCTGTCTCTTCCTTTTGTGTCGTTACTGTGACAAAAGTCAATAGTATGGATTTTATTTAACAGTAAAATGTGAAGTGAAGAGACAGAAACAGATGGAAGAGAGGAAATGGAGAGAGAGAGAGAGAGAGACAGATCAAGCAGCAGATCATGGATCCAGTGGCATCCCCTTTGTCCTTCTTTACCCTGGGTTTCTCAGTGGTTGGGATCCCGAGGTCTTTCAAAACTTTTCATTATTTATACATTTTTGCAAACAAAGGAATTAATTAATTAATTAATTAATTAATGCTCGCTGGTATTATGCCTCTTTTGGGCAGCTTTAGGGGAAGGTTGTTTGATTTACTCTGTGTGCAGGAGAAACAACGAAATTCTCAAGAGGTTCAATAACAAACTCTTACTTGCAAACTTCAGAACATTAAGGTAGAATAAGATCTTGGCAAAATTTAAAACGTAGCCTTTTTGGTTAGAAATGCTGCAATATAAAAGCATAAAAATAACACTTAAAATGTGTAAGAGAAAGAAAAGAAAGATAAAGCAAGTATAAGGATATAAAGGTACACAGTCACCACCTGTGGATTCTGTGACGAGATTTAATCGTTGCAATTTTGATGTCTGTTGGTTGAAGTATTGATCACAGTCTTGTCAAAGTACTGGTCACAATCCTGATCCGTCGGGGCTGGGGGAGCCCTCAGAACACAAAGTCCGGTGAGTTAACACAGGCTCAGGCTTGGTGGGAATGCCCAGGTACCTCCCCTGGGGTGGTGAGTTTTACACTGGATCATGTAGTGCTGTGGATCAGAGGACACCTCCAGAGGCTTTGATGGCTTATGACAGTCAATTAGGGGCCATCGGAAGGGATAAATACCTTCAGCCTACTGTGAATGTCCAGGTGCTGTCCCAGAGGGGAGTCTTCACAGCTGAGCCCCTTGTGTAAGGACGTTGGGAGGAAAATAAGCATATCCCACCTCGCAGGGTTTGCTTATCAGCCCCTTTCCTTATCTCGTTCAACACCTCGCTGTTGCCTCCGGTGATGGGTGTGCACCTCCTCTGCACCTGGTCGGTCGCTGCAAATGGCAGATTGTTTGAGTCATTAACCATCAACATTCCAGTCTCTCACAATCGGCTACAGTTTTCTTATTCTACTGGTTAAATTATTCCCTCGCTTCTCCTGCTAATTAGTCCCGTGCTCAGCTCTTCTCCTCTTTGAGTCAGTGGGCTGTGAGTCGATGGTCAGGATCTCCCCCAGCCAGAATTTCCTTTTACCAGTCCCGAGCTGATTGCAGCACAGATGCTGGGTTGGCTGCATTCTTTATGTCCATTATTAGTGATTCATTCTTCTTCCCCAGCTTTGTTTACCTCACCCAAGGCCTGCGATAACACTCAGACAATAGTAACAAGTTCATCTTATGTCTAATTCCCTTCACAGCGGCTTAATCTACAGTCCAAGGAGGCGTATTTGGCTGGGGGGCTTCAGAGGTCACAGGTGCAATCTGTCCCATATCTTGAGGGGATCTCTGACCGTGTGAGCAGTTGCTTCTTTCTGCAGTTTGCCACAGTGGGAATTCTTGTCTGGATGCATTACCCAGGACGTGCTAGCCAGATCTCGATTCCGCCAGGCTCAGAGTCAGTGCCATCCTGCCGCTCCCGTCTGCGCTTATCTCACAGCTTATCTCACGGCAAAGTCCTTCTGTGGCAACAGTGTTTGAGACAGGCAATTGTGCTCTTTAAGTCCTTGCAGCGCCCAGCAATTCTTCTTTCTCAATGAAGAATCTTACCCTAATGTCCACCCGGAAACATCCCAGCCACCACCCCCACTGAGGAAGCAATGGGATCACCCCTCACCTGCTCTTCTCCCAGCTGAACACGAACAGTGGCCTCAGCTGCTCCTCCAGATCTTTCACCTTCATAGGGGCCCTCCTCTGGACGCATTCACAGAGTTTGATGCCCTTCTTGTATGCATCCTACTTTCAGGGTTTCTCTAGAAAGGATAAGGCTGCCTGAACAAAGAGACTGGAGCAGAAGGGCTGCACAGGTGGAATGAGACTGTGTTAGAAATTCCAGATGGAGAACTGGGAATTTTGTATGAAATGGCTACGAGCCATCAGCATCCCTTCTGCGTGAACCAAAGAAACCCATTCTGTCAACACAGTATGACCCAGATTCCTTTACATTGTTTTGTTTTTTTATTTTTAGCTCAGATGTTGGCTGTGCTGTGAGAAGGCACAGTAGCAGGTAGGACCATGGATTTACCCCTCCATGGCAAGGGCAAGGAGTGGCTACAGGGGGTGAAGGGTGGGTGGTGGGGAAAGTGGTGATACATGATAGGTATGTGTGGTCTCTTGTGCAGGAACAGTGTGGACTTTGCACCAGGGACATGCAGTGTGCCGAAGGAGTACAGATTAGAGCTGCAAAGAAAATTAGCCCAGGACAAGGTAATGCTCTGGGAAGGCCTTATTTTGAGGAGCAGCCACCATCCCAGCTCTGGAGCAGCTGGCTGGCATGGGGTGCTGAACAGAGGAAGTAGATAAAATTTGAGGTAATGGCCACTAAAGCTCACAGGGCATGGAGTGGTCCTGGGTGCCTGTGTCTGGGCAAGGTCAGAATCTGATTTGATAACTCTGGGTCTGTAAAGGAAACACATATGTAGGTAATTTGCTTGAATCCTATGCTTTTTAAGAAAGTAAAATCACATGATAAAGAGAGAGAGCTACTGGAAAATGTTATGCATATATGGAGCCTGAAAGCATTGCAGAGATGAATGAAATCTGGAAATCTTTCATTGTCTCACTGTGAGACTTTGAGTTTAACCTCTCCTCCAGCCTTCAAGTTCCTAAATGATCACATTTAACAGCCTCAGTATGATGTTGCAGGGACAGCTAGTTAACTTCTATAAAACACTAAGCACTGTATGAAAGCTAAAAGAATTAACAGAAAAAGAAACTGAATTAATTACTTGAATAAATAACATGAAAAAGAGGATTTACTAAGGTGCTTCATTCACCTTGTCAACTCTATTGGCATGCCTTTTGTCCATCTGTCATTTGCTTTCACAGATTATGAGCTCCTTGGAAGAGGACCTGTGTCTATCCTCAGCACTGCCACAAGAACATGCTACCAAGTTGAAATAATGTGAAATATCTCTGTCTGGGCTATTGGAAGTGTACCACCTCACAAACCTGAGCATCTCTGTGAAGTTCTGAGTGTTCTCCCTCCCCCAGGACCTCCACCTTCCTCCCACACAAGAACACATAAACTGTGTTCAGAAACTGGTCTAACAAGGAAACTTCATCAACCCCAAGGCCCAGGAATAGCACTGAGGTGTCAGACTTTGGGCACCTTTGTATAGAGAAACCACCCACAGCAAGCCAGCAGATGTGACACAAGACCTACAGCAGCACCTGTGTCTTTCTGAACTGACAGGCCCCGGGGCACCCCATGTGTCAGAGTTTAACACTACATGCCTGTGCTCAGCACTCCCTGTCCACGTCTGAGCATTTGTACCATGTCTCACCGACCCCTTACAGTGGTGACAGAAAACAGGAGCTTTTGAAGAATTAATGGTACCATGGTGTGTGGCAGCAGTCATCTTTATTTTCATCTGCTTAGATGCTGGTGTCAGGCCAACGTGCCTATAAAACATGAGGGCTGGCTTCATTCTGAAAGGAGTAGGAATCCCAAGAAACTGCAAATGACATCAGGCATTTCAGACTGAAACTAGACAGATTCATTACCTTGTCACAGGTGAAGTCCAGCCCACAGATCTCTGCCATTTCCTCTGCCATCAACCACAGCCTCCTTTCTGTGACATGATTTTCTTGCTTTACTTGCTGTTAAAACTATTTGCTGTTTGTGGAGAGTTGATGGCATAGTCTGAGATGGACAGATGTGCAGGAAAGTGTGTGCACTATCTTTTTTAATAGATGGAGAGTCTGTTAAGCAGACTGCCTAACAATATTTCAATGTACAATTTTCCTATCTATAGCTGGGGGTCCAAACTGATATCAATCTTTAAACTTCAAAAACCCTATGGCATTGCCTCATTGATGATACATGCAGCTTGCTTTTCTTCTGTATTCCTCCTCAGCCCCATCAAGGAAGACAGATTACCCTCTCTCCTGGTGTGATTTTAACGATGATAAGGTTTACTACACCAGGTAAGAGTCAGTACACCAGCAGGATACCTATAATGACAGAGGTAGTGCCTCCAACACAAACTAAAATGACCAGACCTTAAGACCAGCTCCCAGCAGCTCCCTGGACTGGTGCTCTGGCAGCTGATTGACACCTGGATTAGCTGTCTGTGTCTCAGTTAACTACCAATGAAACAGTGTGAAGCTGAAGTAGCTGCCAGCGGAACGATTTGGGTCAGGACCAGTGACCAGCGCCAAGGCCAGCAGCTGTGTCCCCACTTGGCGAGCGCAGCGCTAACTCCCAGGTTTGTGACTCCGCAGAGTTTTCCACACCTGTGTCACACGGTGGTGCTGCTGCTCAGCCAATGCACAACCCCAGCCCGTGCTGGCAACAACAGAAACCTATTGCTGTGCCAGTGTATTGATTCATGGCTGCATGTCTTTATTTTTCTTAGTGTTCTCTGGCAAACTTTAAGTTTTAGGATTGCTTAAAGAATAGCAGCAAGGGTTTTCAGCAAAATCAGGTTTAATATAAAAGCAAAAGCATAACAAAGTTCGTTGGCAAGGCTTCGCTCTACTGCTTACTACTACTGCTTTGATTAAAGCATGCAGAGAAAGAGCAAGCTAAAACCTAAAAAATCAGTCATTCTAAATCCAAAATCAACCCAGAACTTATCTACATGGAGGTTGGGGTGAAGGAGGGGCAGAAAGGAACGATGGGAAAGAGTAAGGACGAAAAAGGAATATGGAAAACCCTCGCATTGAGCCACAAGGTTCAGAGCAGACCCTTTGTTAAACTGTGCCCCAGACTCGACCAACTAGGTTTAGCACTGTAGGTTTAACAGCCCTTCATTGATAACTTTAGTTAAACAATTTATCTAAAGATTTACATAGCACAACAGTAACCCATAGGCCTAACTTACAAATCTAAAGCATTCCAAAATCTAGGAGAGCAGCATTCCTCCTACATTTGCTAGAGCACAGACACACTCTCACACACAGAGAGATCTAAAGAATCTGTACAAGGTGCTCACAAAATACCTGTGACAAATTCCCCTCAAATTCAGCACACATGTCCAATGCCTTTCCGTCTTCTCAACAGGTGAAGGGTGGAGACTAGAGGAGTGGGGGTATGAGCCCAGGCTCCAGCATCACCAATCAGTGATCCTCCAGATTTAGCAAGCTTGAGATTTCTCTGGCTCTGAGAGGCCCCACTCAGAGGGAAGAGCTGTTTGCAGCCTCTGAGGTCCAGGAGAGCTCAGAGGGTCTCACTCTGGACCACTGTATATGGGGGCACAAGACAGTGGGCTTCAGTCATAACAATTTTCCATCCCGACTGCAATTTGGGTCAGTAATTTTACTTGAAAGTTTGATAACAAAAATGTTATTCTGTTTGAGTTGTTATTCAGGCAAGAACAATAGGTTTCCGAGGCTGTTCATTAAAAACAGGAGCTCACTACAGTGCTGATTCCTGGGTACAGACTGTTTTTGCTGAGCTCAAGTGGAGCTCAGCCCAGGTGCTGTTTGTGAAGATCAAGGCCTAATGAGCATTTCTCAGATCATAGGGAGGCCCCAGGAGGAGTGTAGGGGGGTGCACACCACATGTACCCATATGCCACTGCCCATCTCTATTGTTGTGTAGATGAATTAAAATGATTTAAGTCCGAACCTTGATCAGAGACAGGTTCTTTGAGATCCTTAATGCACTTTTCTCATGACAAATCCCCCAGGATAATAACACTTTGTTTCAAGTTGGCTTACTCCAGTAACAACTTAAACCGAAAGGAATCTTTTAATTTCTTCAATTCTGATTCCCATTTCTCATACAAGTTTCTTCAACTCTGCTGAGGAACAGATTCTGAACTTTGTTGACCCGTGGCTTTGTATTTCTTAACCATATATGTAGCATTTTACAGAACTTGGTACTCTGCTGTCAAAACCATTAGAACAGGCTTAATGCATTGTACATGGAATTGGCTTTTGCCATCTGATTTTGATGCAATTTGCTGTCATTCTCATGATATGGAGGCATATCTAATATTCCAGGTGTTCTACACATTGTACACAAAAGAAGACTGAAGTAGAGCTGTTACTGCATAGGCAGCAAAGGATGATCCATCTACCCACCTTAGACTGAGCTGTGTGGAGAAACAACACCACAAAGATCCATTTAACTTTCAGGCTTGTTTCTTTTCAGCTCAGAAGTGAAAATTCCCCTGTGAAGATGATTTGCAGGCTCCTCTTCCTTGGCCAGGTCACTCCTGAAGAGCATTGGTGAGCAAGCACCACCCAGCCACAGCACAAGTCATGCTGGGTGCCAGTTGTCAGTGAGGGAGACAAGAGCCTGAGGCACCTTCCAGCATCCTGTTTGGGGGATTCAGGGAGTTGTGGAGATGTACAGCAGGAAAATGTCACAGATCCAAGTCCAGACTGCTAGCAGATGCTGAAAACCCCAGGCTCCCTTTTGCTGGCCCTTTTGGGCTGACTTTTGCCTCAAGGTTTACCTCATTATGTGCCTAAAAAAATAGTGAGGCAAACCAAAGGCTTTCTTCTGAGAGCATGCACACAGATGAGCAGCTGAAGGGAAAGAGCTTTTTGGACAGCAGTTCCACCACAGGGACGTGACAAGAATGCTGTGGCCCACAGAGACCCAGGAAAAAGCTGGTGACTCTGCTGTTCCCCTCGGCTGTGCATGAGCCTCCTCCTGGTGCTCCAGCATCTGTGTTCACACCCTGAATTGCTATGGGAAGCAAAACATGAGCACAGGGTGAAGACCCCAAATCACACAAACACTAGTGGGTGTGCCATTTAAGCCAGTGTCAAATTAGCATTCAAACCTGACCCCCACTTGGAGAAAGATTAATTTACTGCCAATTAAAAATAGACTAGGATACTGGGAAAAAAACAAACAAACAAATGAACAAATACCCAAACCCAACATAAATTATTTTTCCCTTGCCCTCTCCTGATACCAAGTTCACTCAGATCTCAAACACATGGTGTAATCAAATCTGAGTCAGCAGCTTTGCAGTCCATTCTTTTGCTAACTGGTTAACAAAGCAATAACTACCAGCATTGTTTTCCAAGGGAAATGTAGATTCTAATTTTAATACAGTTCCCTCACCCAGAACAATTCTCCCTCTCGCACATATACTTAGTCAATGAATCTTGTTTTATAAAAGGCAGCAGATCTGGCTATTCCAGTAGTAATGCCATTTTCCAATGTGGAAAAGGATTGTAGTTTTCTTTGGAACAACACTCTTTCTCCCATTTTCTCTGAGGGAGTGTGGTTTACTGATTTCTCTTATTGACAACTTTCATTCTGTTTTCCCTCCTGGAGGCTGGTCACGCTGCCAAGACCAAGCACAAAAACTGCATGCCTGGCTCTATATTAACTCACATGGGAACTAAATTTAAGGGATCATTAGCACAGAAGCTTTGTGTCCTATTGTAATTACTGCTCAATGCATTTAGGCTGCTGCCAATTTGTTCTTATTGTAAAAGGAAGCCTCTGAATCATTGTGTTTTCTTTGCATTTTCTTTCAAAGAAAAGAAATCAGCCCAAACATCTGCTGTTATCTTCAAAAATAGATTCTTTGCTACGGGAGCACAGTCAGACAAACACCAGGGAATGGTCTGGGGATGCCGTGCAGAAGGCACAGACCCCACTCCTGAAATTCTAGTTAATACTAAAGTTTAATGTTTTATCAGTACCGTTCAATATCTTCATCAATGACACAGACATTGTGGGATCCAGAGCCCTCTCAGCAAGTCTGCAGATGACACCAAGGTGAGTGATGCTGTTCATACAGCTGAGGGACGATGATGAGAACACGGTGAGACTGGTAATACACTGGCACAGTTGCCCAGACAGGCAGCCACATCCCTGGGATGCTGAGGTTCTACAGGGTGTAAACTGAAAATGTCCCTGCTCATTGCAGGGGAGTTGGTCTATGTGACCTTTAAGGATTCCTTCCAACCCTGACTATTCTCATTTTTTTATTTCCACAGCTTTACAGAAAACTAAAAGTGTATAACACACAAGAGTACAGCTATGTTGCACCTTTACGTGCTGAACTTGTGTTTTAGTTTATGGCCATTGCTCCTTGTTCTGTCACTGGGCACCACTGAAAAGAGTCTGGCACCATCCACTTGGCAGTGCCTTGGAGATATTTATAGACATTGATGAGATCGCCTCTCACAAAGCCATGGATGACTCCTGCGATCAGTGCTATACTTAGACTTGAATGCACTAATGCTGGCTTAACCCAGTGCATAAAAAGGGAACACCTGTGAGTCAGACCACGACCCAGTTGTGGGAGACCTTGTCGGGCTTCTCAGGAGAGGAGAAGCTGCCTGAAATGAGGTTGTAGCCATGGGGAGATTGGCCTCTTCTCCCATGCAACAAATGACAGGGCGAGAAAAAATAGTCTTAAATGTGCATGGGGAGGTTTAGGTTGGACACTAGGAGAATTTTTTCACAGAAGGGGTGTTCAGACATTGAAAGGGGCTGCCCAGGGAGGTGGTGAAGTCACAATCCCTGGAGGTGTGTAAGGAATTACTGGACATGGCACTTAGTGCTCTGGTCTGGTTGACAAAGTGGTGTCGGGTCATGGGTTGGCCTTGAGGATCCTGCAGGTCTTTTCCAATTTAAATGATGCGTGATTATGTGATTCCCAGCTGAAGAAGCATCAAGCCCACAGGGTGTGACATCCTACCCTTAAAGGGAAGGAAGATTCGCAAATTCCATGCCCTCATCCCTGTGCTCGCCGCGTGCTGTGCTGTGCTCATCTCCAGGGTCTACGAGAAAGATGTTTGCCTCCGGAAAGTGCTGTCCTACCTCCGCATGGCCTGTCTTCTCCGGCCACCTCTTGTTCCTTCTCCCGGATTCTCCACGGGGAGGGAAAACGCCGGCAGCGGTGCGGCACAGGGATTCCCCACACGCCGGGACTCCCCGCAGCCCGCCGCACCGCCAGGGGGCGCCCTCGCCCGCCCCGGCCAAGGGGAGCGCCGCCA
>VZRZ01003659.1:125759-168502 GCA_013398175.1 Climacteris rufus
CGCCCGCGCTCTCCTTGCTGCCGGCGGTGCTGAAGCGGCGGGGGACAAGTGTCCTCTAGAAGATTTAGAAAAACGGTGCTTGTTGCGCGCCAGCACCGTGTAGTTTGTGCAGGCGTGATCTGAGAGTGCCAGAAAGCGCCCCGCAGCTTCTCCTTAAGCGGCCTGCGGCCAGCTCCCCATCGCCCCTCTAAGCGATATCCTGCAGAAACACTCCGCCCTCTGTAAGGGCAGGAGATAGCTCTGGGTCTTACAGTGCTCCATTATTTACTCCGTGTTGGTGTTACAGACTGTGTGGCTTCTGGCAGCTCTGCTCTCGGGTTTAAAAATGAGCTGCTGACGTAAACCCCGCTCCCTCCACGCGTGACTGCGAGGGAACTGTGGGACTGCAGGATTTAAGGAAGCAGCTGTGTTCAAGTGTTTTCAGGCAATTGTTGGGAAACTGAGCAGCAACCCTCAGAAGTAAAGTATTGTTTTAGGTCTTTGTGAAATTGAGGTGAATTGAGAAAAACTCTATATCTCGGGTACTGGACTTCGGCTCATTTAATTAAAAGGGCAGTTTAGATATACTTGAGTATCGCAAGTTTAAGAAAAGTTTAAGAAATGCCAATTTACAGTTGAATTCTATTAGTAGGGAAGTGGTTTTATTGAGGTCTTACATTGATTACAACCCTTAGCTGGACTCCATCAGTGCATGCACTAGCTAAAGCACTGTTTTAAGCATTCTTACATACTTGGATACTACTTTTTTTTCCCCCGTCTACTCGTAGAGGGTATGTTCACTCTGCATTTTGGAGGACTGATAAGGAGTTGCTGTAATCACCAAATCCAGCTGCAGATTTCTTACCATTCCTCTTGGGAGGGCTGCCACATCTGTGTGGAGCCCCACTGAAGTTACTCACTTTATCCATGCCTTCAGACTGCTTGCACTTGGAAGATTGTAGGGCTGAGCATTAATTTTCAATTGCCTGTACAGTTCTGCTACTCATCTTAGAATCCCTTCTGGTGATTCCCAATGTGCAAGTGTCTGTCTGGTAGTAGACAACAGAGTTGAACTCATTACTTTTGTGATTCTCCAGTAACAAGAGTTTTGTAGGGGACTGGAGATAAACAACTGGCTTGAAAATTTGCTTTGTATTGATGTTGGTTACTTCATCCTTGGCTTTTTATGTTACTTTTCCCAAAAATTCTCTTTTTTACTGTTTTAGTATTATTTTTGCCTCAGTTATCTAAATTTTTATTTCAGCATTATTGTAAACTCATGCATGCTAACTTTTTCAGGGATTGGTTTGAGTTAGATTTTTTTAGGTATTAAAATACTCTGTTTTACTGCTTACTTTCCCTCTCTTTTTTCCCCTGTATACAAAAGAGTGTGTACAAACTCTAATGCAGTCCAAAGTGCAGATATTCTTGGGGGAATAATTTTTTTATATCCTCTGTTGCTGAGCTGCCATAAATGTTGTGGTGTAGTGCTTGTGATTTTCTGACACAAGTACAGGACAAGATTGGTTTTACAGATCCTGTGCATGGCATTTTCTCCTGTTTTGTGATTATTGCTGCTGCATAATCTGTTCTTGTTTTGTTTTTTTTTTTCAGAGCAGTTAAACAGATTTGCTGGTTTTGGTATTGGCCTTGCAAGGTAAGAATTGTGTTCAGTGACAAAGGAGTAATAAACCTCTTATTTGTCTTTTAAACCTTACATGCATTTTTATGTTGTTATGCCAATAGACATAAGCAATTGAAATGTCTGTAGAAACCTACTGCCCAGAATCCATTTAGGTTTCTGTTCTTTCTAACTATTGCTCCAAAACTACTAAATCAGCAGTGAATTTAAGAAGCAGCTTTTCATAAGAAATGCCTACGCTGTGCATACCCTGTCCAAGTCATCTGAAAGTAACACCAGGAAACTCTTTCCACACTGGCAGCTTGTATTAATATTTTTAGGTGATGGAAATGTTCCCTAAGAAGGTGAAAATGTCTTCAAGTGTATTACTAAAGTATCATGGAACCACAGTGTTCATCCAACCAAATGGTCTGATGGCCATGTTATTCTTTATTAGGCTGACACTGAATATTGATTGTATTTTTGAGAAAGTGGTGGACTTTGAGCTGCTGAGGTACAGGGAAAGTTCTACCTCTTTTGGTAGTAGCAAACTACTAATTAGTTCAATAGTTTCAAAATTGCAGTACTTTTCTGTGCCAATGAGTACTTGTTTCTCTGGAGATCAGAAACCTACCACAGATGATCCTGTAGCTGTTACTTGGGATGTTTAGAAAAATCCTGGATGTTGTGCTTTTCTAATCCATGCCCCAGGTTTGAACAAGATAGAGGTGAGTACACTGATCAGTCAGGCACTTCGAGATGAAATGAGTATTTTCTCTAAATGGTTACAACCAGGAATCCTACTCTGGAAGTGAGAGAACTCTGAAGTTTTGATTGAAATACGACCTTTGGGAGTGGTAGGAGTGTTGGTTTGGGGCAGTAATGTTTTTGATGAAGCATTAGTCAGCTGTTAGTACCAGTCCTCTGGCCCTGCTAAGGAGGGTCTTGATTAATAATTCAGTGTGCAGAATTAGCATAAAGCTGGAAAATACTCCTCTCATAATTGTGGTTCTGGCTTGGTTTGTTCGCTGATACTTTGAGGAGGGTGAGCTTAAGAAATCTGGTATGTTCTGCCTATAAACATAGGTGCTTACTACATATGTATGGGGGGCTTATTCATAGTAAATGCACATATCAGATTTTCTGCAGCTTGTTCCTTTTGTAGCCATTGGGAGGCTATCAGGTAGCCATCAGAAATGTCCCATTGGTTCACTTGAAAGTACGTAGTTTTTCCAAATACTGATCTGCTGTTCTTAGAGAAAATTAACACACCTTTTCTAAAAAAAGTATAGTGATTTCCTGTGCATTAAATACAATTTTCTTTTAAAGCCTATTTACAGAAAATGTGTTGGCACATCCTTGCATTGTTCTCCGTCGTCAGTGTCAGGTATGTCTTTTATAGTACCTCTTCCAGTCAGAGCTCCTGTGTGCTGTCATATTTCTGTATTTTCATACTCTGTATGAAAGTATGTAGTGTAAGGAAGCTTTGCAATTTTTTAGGGAGACACCGCTGCATTAACATCTTTTTATTTGTAGGATACATGTTTTCTGTTGTACCATTTAGCTTATTTGGAAATTCTTACTGATTTTTATTTGGGCAGTGGAAAGCAAATTAAAGTAAGTAAGTGTTTTGGCGTCTGCAAAGTAACTTTCAGATCCCCATTTACAAGGAGGATGCCTTGTTTCATAGTTTCTGATTTATGTTTGGTTTATTGTTTACTCTTTCAGCACACAAATACTTAAAAGTTCTACCTGTTTCCCTCAATTCCAGTGGTAATTTATTAATATTTTTAGCTGTCTTATACAGAGATAAAATTCTTACTTTGGAAATGCTTTTATCCTTCAGAAGTGTGTTTTTATAACAGCCATTATTTATATTTTTAACAGGTTAACTATCACGCTCGGAATTATCATCTCACTCCATTTACAATTGTCAATATCATGTACTGCATCAACAAGACACAGGTTAGTGTTTGGTGGGAGGCTGTATCTGAGCAGTGAAGGTTCCTGTAGCACATATGTACGTTGCAATCTCTTAAGTGTTTATGCAGGTGGTTTTTAAAAACATGGCTGTTATAAGGGTTTGTTATTTTTATGGTTACAGAAATGTTCCAAGAAGAACATCATAAACCATTAATTTTTTAAGAGGTGCAGTACTTAGTGGAGAAGATTTGCAGATGTTAGGAAACAAAAGGTGACTGAAAGTATTTTTTTTCCATTAGGATTCTAAAAAATCCTTTATCTTTATGTAGATAAAGATAGTATTGAAGTGGCAACTTCCGAAGATTGTACTGAATTAATTTACAATTCTGCATGGGAATGGCAATCCTTAAACTCAGATCAGAAGGCAGTAAGAACAGACTTTCTGAGTTTCTTACAGATATACTTTTAACATCTTGAGCTCATTTTGTCCATAGGAAATGGTGTTAGGTTTATAGTACAGAGTATTAATGGTGAGAGAGATTCCACCAATTACTGACAAATCCTTGAAATTACTGAAAAACAAAAGTTTCTTCATTGAAAAGTGAGTTCTTACCTGAATTTGGTGATAAAATTGAATGGTAGAATTGTAGCCCCGTGTAATCTGAAGGTACTGAAATTTCATAATTAATAAGATTAAAAGATTTTTCAATTTTATGTGGCAATTTCCAAATACAGGGTCCAAGAGCTCTCTGGAAAGGAATGGGCAGCACTTTCATTGTTCAGGGCATAACCTTGGGAACAGAAGGCATCATCAGTGAATTTACACCTTTGCCAAGGTATTGCATGGTTTTTTTTCTGCTTCTAACGAATCTATCATCAGTTGTTGACCTATTTTCCAAGGGTTAGAAGTGTTAGGCTCTTGGAAAAATGTTATTTCATGAGAACAGCCAGACGTTGAATAGGTGTTTGCAGGCGTTATGATGGTCTTGGAAAAGACAACCTTATAGTCCATAAATACTAAGAGACTCCTTCTGGGAGCTTTGTATGTCTGCATACTGGTCTGAGTATAGAAATACTGTAGGTATTTGGTCTTTGGTATTATTCAACTCTGTAATAAAAGGATTCATAACTTTCTTACTTTATTTTGGTTTGTATGGTGGGGTACTAGCAAATACCATACCTAAGGTAAAAATTCATCGTCTTACTAATTTAAATACAGAAATCTTGCACAGCTAATGAGCCAGCACTGACATTTTGCTGAACATTTGCCCTGTCTCAGGTAGGTGAGAGAACAGAATGGGCCTGCATTAGTAAATGAGAAAACATGGTAAATAAGAGTCCGTGTGACTGCCAGCTGTGTCTGCTGCTTTCCTTGACCAACTAGATGTGCTTTTTTCAGTGTTCTCATAATAAAGATGTTACAATAAAAAATTGCTGACATGATTTAAAGAGGTATTCACCATTCTATGTCACTGTATCCAACTTCTCCTATAGAAGTTTAGTAACATTTTTACTAAAAGTGTTCAAGGACATGGGAACTAACCTGGGTTTAAAGAGAAGAAATGCATGTAGGCTGAATCAAACTACTGTTATGATATATGCATTCTTAGTAGTAAAAGTGTTTGCAGGTTCAAAAGCATTAGCAAAAGCATTTCATACTTAAATTGTGTGGAGTGTGTATTTAAGGTTTTGGTCAGCTCTGTTCCATATGTAATTGAAATTCCCAGGCATATACTTCCCTCCAAGTGTGTTTTAAACACAGCTCTAGGGCATGCTCAACTTCATGAGATGTTATAAAATGTTACTATCTTCATAGTTTTGATTTCTCCCAAATGTAAGCAATGATTTTCTTCTTGTGGGCCAGTTCAGCACTTTGAAAAGGAAGCTGGTGCTGCTGCCAAACGAAGCAAACCTTTCTGCTGGAAGCAGCTCATTCCTTCCTCAGTGCAACTCCCATCCTTGTGCTAACACAGTATGTGAACAGTCAGGAAATTAACTGGATTAGGAAAGTGATGTGGCTAAAATGGTGGTCTCGTACATGCACCCCCCCCCAGCAGCTTTCTACTGAATGCTCTCTCTTCATTTTTAATGGTGGCACGCATGTTTGGGCTGTCACATGGAGGCAAAGGTTATTGCTTACAACAGCAGTGCCAGCAAATCTGATTTAAAAGGTTACTTAACTATGTTGTCAGGCTCCAAAGAACACAGATAAGTGAAATGTCAGTTCTACTTCTGTATTATAGTATCATGAAAGAATAGCCCTGTTTTAGTAGAGAAGCCCAGAAGTGGGTGTGAACATTCTGTAGTAGACAAACTCGTTCTGTAGTTGTTCTTCCACTGCAGGGACAGTTATACCTTGTGGATTGACAGATTAGGCTTCCACACATTACTTTGTCTGGTTTCATTTTCCACATCATTTGAGTGCTGTGGGTCAGTGGCTGTGATCCAAGTGTTTGAAATACATAATGGCAGAAATGGTCTTCTGTTCCTGTTTATTGACTGACGTGTATTTTAAAAAGTGGTACCTGGTAGCGACATACAATGTGACAGCTGGATGTTGACACCCATGGAAGAACTGCTTGAGAATTACATGTTCTTATTCACATTGTGGTAATTACTTTTCTTTCTAGGGAGCTTTCACATAAATGGAACCTCAAGCAGATAGGTGGACATCTTTTACTCAAAGGGTAAGTATACCACGTGTTATTACCTTGTATCTTACTATCTAAACATAAGAAAACTACCAAACGTACATTAGTGTAGTCTGGTGCTATGGTTACTTGATAAGATGGTAATAGTAATTTTCATATGTTGATTTTTTTGGACAGTCTTGATTGCATCTATCACTTTCACAGGTTTTCTCATACTAGATCTCTGTGTCTATGGAACTCAACTGATTTTAAAAATTAGATTCTTTTAGACCTGAATCAGTCTGGTCACATGGAAATAGAATTTACCAAAACTCTGACTGTAGTTTGTCTCAGCTTGTTGATGTGCATTTTAGTAATTGAGTTATGCTTTGTTAGTTTTCTTTCAGGAATAATTTGGTAGATAGTTCTATCAACTTTCAGGTGCCTGTTTGGCTAAAATTGTAGTATTGTCATGACATTAATTCTTGTCTTGTTAATTTCTGCAGGTTAACACACGTGATAGCAATGCCTTTTTATTCTGCAAGCCTGATTGAAACTGTACAGGTAACTTACATATATTTACAACATTTAAAAAGATACTGTTACTGTCTTTATACACTAGGTTACCAGCAGAAGGGAATCATTGGCTTTGAATACAGGCCTATGTTGCAGTAGTTGCATTTGTTCTGTTGAGGCTGAATGACTTAGCTGAGATGGGTGTTTGCTATGAAGGATATATTAGTCTACTATCTTAACTCTAAATCTAGAATTGGAAAGGGCATTTGTCACTAGAGAGCAAGCAGGGAGACACACAGCCAGTCCAGTTGAAGCAGCAGCAGCAGTGGCCGTGTTTATTACTATATCCCCTTTATACATAATAAGAACCCATCAGGTGTTCAGTCACCCCCCAACATGGTAGACTAGAGCCTCACAGCACCCAGTTCCAAAACACACTCGGTGTGAATCGAAACATCTCAGGACAAACACCAGATTCAAGCATTATCTGCTTGTTTTGCATGGTTTGTATGGGAAAACAGAATTTCTCAAAGACTCTGTCAGCCACAGGCATTTAATAGATAGCTGGAATATATTGCATATGCAATAGGGAAATGTTACAGCTGTATGTTCTAGCAGATAAACCATAAATAAGTTTTTCCTCATGTAAGGTTTTTAAACTTTGCCTTCTAGGCAAGTTGTTACAGTGGTCCCCCTCTGCTATAATAAAGTTTTTTCTAGTAGTTTAAGTGTTTTTTAGTGAAATACTGAACTCTAGTCCTTCAGGACTATTTTCATTCGATAATTTCTTTACTTGTAAATTTTCATCTAATTCTTCCTTAGCCATGAAAATTAATACCTGGACGTGTCATATAGAATACATCTTAGCTTGTTCTGTAACTGTGCAGAGTACCCCACAGCACAGTGTTGCAGATTGCCTTTCAGTGAGGTGTTGCATCTCTTACTGGAGAAAGAGGCAGGATTTAGATCCTCAGAAATGGTGCAGGGTAATTCTTCCAGCCATCTCTGTATAATGGCTCACTCTTAATTGATATGGTAGAGTCTTTGTGCAGCTAATGGAATTCTTCCTGTACAGTGAGCTGTCATGTGGTGGCTGCCGGACAGTCACCCTCATGTCCCTCAGTCATCAAAATCATAATTTTCAGTCACAACTTGGGCAAGTTGTAAGTACTGTCAAGACTGATTTGCTGCTGTGGGTCTCCAAAATGGAGCTTTTTCTGTGGAGAAGGCAGACTTCTACAGTTCCTTAGTTTCAGCATGTACCTCCAGGAGCATGGGCTCCTAAGGGACAGGATTCTGCTCTGTGCAGAGGATCCAAGCTTAAATAAGCCAGAAGGTACTAGGAAAGCTGTTTCCTCTGAACTGGCTGCATTGTGGATTAGCAGGACAGGTGAAATTAAACATCATACAGGGAGAGGTACAAAAAAAACCTTTCCCTTTCCCTTTCCCTTTCCCTTTCCCTTTCCCTTTCCCTTTCCCTTTCCCTTTCCCTTTCCCTTCCCACACCTTCCCACACCTTCCCTTCCCCTCGAGAGGTATAGAAAAACCCTCTCTCCTCAGGGGATCTCTTAGTTTGGGGAAGGTATGGGAAATGTAGATGGTGTCATAATGGGAAACCAGCTGGAAATCAAACTCTTCATTGCAGGGGAATGGAATAATTGCTCTACCCTGAGCATGCCATAATTCCGAAACGAGAAACAGTGGATAGGTAGAATAGTGGATAGAATGTTGATAAAGTTTCTGGAGTTCATAGCAGACCACAGAATGGAATGTTATATTCAGGTATCCTACTGCTTGTATTTTTGTCTGAAAGGATATTACATTACCTGTGTTGTTGGACATGGGTAAATAATTACCAATAAATGATAAAAGACAACATGATTTAGAGTCTTGTCTTCTGTTTGCAAAGTAAGTACAAAATTTATTTTCTAGAAACCAGCTTAATTGGAAAACAATCAGAAAGCCAAAACAGCATCTCTCCCAGCCTTTTAGACAGGTGCTTATCTCTGTAAAGGATTGGTTTTGAAAATTCTACTGAGATCTGAGAATTTTAGGCTGTGTGCAAGTATCTGACTGAACAAATGTGTGTGTATATGTATGCTGTATGAAATATGTTCTTGAGTTCCTGGAAACATAATCATGAACTTATTAGAAACACAACAGTCATAATGATAGCATTTGTGAAGATTTTATTGGTACTGTACTAATCAGTGCAGGGGAGCAACTTGTCTTGTGAGGTTTGCATTACATTCCTGCGCTGTGAGAGGACAATGACCAGCAACAAACCAGAAAAGTTAAAAATTGTTGGATTTCCTACTAGCAGGCTTATATTGGCTCTGATTGCCTTAATTCTGATAAGCCATACTGTTCAACAGTGTTTGTTTGACACTTCTCCGAGTAAATACATTTCATCAGAACAGCTGTAAATGGTAGAAATTTGTAGCTGTGCTTTTGTCATGAACGTTTCAAACCTCACGGTGGCGTGTTTGGCCTGAGCAAGCACAGTTTTGAAGTGCAGTGGCTGTAGTGATGTGGGATAGGAGGAAAGTCAGCAGGGGTTGTGGTGCTTAACTTACTAAGTCTGAAACAATATTATGTTCTCAGGTATTTGAACTAGTTGCTCTTCTGGACAGAGAAAACCAGGAGGGCTTTGCAAGCTGTTTAGTCCTTCCTGAGACTACTGAGGAATATTCTGGTGGCTTGTCCTGACATGAGGTCAGGACACAGAACACCTGGACTTAGAGACTTGGGCATTCAGGAGGACACCTAAATCTTGAATTTTGGATATAAACCACAAGATAAAACTCTGGAGTTTGTATAAGCATTAGAAGGGGAAACAATGTTTTTAGCTTAATCCTAGACTCACAGGTGGAATAACAGAGTGAATAATTATTACGTGATTTTTGTTTTCAGTACATGAACAAAATAATTACCTCTTTGCTGACAGCATGGGTAAAGAATGCTATTTTAAATGTATATTACAATAAAAACATTCAAAGCTGAACATAATAAATTCATATTAAAAATGACCTTTCAACTCTATTTATAGAACTCTTTGCTATGTACATTCAAGTTCAAAGGTTATAGCCATAGTCTCTAAAGTAAAGGAATTTTGAAATAGATAAATACTTCCTGGGATTTTGCTCCAGGTGTAGACGTTTTAAGTTCATGTTTTGCAGACTGATACTTTCAGTAGTAGGCTGAAAGTTGAATTTCTTTGGTAGAAACACAGATAACTGCAATAGACATCAAAACCCCTCATCTTTAAGATGGATTCATTTTTTAAAAGGTAGTTTAATTGAATGCTACAAAGACTGTTATAGCAGAAGGCTTTTATTTATACAGCTGTGTAGACAAGGTAGCATGCAACAGTTTAACCCTTTTTTTTCAAAGTTCAGCAGTGTCCAAATGTCAGAGTGGATGTCAGGATGGTTTTGAAGTGGTCAGCACAAGTTGTAACTACTTCTTTGTGCTTTTAGAGTGAAATAATTCGAGACAATCCTGGCATCCTGGACTGCGTGAAGGAAGGAATTGGCAGAGTTGTAGGCCTGGGAGTTCCCCATAGCAAGCGTCTCCTGCCTCTGATGGTCCTGACCTTCCCGACTGCTCTGCATGGAGTTCTTCACTACGTCATAAGCTCCATTGTCCAGAAGCTTGTTCTCTTTGTTCTGAAGAGGGATAATTCCCACAACCTTCCAACTGAGAGCTCCACTTCTGTGCAGAGCATGCTGGATGCGTATTTCCCAGAACTTATTGCTAGCTTTGCTGCTAGCCTTTGTGCTGATGTCATGCTTTACCCACTGGAAACAGTTTTACACCGCCTTCATATTCAGGGGACACGCACAATAATTGACAATACAGACCTTGGCTATGAAGTGCTTCCAATCAATACTCAGTATGAGGGCATGAAAGACTGCATAAATACTATAAAACGGGAAGAAGGAATGCAAGGTTTTTATAAAGGATTTGGAGCTGTTATAGTACAGTATACCTTGCATGTGGCAGTTTTACAGCTCACCAAAATTATTTACTCAACACTGCTTCAAAATGTTTCTTAATCTGTCCAGGTCTGGGTCTAGCACATTGGACATGATTGACTTACTAACCTAGTTATTGTTCAGAATGGCTTAGAAAATGAGCTTTGAGGAATCCACTCTGTGGATTCTCCTTACACTGTAGAACAACTTGTTTAAAAATGGGGATATAGTTTCCGAAGTGTAATTAAAAAAGGACTGTTTAAAAATTACAGACACAAATTGAGTATGTAACATGCAGTCATACAAAGGGGATCAGACTTCAAATGTGATTGCAGTGAGAATTTACCTTTCCTCTTACCAGTTCACTGACCTAAGGAATGGATACGAATTGTTACTATCTGCTTTATAAGCATCACATCTGATATTTAATATGGACTGTTAGCCAGTTCAAAGGCATTTATTTTCTTAAGTTGTAAGAATTTGCAGGTAGGGGACTGATGGTTTTCCTGGTCTTCTGAAAACGTTTCCAACTTCACTGTTAATGGAACTGTGAGTAAAATAGAAACTGTAAAAGTAACTTAAGTAGACTTAAATGTCATAATTTACAGGTACATAGAAGATCTATTTTGCTGCAGTGTGGCAGAAAATGACAAAGGGGAATCTTTTGCATTGTAGGACAACAATGAAAAATGGGTTTTGAGCAGAGCTGCACAGAATGCAAATTTGGCTGTCTTGCAGTTTGTTTGCAAGGCTTACGATAACCAAGTGTGTGAATAAAACAAATTAGAAGCTGATGTGTGCATGTGTAAGTGCCATTTTTAGTTGACTTTCCACTGGTAACTTCAGGGTTCAGTTTTACTCTACTACTTCATATGAGAGTATAATAATCATACATATCTGTGTAGTAGTAGCAATGGTGTTCAAAGTGTATAGCAAGCCTGAAAAAACAATTGGCTGTTCCTAGAGTTTCTCTTCTGTTAGATCAGAGGAGTGTGTATGAAATTGTCTCCTTGCTGTTTAGCACTGATGTCTGTCATTTAAAGGCTCTGCTAGATTAAATATTTTATGGAGCAGAGTTAAGTCTCTACTTGTGCAAGCAAACCACAGAAGTATGTAATTTTTGCCCTCTTCCCCTTCAGACTCAGCCTGAAAATTATTTTTAATAATTCTAAATAACTTAGTCCTTCTTGATGTCATCAATAAATACAGGGAGGGAGAGAGATCATTTTTAGCAAATAAAACAAGCATGTGGAAAGTCACTTTTAAATTACGAGAGGCTGCTGCTTTTTTCACATTCATGTGGCAAGTCTGTTTTTGTGAATGCTGTAAATTGATCTGCATTTTAATCATTAATCATTGTGGTATAGTTATCACTTATGGAAAGTAGTCATGGTAAAATAATGCAGAGATGTTGCTGTTTGTAAGTTCTGACTTTAAATCAGGTCTACTTTATTATTAATCTAACTTTCATGTATTTTAAATGCCTAAGTGTTGAAATGGGAAGTATAGTGAACTTGGGAACTGGTTTATTTTGAAATATTGTTAATTGCAAATCTAGTGTATAGTGTATGAAATAAAATGAGAATTCACTGTAAGTATTATAAAGTAATTCACCAAAGAGGCATGTAAAGGAATCCTGGTTTTTGTGTTATGTTTTACTGTATAGAATTCAGAGTGGCATTTTCAAGTTCCTCAACTTGCCTAAGTGCAAGAACATGTTAAATTAAACTACATACAAGAGCTTGGGTAAAATACTCAATTCCTAGGTTGTTTCCTTTTAAAGTTTCTAAGAGCATCAATGCATCTGTGTCAGAGAATCATCCTGATTGGAAAGGACCTTGGCAGATCATCCACTCCAAATTCCTACTCTGAGCAAGGACAGTACTGACTTGTACATGTCCTTGTCCAGTCAAGTTTTTTAAATCCAACTTTTAATACGTAAAACTGTCCATTTCAAAGGTGTTAAATTCAGCTGTAGCCAACTATTCTATCACAATTGCCTTGAAGCAGTAACTGAAGTGCATGTTGTAGTCCAACACTTGCAGATGTATCTGTGAAATTGGGCAATCCTATTTTTCTAGGAATAAAATTTTAGGGCATTTTGCCATGTGAAATGGAGGACTTGCCTTTATATATTCTTCAAGAGGGAAGATGAGTTCTCAAGAGTGGCACTAGAGACTGTAATTTTTTATGGTGTCAAAAACTTGATTTCATTGCTGAGAGTTTCACAGTTGTAGTCTGGGTTCTCAAATCTTTAACTTTAGGCAGGGTGAGAAAGAGTACTGTCAATGCAGAGCGGCTGTTCTCTGCTGGAAAAATCCTTTTGCTTTGGGCTATTCTTTTTTTGGTCCTCTTCCCAGCAGTTAGAATGAACATGTTTAGATTCTTCATGTATACATTTTTTGTCTTCCAAAACAAGTAATATGATTTGTCCAGGGTTGCTGGGTTTTTCCCCATGCAAAAATGTAAATTAATATAGGCTGAAAAAATATTTTTAACCTTTTTAATCATAAATGTTTCTGGTTTTCATTTGGATCTTAAATCTTAAGTTCTCTATTTTTAGCTCACAGGAGTGATCAGTAGGTACAAGATATACCACTGAAAACTACAAAACACTGAATTGGCTGTAGAAAGTAGATTGTGGTAGAATATGAAGAATTGCCCTTGTCTCTGATACAAACAATTATTTTTTTGTACCTCGTTTTTCTTACTACTTTTTCTGTTTTTATCTTTAAAGTAGAGAACTGATTTCAAGAATGTAGATGTTACTGTAGAAAGAGAGATTCTAATGTTTCCCTCCAGTGAAGAATTACTTGGCTTCTTATCCATGTCTCTTACAAGAAAAGCCGTCATGTACAGTAACTGACAACAGCAGGCAGGAAACTTTGAGCTATGAGGCCTCCTGGAAACAAGCAAATATCTGCCTGTGTTGTTTCATGGACTGTGTATAGATCACACTTGGCTTTTAGTTGTGTTAGAACAGAGCTTTTAGATCTAGTGTTGGTGCCAGTACTGAATTCTTCAGCAGTGTTCCAGCTGTGTTCATTCCTTTTAGCTATCTATATAGGGGCAAATGTGAGTTGATCTGCATCTGGGTTCTCTCTGTAATAATGTGAGGTATGCAACTTTGCAGATTTATGCAGAATTTGTAAGACTCAAAATGAAATGTTTTTCTCAGCTCCACTGAATTTAGCAGTGCGTTCAAAGTGAGTATATGTCAGGTGTTCATCTGATACGATTCAGCTGATATCTGCCTGCAGCTGCAAACATAGAGTAGAATCACAGAATATTCTGAGTGGGAGGGGACCCACAAGGATCATCAAAGCTCAACTGCTGGCACAGCACAGGACACCCCAAGATTTGCACTGTGGACCTGGGAGTTGTCCAAAGGCATCTTGAACTCGGGCTGATCCTGTGAGCACTGCCTTGGGGAGCCTGTTCCAGTTCCCAAATACACTCTGGGGGAAGAGCCTCTTTGTGATACCCAACCTAAACCTCCCTGACACAACTTCAGGTCATTCCCTTGGATCCTGTCACTGGTAACCAGACATGAGATCAGTGCCTGCGCCTCCTCCTCTCCTCATGAAAGTTGCAGACTGCAATGAGGTCTCCCCTCAGTCTCCTCCAGGATGAACAAAGTGATCTCAGATGCTCTTCAAAAGATTCCTCCTCCAGACCCTTCATGTCCCTCCTCTGGACACTCTCTAATAGCTTAATGTCTTACCTTGTGGCACCCAAAACTGCCCCAGCACTCAAGGTGAGGCCTCCCCAGTGCAGAACAGAGCAGGACCATCCCCTCCCTTGCCCGGCTGGCCATGCTGGGCCTGATGTCCCCAGGGCTGCCCCACCCCAGGTGCAGAATCCAGCACTTGCCCTTGTTGAACTCCACATGGTGCTTGCCCAGCCCTTTGATGTATCCAGGCCTCTCTGCCCTTGTGGGAGTCAACAGCTCCTCCCAGTTTTGTGTCAGCTTTGAACTTTCTTAGTATCCCTTCCAGTCCTGCATGCAGGTCATTTATGAAGATGTAGAAGAGCACAGGGCTGTGGATGGAGCCCTGCAGGACCCCACTAGTGACAGGTCACCAGTCTGATGTCACCCCAGTCACTGTAACCCTTTGTGCCCAACCCGTGAGCCAGCCGCTCACCCACCATGTGATGTGTTTATCCAGGTGTGTCCTGGACATTTTGTCCACAGCAATCCTGTGAGAGATGATATAAAATAAATTACCATCATTATTTTCCCTTGATCAGCCAGCTGGGTTACCTCGTCGTCAAAGGAAATCAACCACCTGAGGAGCATAATCATGGTGTAAATGAGGCCTGGCTCTCCATGCATACATAGGTTTTTGCTGAGCTTTAAGATTTTTGTCGGTGCAATTCAGGGCTAGCAGTGGTCACTGTTGAACTATTTACCTTTTGAGTGATGACCAAGGAGAAGGGGCACACACTAAATTTATTGATTAAATGGTTGTTACTAAGATATTTGAGTGCAGCGTTCCCTCACTTGTATAGGAAGAGAGGTGGTAGGAAAATGTGAATAGAACATTTGTCTAATTTTCTTTCAGAGTATGTTATACTTGCCAGCAAGGGCAGAAGAAGGTAAGGTCTGCATTTAATCAACACTGCTGGCATCTGTGTTTCAAAAGAAAATCTGATTTTAAGGATGTGGATAAACCTATATCTTCAGGGGTTTTTTTATAGAATAAAGATAATTTCTTCTTTACCTTTTACATTCCAGCCTCTCCACAAACAGTCTGGCAAATTGTGAACAGAATTTAGGGGTGGGAAAGAAGCAATATTGAAAATACTGGAATGTAGAGATTGTCCATAAATGCAGATAAACAAAAGTCAATGATTAACCTTCTCAATTGCAACAAATTAATAAAATATAGAAATATTCAAATGCATTTTTGTGGTATTTATGTCCAAATGTATTTATGTGTATATTTGCATCATATTTATGGACGGTCTCATTGGGAAGTCTATTTCAGCCTTTATCTTTCAAAGGGTGTTTTTAAAGATAAATTAAAATCACAAAATATTTTAACCCTGATATACCTTTTTTTCCCTCCTGATACTTGGAAACAGACTCAGCTAAAAAGCCAGCTGTTCTTTCAGCTTTTTCAGTAGGAAAAAAACCCAAGGTCTTCTACATCTTCCATTCAAATTGAGACACCCTTTCAATGGGTGCAAATACCATCATACAGCATTCTTATATGGTAGTTACTGGGGTTCATTTTTGTTTGTTGTTATTCAAACTGCTAATGAATTGGCTGCAGTACACATTGCCCGTGGCAGCTTGATTTGGGTGAAATACTGTATCACTCTTTTCTTGTTTTTAGAATGTTGGGACAGAACATGACCCCTACCCACCAAAGCAATAAAATCAGGAGAGATAGTTTAGCTGTTTTCTGAAATTCTGAGTCTTGCTCTTATGTCACAGCCTTAAACTTAGCACTAAGGCAAGTCCAGAACAAAGTCCTTGTATAGGACTTGACTCTGTTCTGCAGAGATGCTTCATGTCTTTTCCTGAACTGAATTTTCAGAGGCAACAGTCTTGTAAATTGGTGTTCCTGAATCTTGGTTTCAGGATATCTTCAGAAAAGAAAAACAGTAGATATGCTTTTACTGCAACAGTGAGTGTAACTCACTGAAGTTTCTGATATCTGCTATGGGATCCTGAATTTATGTGTGTAATATTGGAGCCTTCAAGCTTTATTTGTAGGAGGAATGACCAATATGCACAGATGCCTTGGTTCTTAGCTCCTAGCTGATACCAGCTCAGTTCAGTGCCACTCAGAGTGGTGTGACACCTGTGATGTCCACGCAGACCCCTGATGTGTTTATGGTCTCTGCAGGTAGAGGTATCAGTCTCAACCTGCTGCAAAAGACAAGCACAGGCAGGATTGTCAGGCACTCTTACCCCTGGACTAGCTTTGTGTATGCAAAATGATACATGAACAAAAGACAAACAAAGGCATGAAAAAGAGGAATCTTGAAACAAAGTATGTGCCTACCATGGGGAGCACCTTGGCGAGGAGGTGTGTGTGACTTCAGCAGCTACTGGAGAACAGTGAGGGGAAGGAGACAACTTGTCATGTAGCTACTTGTGTTTCAGGAGCTTAAAAAAGACTACAGTGTTCTCTTTGAAAGACAGAGGTTTTTTATTCCCACTACAAGCAAAAAAGAAAAAAAAAAACCCAAAAAACAAACCCTGGCAAAAAGTGAAGCAGGTAACTGTTGCATAACCATTCAGACGTGCTTTGAAACATACTAAATTACATTCACTTGGGCTAATTTACGTTTTTCCTAACAAAAAGTAGTTACTCATCACCTTTAGAAAGCCTGCTCTTATAAAGGGAATGAATCCTCTTGGGCAGTTTATTTTTATTGGGTTGCCAACATAAGGTATCCTGTAGAAACTCATCTGTGTGTTTTTACCCCTAATACATTTGTGTTTGGTAAGTGCTCTCTAATACTGGAGTTCCCTCAATGTAGCGCCTGTCGATCTGCATGAAGACTGGTGTTGAGAAATGGCTCAAATTGCTCTACAAAAGGGCAAATACTACTGTATTTAAGTACACTTTCAACATACAAGGAAAGGCTGAGAGAAATTGGATTGCTCAGCCTGGAACAGAGAAAGCTTCAGGGTCACCTAATTGTGGTCTTCCAGTACCTGAAGGGAGCCCACAAGAAAGATAAAGAGGGACTATTTACAAGGGCTGTAGTGATAGAACAAGGAAATAGCTTAAAACTGAAGGAGAGTACGTTTAGATTAGATATGGGGAAAAAAATTCTTTACTGTGAGAGTGGTGAGGCCCTGGCACAGGGCCCTGGCCCTGGCCAGAGAAGCTGTGGATGCCCCATCCCTGGATGTGTTCAAGAACAGGCTGGACGAGGCTCTGAGCAACCTGGTCTGGTGGAAGGTGTCCCTGCCCACAATAGATGCTCTTTAAGGTTCCTTCCAACCCAAAGCATTCTATGATTCTGCAATTTTTCTCATTAGAAATTATAAACAAACATTTTAGGTCATAGAGGAAACATGCTGCTGACATGCAACAAGTTAAAAAATTTTGAACTCCCAGAAAACAATCTGTGTAATCTTGCTCTATTAATAAATTTAGTATTAGGAAGACCTTCCACTGTGCAATAGAAAAAGTTGGAATCATACTTAGGGACTAACTGGGGAGCTCTGTAGCTGAAACCACTTGGCACACTAATGCTCCTGCTTCCACACTGAGACAGACATCAGCTCTGCAGTCCTCTCACACCTGGAAAGAAAAAGAAATACGAAGCATAATGGTTGTCTTCTGGTGCATGCCTTCCTTTGTCTGTGTAGTTGCACCTTTTCAGTCGTCTGTCGGGTTTTTTCTTCCCCTCTATCAAATAAAATGTCAAAAGATACTCCTTGCATCTTCCATTTGCAGAGTTACCAGGCCAGGATTATTCCAGGTGTAATAATCATCAGGAAATTGACATTGGGAGAAGAGGGGATTTCCTGTTAATGCTGCAGAGTTGTGTTATGTGGAGGATGAGGTCAGATGTACTAACAGTAATCTCAGACTGAGGCAGAACTGCCAAAGAAACGAGAATAAACCTCTTCTGGAGTGTGTACAAACCCTGCATTTTCTCCTTTGTCCTTGCTGCACACTGTCCACAGCCAGGTATTTTGGGCCTGTGTTCTCCCTGTGACACAGACACAGTGATTAGTGGTGTGATAGCTGTTCTTTTGCACAGGTGTCATCTTTGTTTCCTTTGTACAAGTGTCCAGGATAGCTTGGTGTACCATGCCCCGTGGCTTTGTGTGCGCCACGGCTTGGTTTAGTATTTCTCAATAGCTTGAATTTTTAGGGGGAAAAATTGAGCCTTACATTTAGATCCTTGAAATTAAAATCCCAGGAAAGCATCTGTGTAGTAAGCATCTGTATAGTAAGATACTGACTTCTTTTTCTAGGGGGAGTATATTCTGCTTGACAGGGGATGGTCCACATGCTAGAGTTTCTCCTCTTTTTTTTCTAGGGTTCCTCTTTTATGTTCTGCCTGGCTTTATAAACCATTTCAGTGCCTCTTTACATACTGGCTTGTCTGCCCTCTCTTTAGTTGTTCCTCCTTCTCCTCATCTTTCTTTTCTTTCTCTTGGTTTTCTTATCTGCCTTCTCTGTCTTTGTCCTCTGTGTGTCTCCAGTGGAATATCCAGCCCCTGTTCTCTTCTATGTTTCCTTAGCTGGGGTCACTCTGGCTGCTCATCCCTGTGCATAATGCTGCCCACTGCTTTTCACAGAGTATTTGCCAAAAACTATCACCCAGAGATACAAATTAAACTTTACATTGGCACTGTAAATTACACCCTGCATTGATGAATTCTCAGGTTGATGAATCTTCCCTTAACACTTCAGATGGGTGAGGCTGAAAGTCATGAGGCTGAGTCAGTCTGAAATAATGTTCTGTTGGCAGTTGCATTTTAACATGTATATTTTATATATATGTATATATGTATATATTATATATGTGTGTATATATATACTGGTGTGTATATAAATAGTGTGTGTATATATATATATACACTGGACATATATGTGCAAATAGCTTCATTAGAGCTGTAACAGAAAAGATGCAGCAATATAATAACTGTGTCGGATGGGTTTGCAGATATTGAAAAGTGAAGTTTGTTTCTTACTCTTCATAGTTACTGAGGCAATTTCCTAAAAGGTGCCTAACTTTCTGTATTTACGGTGTTAGCCTGCAATTGTTTTACGTTAATAGCTGAAGAAAAAGGAAGGGAAATAACATTGCAAATACTGGTGTATAAAGGGAGATAAAAGTTCTCATTTGCTAGAAGCTGTAGCACTCAGATTTTAGTCCTAAGAGCAACAAAAGGATGAGCAGTTACTTTCTGTGTGACTGCACCCATGAAGAAGAAGCATGTGGTTGAGAGGAGCTGGAACAATAACTATTTCTTTGGTCCCCAGTTGGTTTTTGAGATCTGTGTGACTTTCTTACAGAGGCGTCTTTGTTAATGACTGTGTTTAGCACAGTCTTTGTTGGCTTACTGCTGCGCTTGCTGTGGTCACAGGTGGCTTGTACTCCCAAGTTTGTTGTCGTCAGTGCCTATTTCTCTTTTTTCCACTGGAGTTCTGTCTTGGCACCTTGCAGCTGGCTACTCTTCAAGTACTAGGAGCAATATCTTACCTTTAATTAAGTACTTTAATGGTTTAATCCTAGCCAGCAACTAAGCCCCACACAGCTGTTCACTCACTCCTCCTGTGGTGGGATGAGTGAGAGAGTTGGAAAAGAAAAAATGACAAAACTCATGGGTTGAGATAATGACAGTTTAATAGGGAAAGCAAAAGTCACACACAAGCAAAGCAAAACAAGGAATTAATTTATTGCTTTTCCAGGCTGGGCAGGTGTTCAGCCATCCCCAGGTGAGCAGGCCCCCATCACACATAGCAGTGACTCAGAAAGACAAACACCACCACTCTCAAAGTCCTTGTCTTCCTTCTTCTCCTCAACTTTATACACTAAGCATGATGCCACATGGTCTGGAATTTCCCTTTGGTCAGTTAGGGTCAGCCATCCTGGCTCTGTCCCCTCCCAATTCCTTGTGCACACCCAGCCTGCTCTGTGTTAGGTTGAGGAGCTGAAAAAGCCTTGGCTCTGTGCAAGCCCTGCTCAGAAATACATAAAACATCCCTGTGTTATCAACACTGTTTCCAGCACAAATCCAGAACACAGCCCTATACTAACCACTGTGAGCCAAATTAACTCTACCCCAGGCAAAACCAGAAGAAGCACTTTGTCCATGCCAAATCAATGCTGGAGAATTGCCCAGGGCTATAATAATATCATCAAATCAGCTAATCAGGCCAAACAGGGCAACATCATAATGCTGCCACACTGGAAGTTTTGGGGCAACTCTGTTTTTTGTTGATTACAAAATAGCTGGTACAAATTAGATTTAAAAGTAGTGTAGCCTTAGTGATTGATTACATAACAAATTATAAATTATGGAATTAAATAATACATGATGCATTTCAAGGAAAAAAGACTTGTATCTGTGCAACAACTAGGTAACAGGGTTATTTTGCTTTGTAGGAAAAAGAATGTTGTGTTGTTCTGCCTTGTGAAATTCATGTGAGGTTGTTTTCTTTGCATCCAGTGCTTGCATGGCACTGCTTGCTCGCTTCTCCAGATACACATAGATGTCCTTAAATCCCTTTCTCTTCCAAGTTTTCATTTAATCTGTTTGCATGGATTATAGGGGTTAGGAGCTTTGGAACAAGTGAGATAGTAGTTTGAAAACAACACAGCTGTTATTTCCTTCAAAAACCTACTGAGGTTGTTCAAAACTTCAGTGGCTGTTGAAGATGTTTCTAATATTCACTAATTCTTTGACTTACAAAAAGAACAGTAGAAAGTGTGTTCTTCACTGAGCTTTTTAACAATCTCATAATCATAAACTGATGCATCAGGATGCATCCAGCACCCAACCATCACTTGACCCTGATCCCAAGATAGCCAAAGCATGCTTGTCTCCATTTGAAACAGATACATTTGCCATCTTAAAACAATTTCTGACCTATCAACACACCTTCAAATATACATTCAGTGGGGTTTGCCTTTTCACCACTAGCCATAAAAATAAACAAAATACTAGCTACTTAGATGCCAACTCATAATTTGGCAGATGGAAGCTGCTTTTTTTCCCCCCCCATTTTTACATCTAACACCTTGACCACATCTGTGGGCAGCAGGCCACAGATTTGTAACACAAATACATAACAACCTGGTGATATGTGCAGGAATCATACTGAAGCAGGGATGGACAGTTAAATATTTATAGCCAGTGCCTGCTGGAGAATGAATGACAATTGCTGCAACAACTACAGCCCTGGGGAAGGACTATTTTGTTGCTCTGGAAACATGGTCAGAGTCAATAACTAGCTGGAGAGCAGAGCTGCCAGCACTCGGGTGGGAGGGAGGCACTAAAACAAGAAACAGGAAAGAAAGATTAGTGTAGGTCATTTTTTACCACTGTGAGGAGCAGCAGCTGAACAAAGGTTTTCCACCATGGCTGTCTGTCTGATGGCAAGAGGAATACTCACCACCTGGTAGGTAATGTGTTAGCATTCCTAATTTACTATTTCAGAAGAAGAAAAAGTGGCTCTGAAATGTTTTTTTAATTTCCTTATTTATGGTGGAGGGACAGAGGCAATTTATGGGATGTCCTGTATGAAATATCAGTATGATAGTCTGGGTGGAAGTGAGGGAAGTGCAGTTCCAGATGCAGAAGAATAGGAGTGTTACCTATTTGTGTTACATTTGCCTTTATCTGAGAGCAGAGGCACACTAGCCCAGAGGTGGTTTTCCATCCTTCCTCTCTACTTCTGCAATGAGTTTCTTCTCTGGCACTAAGGCAAATTCATCCATGGTCTGCTCCCCAAAGTGCCCAGATCAGATTAATGGTTCAAACTCTGATCTTTCTCCTCTTGTTGGTTTGCTGTGCTATATGTCTGAACAAGCCCCTGTGAAACAAATCAAACTGGTACCTCTTGCACTCTTCTGACCCCTCACTCCTTCCAGTCCACTGCATGCCTTTCCTTGCATCTCATTTCCCAAATATGTAAGGAAGAGCATCACTCTATACCTGCCTTCAGATGTGTTCTTCCTAATTTTCCCGAAAAACAGCTATAACACTATACTTAGCACAGTTCCATGCCTCTGTCTTCTTGGCACAGGAGCAGGAAGTGTTTCTGTATGTTACACTGACACTGTACAGCCACTGTCCTTTCCCTGTGTCAGGATATTAAATCATCACTACAGAGGGAACTTCCCTTCTAGTTTTCTGCATGGTGACATTGCAACCCATCAAATGGCAATCTCTGAGAAACCTGTGCTGACCTGGAAGTCTCCTCCAGAGATTATGATGGATTAGGCTTTGTCATTTGAAGTGATTCCTGCAATTTCCAAAAGCAAACTCTGTTCTTTATTATGGATTTTTATGTTATTTTTTTCAGAATGGAAGTTTTGTTCACCATCTATAGGTTCCTGAATAGCCTCTTACAGACCCTTAAAAAAACCATTAGTGTCATATTTACCATTTTCTAGTCTTCAGGTACCAAAGAGTTTTTAGAGTGGTAACATACTGCAGCCACTTAATTCAATTATTTCATTGACTGACTTCCTTTAAATCTCTTGGGAGTAAGTGTGGCAGTTGTTGCTATTTATTTGGTCTGCTTGTTCTGTAAAGTCTTTTGTTGCTGCCTGAGTTTGAGATAGCACTTTTGATATATCCACCCACAGAGAAGAGTTTCTGAGAGTGCTGCAAGCCCTTCCACTCTGGGCACAGGCACAGACAACTTACCTGTTTGATGATAAGGCCATGTTTTCTGCTTTCCCTTTTACATCCTGCTGATCTGTTGGTGCTATATGTTATCTGATAGGCTTCCTCTTTGAGGTATATAGAGGTAATGGATTCTTATTCTTTTTTTATGTTCCTTGTGAATTATTTCTCTGTCTGCCTAGCCCTCCATGTATGGCCCTCCCTCTGTGTTTTTCACATTTCTTCCATCTCTCTTTATGGTGCCATCTATTCTACTCTGTAAGGAAACTAGAATTTTTCAAAAAGGTGTGTTTAAAAAATTTTTCTTTACTGTGCCATTTGGTCACATTGTCTACTTTTTTCCTTCCATTGAGTTTTTCTTGCTTTGTAGCATACTTCATTCCCAGAGACAAGCAGGTTGGTTGTGTTTAAAAATTATCTACCGACATCTTGCTCAATGGCGATATTGGCACATAAATTGGGAGTGGCTGCCTCAATCTGTTACTTTTCCAGTCTTTAAATCTCTAGTATGATAATTGCATTGATGTCCTCACTACAAGTTAATAATTTCAAGTCCTCCATCTCATGAGTCTCAGAGTTCTGGTATTTGTGTGGAATGTAATTTAATCTGACCCTTCATTTTCTTACCTGTGCCTCATTTAGATGGCCTTTACTTGGGCAGCAGAATTCCCATGGCAGCAGCCAATGAATGTCTTTTGCCAAAACAGATTCCCTTCTACATCTTCCCCACTCTTCATTTCAAGAACTCAATTCTAACTATCATCACTTTCAAATGAAAAAGTGTAAAAGGGTTTCTCTGTGTGCTCATAAACGTGTTCATTGGTTGGAGAACTTGTAACAGTGGGAGATCAAGGACTTAAATGAACTGGAAATTTTCCATAGAGGAAGCAAAGGACTGGGTCTTTCTTTCATGAAAATCAAATGCATGAAAAGCCTGGAGACATGAAACAGTGGGATCTTCTGCTCTAGGCCTCACTGGAGTGATGCAGATTTAAGAACAGTTGGCAAAGAGGACTAATCAAAGTCTACCTGCATCATCCCCAGCTAAACTGGCATTTTCTGTGCTTTGTATGTTCTTATTATAACTATACCAGTTGCGTGTCATTTTTGTAATTGCTTTGTAGTCCGGAGGCAATTCATGAACAGAGAGGAAATGTGACCAGTGAGAGAACCTTGGGGAATGGCCTGAAGCTGAGTCAGGGGATATTTAGGCTGAATATCAGGGAAAGGTTCTTCACCCAGAGGGTGTTTGGGCACCAGAACAGGCTCACCAGAAGAGTGGTCACAGCACCAGCCTGACAGAGTTCCAGAAGTGTGTGGGCAATACTCTCACATCTCTGAATTTTACACAGGATTTCTGGACCATACACTGGCAATGCACACTGTTTGCAAGAGCTGCCCAGTCAAAACACATAGAAATTACTTGCAAGCAGAGTTTTTGAAAGAAAACTCACCGATAACTACTAGAAATTCTGCAAGTTTGATTAATTTTTAGCTGTACATTAAAAAAAAATCTTTTGTAATTTATCAAAAAAACTTTTACAAGTTAATTTTTTTTATAACTTAGGTAAGCAAATAACTCAGTGAGGTGTTAAACTGTAGTAAAATTAGTTTACCATTCCAAAATAAGCAGATGAAAAAATTAATATGACAAGCAGCTAATAGTGTTTTGACTGATGTTAAGGCAACACGATTTTGTGAGTTTTTACTTAGTGAACTGCGTATGATTTCTAAGGTAAAAATTGAAATGTAGATGTTACAGAAATCATTACCGTGATATTTAATATCTAAGATAGTCCACTTAATCCCCACTACTTTCCTTCCTCACTGTTCTAAAAGATTTAGTCAGTTACCAATATACTGACAGATGCAGATGATATTAAATAGATTAGAAATTGTCACAACATAAGAATTGCCACAAAAATGTAAAAAAAAAAAGTGGAAAATATAAAAAAAAAAAAAAAAAAAAAGAAAAAAATTTAAATTTGACCAAACTATTTTGTAGTTTTATCAAGAGCCTGGGGAAATGTCTTAAATCATACCACAACATTTTTAGGATGGTAGAGGATGGTCAATCAATCAGAAAGTTGCATGAGGATGCTTTGTGCGGGACAGTGGTCTTGTGGCAATAATTTTTGCTTTGATAATGTCAGGAAAAAAAAAAATTTACCCAGGAGCAACCATCCTTTTTCAAGACACAAACTGTGCCATGCCAGTCACACCCTGAGGTAATAACAGTAACTCACAGAAGACAAGCCCAGCTGTGGCACCAGGGCAAACATAGAGGACCCACCAGTATGTTAGCAAGAGCATAACACTGGCAGGCTGAATGCATCTTGCACGTCACTGCTTTTGTATCTAACCATGTCAGCATGATGGCGAGACCTTTATGAGTGTGCTGAAGGGATCTGCTTAAAGGCTACGTGACAGTCACCACCCAGAAATCCCAAAAAGGAAAAAATAAAAAACAATAGACCTTTATAACAGATGATGTCTCTTAAACCAGCCAGAAACCACATGATCCAAGGTGTATGGGCTGCAGCTGGACAAGTTTTGTTCCAAGATTCAGGGTAATTAATTAGTGCTTTGTGATACAGATGGGAATTTTACACTATCTGAACTCTGGAAATGCAGAAGCACTCTTGATATATTATGCCTCTGGACCTTAAATTAAATTTCAGAGACAGTGTGTGTTTCTGTATGTTATTAAGGGCATATTCCAAATGCCTGTTAAACACTGTCAGGCGTGGGGCATCAACCACTTCTCTAGGAAGGCTGTTCCATGGTTTGACCATTCTCTTAATAAAGAAAGTCAGAACCTTCCCTGGCACAGCTTTGGGCCATTTCCAGGCATCCTGTCACTGGATCCCAGGGAGAAGTGTTCAGCACCTCCTTCTCCACTTCCCCTCCCCAGAAAGCTGCAGAGAGCTGTGAGGTCACCCTTCAGCCTCCTCTCCTCCAAACTGGACAAGCCCAGGCTCCTCAGCTGCTCCTCCCAGGACAGGCCTCCAGCCCTTCCACCAGCTCAGCTACCCTGCTCTGGGTGCATCCAAGTGCCTTCACATCCTTCCTAAATTGTGGGGCCAGAGCTGCTCTCAGCGCTCCAGATGAGGCCTCACCAACACCAAACACAGCAGGACAATCCCCTCTGTTGGCTGTCAGGCTGTGCTGTGCTTTGATGCACCCCTGGACAGGGTTTGCCCTCCTGCTGAGCCTAGCATCTACTTGTTAAGCTTCACACTGATGAAGATGCTCCAGTCAAGGTCTCTCTGCGAGGCCTCTTGTGCCTCAAGAGAGTGGACATCACCTCGTAGTCTGGAACATCAGCACAGTTGGTGATGGTGCATCCAGCTCCAGCACCCAGATCATTAATAAACGCACTGTGAGGTAAAGCTAGGTTCATATATCTGTTCTTCTGATGGCTTTGCACACAGGTTGTATTAATCACCCACCCATGTGCTCTTCTCATGTGTGAGCCACCTGGAGTGTGAGCCAAAACATAAACAAATTGGTTTGGTTTTTTTTTTATATCAGTGGGAAGTAAATTTTTGCATCAGGCTATAGGAAGAATACATGTTAAGTAAAGAAAATATGGAATATGTTTCACTTTTTCTTTCAAACCTCTGCAGCCTTTGCCCAAAGGTTTATGTGAACCACTGTACAGCTATTTCTCTGTGTCTCTCTTCCCCTCCTTTCCTCTTCCCGTGTTTTATTTACATGAAGCAATTGTGGTAGCTCCTAAGCTTGTTTGCATTCAGCTTTGATAAATCCCTTCCCTCCAAGATCTCTAGTGAGTAATTCTGTTTCCTGACAGCAGCATCTCTTATTAAACTTGCTAAGTATTCAAAATAGATATCACAAAGTTTGTTTATGGTGTCAATGTATTTGTGAATCTAACACCAAGTATAAACCATATAAATTAATTTCACAAATTCAAAACTCTGCACTCCTGCTATTATGAACAATGATAAAAAATATCCATATCCCATGTTAGAACAGTAAGATAAAAAAGTTCAAAAAATGAAAGACTATTCAGTAGTTCTATTAATGTTGTATTTCAGTAACTTGCACAATATTGTTTCAACAATGCAAGAGGTTATTTTTAAAATATCTAGTAAATTGGTGTCGTTGTATAACATTTGTCTGAGATTGATGCATCTATTGGATCAGTTATGAAAACTGTTATGAAAACTGTTATGAAAACTTCAATAAACCTTGCACCTTTCTCTGAAGTGTAGGAGAGTTACAATTTAGGGAGTATCTTCAGGGACATTTTGTTATCTTTGCCTTAATTAAAGCTTGATGAGGTCATTATGAACCATTCAGAGGTGATTCTGTCAGCATTAGCTGATTGTGCTCGTGGTGTCTAATTAAGCATGGTATGTTTCTGTGCCAGTTGTGAAACCTATGTAAAATCACAAAAGGGATGTAACCTATAGCTGAAATTCTTCTATTTCTTAATCAATTTCTTCTCTTTCCATCACAGATCAGTACTACTTGGCTTTCATTTCTCTGAGTAGGCTTGAGGGGTTTTTTCTCTGAAAAGCACTGTGAGTGATAGTACAGATGAAAATAATGGTTCAACAGAAGGAAGTCACTGTAAAGGAAACTACATATGCAGTGGAAGAGAGAGAGAGACACACACAGAAGTCACTAACGTGTATAAACTTTGCTATCCTTGCATTTTGAGCAGAAAGAAGCTTCTTGAGTGTTACATGACTAAGTACAACCAGTAGGTAGAAGGTAAGATGTGGGAGCTGCTTGCAAGGGGGTTAAGCCATGAGGAAGAAGTGAAAAATATCAGGGGTAGTGTAAGACTTAGAAGCAAGACAAGTGGCTTAGATGTTGGGGGCCAATTAGACATTTAAATGTGGATGTCAACCAGCTGCAAACATCAGATGCATATCTGGGTGTGGGAAATGTCACAGATATTTGTCTGTGAGCTCCGTAATGTAACTTGGGAAGGTGAGTTTCACTCAAAGATCATGGTACAGTTAAAGCAGTGCAGTCTCTATCCTCTTTTAGAGGGTGTGTTTATATTGCTGCAGCAGTGCTAACACCATTTGAGCCTCGCCCTCTGAGGAACAGACTGTGGTGATGTAGCTGCAGTTTCTCTGAAAGTGGCACCTGCATAACTGTGAAACTCCCCTGCCTGCTGCTGCAATACAAATTTTACACCGTGTGATCCTTCCTTCAGACTACTGCTAGACATCAGCATGGCACTGAATTATAGAAGCAAAGTCCCCAAGCTATTTCCTTGGTCCCAGGACCATAGAGAGCTATCATTCAAGATGTGTTTCCTGGCTCGGTGGTGGAGGTGCTGCGGTGCTCCCCAGGAAGCCTTTTCCAATATCCTGCTCCTGGGCACTCCTACACAGGATTCCTGGAGTCCAGCCCTGAGCTCCCTCCTAGAACTCCAGCCCAGTGCTTCCCCTGCTGCCCACAGACAATGAGCAGGCAGTCCATCATATTCCATATTCCATATTCCAGCTGCCTTCCACAGAAGACACTTCTCATGTCTCGCCACCTTCTCTGAAAAGTGGGACAACCTTTCGTCATAAGGGCTTTTATTTCACTCTTTTGGTCAGTCTGTATAAAGTCGTGCTTCCTAGACACCTCATTAGTTTTATTGCTTCCTTCTGGTTTGCTCCTGCATTTTTTTGTCAAGAATTTGGATCAATTTTAGTTGTGATTCCAAGTGGCATATGTCATGCATTAAAAAAAGCTTAATATGAATATAATCAGAATAAATAAGGGACAGTTTGTAAGAAATATGGTTAAAACTCTACTCTTTTGGCAGATAGCCTTGCCATCTGCTAATAATAATCATCAACTTTTATCCATAAAAAACTTTCAGATTTATTGGTGAGGAGCTGACCACAGACGCACTTCCCAATCTCATGTTGTGTCACATTGGCAATGTGAAGTGTTGGTTTGGCATTCATAACACAACTGTTTGGTTACTTTGGGAAAGCTTTCAGAATTGTTTTGAATTGCAACATCATGGGTATTGAACCAGACCTTCAGAAGCTCTTTTTAATTTTTCTCTAGCATTTCAACCATTCCTTATTTTATCTATTTGCTCGTATTACTTTCTGTGATTTGGAAAAACTGAAGGGAAATCCCCCCTCCTCCCCACCATGAGTTATGAGAAATTATTTATTATGTAAAATATATTCCTGTATGCCTTTTCAAGTGTATAGATAGTCTAGTCCTTGTGGAAAAACTCACAATGTAGAAGGAGACTTAAGAGCTTAGAAAGTTTTGCATCTTAATTATTCTTCAAAAACTTGCCTTTTCTTTAGAAGACATAGCAGGTCTTTAAAGAGACAATCTATAATTTAAGAGCCACAAGGACTAAAATTTTAATAAAGCCACTAAAACAAATAAGATAAACACTTGAGATGGTGAGATGTATGTAGAATTTTATTTTCTGGTTTTTATGTTAGTAATACTAAAGCAGGAATAGATTAATCTTTGTTCTGTTAAGGTTTCTGACAAAATGAAATATGACAAAAGAAGTAATTTTAATAAATACTGCAGAGAAGAGCTGTTTTAAAGGGTAAAAATGCTGGAAGTGAACTTGCAAAGTGTCTGCTTGGGTTCTCCAAAGGCAAGATGGAAACCAGGTATTTTCGAAATGAAGCATAGATATAGACTGTCCTGAAACAGAGCAAATATAAACACAATCATGAACTTGTTCAACTTGTGATGTTTTTGAGAAAAGGTTATTTCAGGCAACTCATGTAATCGTTCAAAAAAAAAAAAAAAGTCCTGGAATTCCACTCTGTCCTTGGTGGTTATTCAGATTTTTATTTATTAAAAAATGCTTGTGCTAATTCAGTATGACATAAATTAATTACTCAAAATTACTCTAAAAAGACTCTTCTATATACAGACCAAGTTGTTTTCATCTGGGTCTCATCACAGATCTCATGCTAGGCTGAAATGTTCTATGTAAGTTTAGATCTCTACGTTCTCACCAGATGAAAAGAGAAGTTCAAGACAGAAATGCTTTTTCTTGTATCTGTTTTGCTAAAATCGGGTTTGTTAATGAATTAGCAGAGCTGCTTCTGAGATCCTTTCAAAATAATTGCTACAAAAGCAAATAAAATTGTACTTTGGGTATATTTCTTCAGAATAAAATGTCTCTTTTTCACTAATTTTTAAATTTTTCCTCATTTTATTAGAGTATCACTTTTAAGTTTTTCTGAGGAAAAGCCTACTTAGCACAAAAGCATATACTAAATAAATTAATAAATAAATACACTGTGGTGGGTTGACCCTGGCTGGATGCCAGGTGCCCACCCAGCCACTCTATCATTCCGTTTCTCAACAGGACAGCTCATAAAAAATGTAATGAAAAGCTTGTGGGGCAAGGTAAGGGCAGGGAGAAAGATCACCCTGACCAGTTGCTGTCATGGGCAAAACAGACTCGACTTGGGGAAATGAACTGAATTTATTACCAATCAAATCAGAGTAGGATAATGAGAAATAAAAGCTAAATCCTTAAAACACTTTTCCTCCACCCTTCCCTCTTTCCCAGGCTTAACTTTTCTCCTGAATTCTCCACCTGTGTCCCTGCAGTGGCACAGAGGGATGGGGAGTGGGGATTGTGGTCAGTTCATCACAGGTGGTCTGCAGCTCCTTCCTCCCCATTGGGAGGACTCCTCATGTTCCCACACACAAGCCTAATACAATATCTATATCAATAAGCAACATAAACCCCTTAAAATTAATTAGCAAATAATTAATTGTTGTTTAAATACATATTTAGACATGCAGACTGTAGGTTTAGGTGAGTTCATAGGTTGACACATGCTTCACGGGAAAGAACAAAGGGCAAAACCTCAGTTTTGAGCATGTGATAGGCAGGAATTTTAGCACAAAGAAACTCCTTTCTTCGTTTAAATGTTAACATTTTGTCATCTCACCCACAAGTCTAAACATTTTGAAATCTGTAAGAGGCTTTCCCTGCCCATACCGTGCCAAACAGGAAGATGAAAAGCCACAGGAATGTACCTGTTAGACCTCACTCCTAAGGGCTGCTATGAGGAGACCAGCTTTGTACCCGGCTTCATTCTGTGACCTTCTGAAACCATTGCAAGTGCACACACACAAAAGGGGGGGACAAGAAGATGGGTACATGGCTGGTACTAAGCATTTTATGGCTGGTGCCACAGGAACTGAGCTGTCTGCTGTGCTCAGGACCTCTTTTGGCAGATGACACAGAAGCCAGACCTTGCTGCAGGTGGAGGAGGTCTCAGACCTTCCGGAACCAACCACAAAATAAAGCCAGTGGTGCTGTAGAGCAGGTGAGTGAGTCTTTAATGCATGACCAAGCTGTTGAGGGCCTGGCAGACAACCACTCCAAGTAAGCATATTAGGACTGGGAATTATGCAACACCAACACAAATCAGTGGGATGGCATCCAGCAAATGGGAATAAAGCTAGGGTTAGAGTAAGTGAACAGCTGTATGCCGAATGCTTACACCAGGAAATACAAAAAAAAAAAATTGCAGTGTGGCAAAAACACAAAAACAAAGTCATCTTAGTCAATGATTTTTACCATCTGGTAAAATTATGAATATTAGAACTGTGTGCGTTGACCTTTACTGGCCAGCAGGTGCTCACCAAACTGCTCTTTCACTCCTACTTCTCAACAGGATTGTGGGGACGGGAAAAAAGTGACAGAAATATCATGAGTGTGAGACTCATGATTACTAATTACCGTCAAGGGCAAAATAGACTTAGATAATTTCATTTATTTGAATTAAACAGAGCAGGATAATGAGAAATAAGAACAAATATTTACAAACACCTTTGCCTAACCAACTCCTCCTTTCTAAGCTAAACTTCATTCCCAACTCCTTGACCTCCTTCCCCTGAGTGGCAGAGAAGGTTGGGAAGTTGAGGGTTGTCATCAGTTCATTACTGTTGTCTTTGCTGCTCCTTCCTCCCCATGCTCTTCCCTTGCTCCAGCCTGGGTTCCCACCCATGGAAACAGTCCTTCTTTACCTTCCCCTCTGTAGGTCCTCTCCATAGGGTGCAATTCCTCAGGAACATGTTGTTCCAGCATGAGTCCCCCCACGGGCTTGCAGGTACTGCCACTAAACCTGACCCAGTGTGGACTCCCTTCCAAGGGCTATAGCTCCTGCCAAAAGCCTGCTCCAGCTTGTTCTCCAAGGGGCCACAGCTTCCTGCACGGGCTGCAGAGGGATCTCTGCTCCACCATGGACCTCCACGGTCTGCAGGAGCACAGCTGCCTCACCATGGGCTGCACCAGGGGCTGCTCTGGCACTGCAGCACCTCCTGCCCTCCTTCTACACTGACCTTGGGCTCAGTAGAGCTTTCTCTCACCCATTCTCACTCGGCCCTCACGGCTGGGGTCGTGCAGCTTTTATTTCCCCTTCTTTGATGCATTATCCCAGAGGTGCTGCCGCTGCTGCCAATGGGCTCAGCCCTGGCCAGTGGCAGGTGCATCCTGGAGCTGGCTGGCACTGGCTGTGTTGACCTGATGGCAGCTTCTCACAGAAACCACCCTGACAGCCTCCCCACCCCGGGTTACCAAAGCCTTGCCACCTTGCCAGTACAAGCTTCTGGGCTCCTTGGCTGAAGGTGTGCTGCCAGTTCTCCTTCAGAAACAGGACTGAGGGATCACAGATATCATGCTTTGCTGATGAGAAGTAGCTTCTCCAAGGCAAGTGGCCGTTTCCTCTCCTTCATTCATGATATCAAGTAATTTGAGTATGCTGGGATTGGTTGATTTTTTTTCACTTATCTTTTTTTTAATCCACTTACAGTTTCCATGGTAGATTATTGTGAACATAGGCATGTGAACAAAGACATGTCTGCCATCCTAGCCTGTTCATATTCAATATTCAGGTACGTTTTTATTCCATCAGAGTCCCTTTCTTAGCTGCTGAAAACTGTTTTAAGTGGTGTCTTGCAGTGTTGGATAGTGCTCAGCTGGAAGCTGCTGTTCCTGCAAGCTGTCTGCCTGGACCTCTCCACTAAGGTCATCATCCAGCCATGTTGTCACAGCACCAGCATGCTGACCTTTCTTTTCTTATTCATGTGTATACTACAGATCTCCTATCTAGTTCTGTGGACAAAGATTTTTGCCTACAACATGATTCACTGAAAATTAATACAAATGTGTCATAGGTCTGTTCTGAGGAAATCACCTCATTATGCAGTTCTCTTAACAAGATCATAAAATCCTTTTTCCTGCTCAATGGTTCATTGCCCTTTTTGTGATTATTAAGACAAAAAAAACAAATTGTGTAGTGTAAACAAAGTGTCTGTGGTAAAAAACCGAGAATCCGTGTTCAAAATTAGGGCCACAGACAGTATGTTGTATGCAGGTATAAACATATTCCAAAATACTTTCACTTCTGAAATCGCAGGTCTAATCCGAGATAAGAAACTGAGAGAAAACCCCATGCCACTGTAATTTCATGTTTCACTGCAAATCAAAAAAATAAACAAACCTGGACTTACAGTTACTGCTAGCATCAGCTGCTGTGACCTCCTACTAAAAGAGAAATGACACACCACATTTTTCAAATTCTGGTGATGATTACAACTGAGTCAATACATAGCTGGATTCATACTAGTATCGAATTACCAGTTAATTAAATTTCATAGAGAAAGTATGCAAGCAAAAATCAGTCAATGCTGACATATTCTAATCTAAGCAATTTAGAAATTCAGCTGCTGATGAATTTTAAATATCCTTTAATGGTCAGATTAAGAGAAAGTCAACAGAGCTGACAGAATATTTTAGAATATTTTAGAGGTCAGACTACCTCAGCTCTGGAAGCAACACTGAGACCTCTTCAGTTTCCACTCGTTATACTTCTGGATATCTTGGATTTTCTACATGCACACCTCTTTTTTTCCAGCTCTGAGGTTTCCCATATGGAAAAGGAGACTGTTATCAGAGGATTGCTTAGGTATTGCACATGGAGAAGTTTATTCTCTCTTTCATATGCCTATTCTATCACACAAATATAGGCATGTCTACATCTCATTTTTTTGTTAAGGCAAAGGAATGTTCAGATATCTCCCAGTTAAATGGTCTTCAGGCAACCAGGTGCTGGAGGGGTCACCCTTGATGCACGTGAAGAGAAGAGAGAGGTTGGCATGAGTTACCTGACCAGATGCTCTTCTTTAGCAGCAGGACAAGCACTGAAAGGCAGGACTGTCACTGGAGGAGAACATGATTTTCCTTGAAACTTTAAATTGATGATTCCAGCTTTCTGCTGTGGAATGCTGAGATATGAGACAACACGTCTTGGTTTCCACACATCTGCTTACCTTTGGGTTGCAGCACAGCACCCTTTACCCACACCCAGAGTGAGTAGCTCCCTCAAGACACTCTCTGCAAGCAGCAAACCCCATGAACTTCAGAGAGCAGAACGCTGGCAGTTTTAGAAGACATCTCAGCAGCATTTTCTGGGGGATGGCTGGAAAGTTAATGTGGCACTAAGGTCATTTAAAAGACAGAAATATTTGGTAATTAGTTGTAGGCAATGCCTTCAAAATAACTTCTCAGCTCTAGGCCTTGGCTGAACCATAAACAGGTGCCCATAGCCTCTGAACTCTGTGGGGAAAAAGCATGGGCAAAAAAATTAATGCTCGTTCTACTTAGGATGTGAGCAAGTGTCCCTGTGCCCCCAGTGCATTTTAAAACCTCTCTTACAAAAACTTACAGTTAATACCTGGAACTGGTAGTGTTTTACAAAAGAACATGAGACAGGTCAGACATGGTAGCAGTAAGAGAAGAGGCACTTTACTTACGGAGCTGGGCAAAGTCTGGAGAGAAAAAGAGAAATTAGACATACCAATGCATAAGAAATATTGACTATTGTTTAGGCTGCTACAACACCCATGTTTGAAAACAGGCTTCCAAAGTGATTTTGGCTTGGAAAACTTTTGTAAGACGTTGTGCTAAAGAACTTGTTTTCCTGATTTTTTTTGCCATAGTCCATCTCCGAGCTACACTTGAGAAGAAACCTCTGTGTTGTATGATGTTGTGTTCAATGTCTGTAGTTATTTTTTCCATGGATTTCATGAAGAAAATTTAAAACTAAGTTTTTCTGCAATAAGAAATAAGTTTCATGATGTATACAGCTGATGGTTCTGTGACAAAAAAAAACCACCACCAACAACAACAATAAAAAAAAAACTAGCATATTATTTACCCCACTGATAAGGAGAATGACATTTGGTTTACATTAGAAAAAGAGAAAGTTTAGAAGACATTTCTTCATATATCTGATAATTAGTAATGTTGCTGCAGTGAGAACTCCTTGGCTGGAGTTTCAAGGTAGACCTAACAACATTTATCTCTTAAAGGGAGAAGCAAGTGGGAGGATGCTTCCAATCTTCATTTTGCTAAAAATCAAACTAGTGGTCCACCAAAACCTTTTCTTCAAACCTATCTCTGGAGAATCATACCAGACTCCTTATTTATGTGTTTGGATATTTTACACAGTCATTTTGTGAGTTTTGGGCTTGTTTTAGTTGTCAGGGAAAGCAGGGCCATTTTCCCTCAAGTTTATGTTTCAGAAGAGTGACCCTCTGATGAGACAGAAGAGTCACCCTTTGATATGACTTCAGTCATGTGCCTGACTTGTTCCGGGAAGGCAGAATAAAATGCTTCAAAGGTCAGAAGCCAAAAGAACCTGGTGCTAGGGAGCTCCCCTTGTGTGTCAAGACATTCCCTTTCCTCAGGTAGTTTGTTAAATATTGTTTTCCTCTTGCTTTACTTCCGTAGCTGAGGAGTAATTTTTAGATGTCAGTCAGATTTTCATTTCCTCTGTTTGTTGGATTTTGCAAGGCCAGAGCAGTTTTTCACACTCCCAGAGACTCTCAAAGGCTGGTCCCTTCTCTCCTTTTGGGCCAAGAGGAATGACTGTAGCAAGACTCAGCCTACAGCCCACCCAGGTTTGCTGAGCTGCTGGCTGCAGTACTTCCTACAGTAATGAGGAAGATGGATTTAAATTTCAGCTGATAAGAACCAAATATTTGGGGCCCTGTGATTTCTTCTCTGTTTTACATAATATACTTGATTTCTGCACCTTGCAGGGGGATTGATTTAGTGTTTGCTGTGCCAGAAACAATTGGACCAAACCTTACACAGAAACACATGGAGGATTACTCTTTTGATAGATGTGAATGAGGACTAGGTACTTTTTTCCTGGCGGAGAGCAAGATGTTCCCGATTCAACAGAGAAATCAGACTTTTAGATGCATTTATAGCAAAATTTGCAGTGCTTGTGAAGCTTGTATGCTTCCAAGTTAGTTGGCAGCTAAATGTAAGTTTTCTGAACAGCAACACTTTACTTAGCTGTCTGAAGTCCATTTTGGATCTGGAGGTAAGCTGTTTGAACCAAATGTTTGCATTAAATAAGTTGGGAGAAAGGGTTTCCCCCCAAACACATACCCCAGTGTTGATACCCACCTGCTTAGACTTCTTACCATTTGAATACTATTTCTTCCTCAGACAGCTTGAACATTTTTGAAAATTAACTGTTCCTTAAAAAGAGGTGTTTGGTTAACTTGCAAAAGGTAACCAACCAGAAGCTGGTAGAGACAATTTGCAGAGGAGTTGGAGACATGCAGCATCATGAAAAAAAATGGACTTAGCAGGATAAGGACCAGTTCAGGAGACCAGCACAGAACTCTCTGGGGAGCTCCCTCTGTTCCTGGTTCTTGTGTGCAAACTGAAGTGTTTACAAGGTGAGACGATAGGCATTTATCTTACAGGCTATACATTTTGGAACAGGTTATTATGCTTCACTGATTTAGTCTTTGTTTGTTTTTATTAAAAAGAGTGTAGATAGTTAAACTACATTAGTTCAATTTGATTAAGGACCCAATGCTTTCCAGAGGCCAGATCATCCGATGACCCTGATTTATCTCATCCAGAGCCATACACTATTACAGTGAGTTTTTACAGAGCATGGAAAAACTGTGCAAGGCCTTTTGTAGATTCTGCTTACTGTTAATACAATTATCAATTAACTAAAAAAATAAAAGTAAAGAAAGAAAAAGAAAGAGAGGAAGAGAGGAAGAAAGAGAGAAAGACAGAAATAGAGAGAGAAAGAGAGAAAGAAAGAGAGAGAGAGAGAGAGCGCGAGAAAGAGAGAAAGAGAAAGAGAAAGAGANAAAAGAAAAGAAAAGAAAAGAAAAGAAAAGAAAAGAAAAGAAAAGAAAAGAAAAGAAAAGAAAAGAAAAGAAAAGAAAAGAAAAGAAAAGAAAAGAAAAGAAAAGAAAAGAAAAGAAAAGAAAAGAAAAGAAAAGAAAAGAAAAGAAAAGAAAAGAAAAGAAAAGAAAAGAAAAGAAAAGAAAAGAAAAGAAAAGAAAAGAAAAGAAAAGAAAAGAAAAGAAAAGAAAAGAAAAGAAAAGAAAAGAAAAGAAAAGAAAAGAAAAGAAAAGAAAAGAAAAGAAAAGAAAAGAAAAGAAAAGAAAAGAAAAGAAAAGAAAAGAAAAGAAAAGAAAAGAAAAGAAAAGAAAAGAAAGAAAGAAAGAAGCCAGTGCCCTGAGGTCAGATAATGTGTAGAGTGTCAGAAGTAAGGGAGAGAAGTATATTATAACACATAGAGCATGTAGTAGCACAGCTTTCACAGAAATCCAAAGAAATTGGTCACCTGTTTTTTCTCCTCAGCAAATCAAGCTGCAAATGGGATTTCAGACTCACTTCACTGTACTTGGTTAATCATTCTCTTCATTGCACTGCAGGCATTAAGGGTATGACTGTTTGGATAATTACTCATAATCCTTTATCTACCTGTAAATCACAGCAGAAATAAAGATTTTTGCATTGCCCATGAAGCACGTAGGTCCACTTTGACATAGCTCCAACATTTTATGAAGGCTCTAGTGGCAAAATGCAAGTATTGCTTGAGAAATTCCTTTTAGGAGTCCAGCATCCTTAAATCATAATTATATCTCTAAATATGTTAAAACCGGATCAAAATCTTCTTAGAGATAATTTTCTAACTGAAACTCATATAAAATTTGAATGTTTGGGGGTTTGGTTTTCATGGAGTTCTATTTCCTGTTGGCTTTTTTGTTTGTTTGGGTTTGATTGATTTGTTGGTTGGTTGGTTTGTTTTTGAGGGGGCATTGGGGGTATTTTGTTTGGTTGATTTTTGTGTTTAGTTCATGTTTGTTAGTTCAAGTCCAAATAAGAGCAAACTTTCTGCCACTGAAATTGGAAATTTCTTCTGGTAATGTATGGCAATAGCATATCCTGACACTGCTCTGATTATGGCTTTGACTACAAGTATCAAAAAAGTTGTAGTGGAAGGAACAGTATACCCTGTGAAACATGAGGTCAGAGCAAAAAAACAAATGTATGTGACTTTTGGGTAACATTTTTTATAGGTATACTGAAAAGTCACCCAGAAACTTCTAATAACACATAGCACTATTAATTATTTTTAATGCAAAGCTAACTCACTAAAATTAAGAAATATGTGCTATTATGATATTTCTATGTTGATGTTTTGTAACTGGGAAATAAAGAATAGCTTTATCCAGAAGAGGTAGAAAGAGCTCCGTTCTGCTTATATAAATACACTCATCAAGAATATTTGATACTCAAAATTTAGTTTACATTTACAATGCACATTATTTTTAAAAAATTATTTATGGGATGGCTTGGATCTGGTGACCTGTTTTCTTAATTTTAATCTGTGTAGACACTAGATTCACAGGGAGTTTAAGGAGGCTTAGCTTTGTTTTACTGCAGATATTATGAACAATGCAAGTTTGAAGAAAACTATGTCAAAATATGTTGGGTTTGTTTTTCCCAAACTTAAGATCTTGGATATAATCATCAGTAAAAACAACTTGACTTAAGGAACAAGGAGAGGAAAAAAAAAAAGAATCAGGCAAAGGAATCAAAAGTCTATGTTCTATTCCAAAAGTATATGTATCTCTTTAAATTAAGTTAAACAAATGACCTGAGCACTTCATAACAACACATCCAGGTGAGATTTTTTTTTTTTTCTATGTTCAAAAGAAAACAATATCAGAATAGCCTATTTCTTGTGCTGAATGGCTTACTTCAACGAGAATGCTCAGAATTGCATAAGATCCTAAAAGAATACTTTTTTTTTGCTCTGGGGATGGTCAAATACTAGAACAGGCTATTCAGAGAGATTGTGGCATCTCTATTCCTGGAGATATTACAAACTGAGGTGAAGAGAGGCCTGCATGCTGCAGCTGCACCCACTTGGAGCAGGGAAGTTGGACTAGATGATCTCCAGAGCTCCCTGACAGCCTCACTCCATGATTCTGAAATAATCACGAAAAAAATTGTATTGTCCAGTGATTGTAACACCAAAAGTGACATTGACCTTGACAGAAAATTGAGAAATTTTGTTAAAGGCTTGAATGGTTTCATCTTCTCATGTACTTTAATAGGGATGAAGAACAACCACAGTGCATCATTGGTACAGCTGTGCTCTTTCCTCATTTCCACACTCATATTGATTTCTCCATAGCTCAGACTCTTCCATCAGTGTGTAGTGTATACCTCTGTACACCTTGTCCCTACCTACCATCACTTTTTGAAGCCTTTAATTCATAATCTGACAGAAGTGTTTCATCCATATATTACCCAAGTGTGCAGGGTAATCTATTACCCAAGTGTCCAGGGCCCATGGCTGTAATTCCAACAGAAATAGTTGATGATAAAATAGGACAAGATGATTAAAGCTCTGGAGAGATTTTTGTTAAATGGGATGATGGAAGAAACTTTAGCCTTTCAGTCCTAAAAATAACAATTTGAGAGGAGAGACAGAGGACTGTAGAATCATGCTTTGAAGGGAGAAATTCGATAAAGATGACCTTGCTGACAGGTCTAGTCAGAGGCTGGGAGTTATCAAAGGAGGTTTAAAGCAAATTAAATGGACGTGGTTCCTCATAGAGTGGAGGCTGCTACGTGTGATATCATTATTAGTCAAAGGATACTATGAATAATAAAAATTTTTGGAGATTTAAGGGCAGATTGAAAAAGTACATGAAGCAAAAATCCATTGGGAATTGCTCAATCGTAGGAAACTTTTCTGATTCAGGCAATAGTGGCAGTGAGTGTCTTATGTGCTTGGCAAGTTTTTATGCTTCCATTTATGGGCAGAAGAGACTGTGCATCAGGGTAAATGAACCTTTGATTTGATCCAGCCTGGCCAGTCTTATGTGTCTGTGTACTATGCACATATGTAGTCAGATTAATAATTTTGTGTATATCACATATGTATATATATCATATATGAAATTTCAGGTGATGTGAACTGTTACAGAACCACTAATAACTTGATAATCAAAACTAGAAAAATCCTTTTAGACTTTCCAAGTAGCAGTGGCTTAAATCCCAAATGTATTTCTATAAAAATGGTGAAATAAGTCCTTCATATTACAATAATCTGAGAACAGAGAAATAAATATTTCCAGTTCCTTTATGATAACATTTGAGTTTTTCAGTGTCCGTGGTTAGGCTTAGCTCATTATAAAAGGCATTTTGTATGTCTATTTTGTGTTTGTTCATTGTTTTTAGAACATAGGATTTACCGAATAATTCTATTTATTTTTTAATGTGAGGATAAGCTTCAGAAGCTTATCAACACCTGTCCTAATGGGTGAAAGCATCCTCTGCATTAATTGGCTCTTTCACAAATTAAGCTTTAAGCAATATATTGAACTGCTCAGTTTCAGCACTTCGGGTTCTTACCACTTACAGCAAACAATGCTATACTCAAATTACATTTTGTCTTTTTCTCCCATTCATTTCTGTACTCTATTCATTGGAAACACTCTTTAACTCTTGATGAGGTGAAGGACCAATGTAAATAATATCACATTCATTACTTTTCTGAGCTAATTAATCATGTATTCAGAAGGTGTCAAAGCATAGTAGTGGTTTGTAGGCCTTTTGAAAAACAAACGACTGAGGTGCAATTATATGACATTATGAACAACAGGAAAATGTTTCAGAGCACCAAATTCATTTTTGTCTTCAGATGCACCAGTTCAAGCCTGAGCTCTTCAACATGTGGAGTTTCTTTTATCAGAGCTTATTTCTTTGTTACTAAGCCCAGTGGAGCACTGATGTTGGTAAGATGTCTGGAAGCACAATCATAACCTAATACAGGTCGTATACAGTACTAAATAGCCTCTTTATGTTTACATAAGCAAACTGAAGACCACAGGAAGGAAACAAGACGACTCAGATTTGTTCTCAGTGTATTTTGCATTTTATCAGGAGATTAATGGCTTTACAAACCCTCAGAGCCTCATAAATTGTTCTTATTGATGCTCTGTGTCCAAACCTATCCTCACTAATTTTAGCTTCCTGTACTGGCAATAGAAATGAAAAATACAGTAAACAATCAAGTATTTTCAGCACTTGTAAAGTAGTTCACGAGTTTTACAATATTAATTTGTGGAATCATAAAGTGGAAGCAAAATCTTTTGTATCTGATTTTGGCATATTCAAAAGAAAGCTTTTCCAAAACTATGTTTAATAGTGTTTGCTTCAGGTCAGTCAAGTTCCACGTTGCTTTTAATCTTAATTGGTATTATGGGAGTGCTCCAAAGCCCTGGTCAAGCTGCCTTCTTACCTGGCTATTATCCACAGAGAGTAAAAACTTCTCTTTTCCTAGAGTTTAGGATGACAGTGGGCATTTGAGACAGATAGGATTACATAAAACAAGAATTACCTTCCTAGATAGCTGTCTGTGTTATTTTTATCCTGAATGACAAACTTTGGAGTCTGTCAGTTTAAATTTGATAGATATTGAAGGGAATAACTGAATGATCACAGGCACATCTCACTTTACCTGCTAAGATTATTTTGTCCTAACTGTAGTTGTTCACATTCCTCTGCAATTTGTTTATTTTCCTTCATTCTATATAATTTTTACACACTGAGAGAATAAGTAATTTGCATCTCACGGTCAACAAAATCAGTCACAACCCTTCCCTCCAACTTATTTTTGAGTTTGTGCTGTTACTACTTGGTGTAGTCATCTGTATTGCTCAGATAAATTTCACACTAAATTACACTTTACTTAACTTGCAGATTTTGGAGGCCTTTAATGCCAAGGATCATTTGCTCTGAGAACCTTTCATTATTTTCATTTGTAAGCTACTCTCTTGGTCGTTGAGCTCATATGAAGGTGTCTTGGTCCTCGCTCTTAAACCCCCTGATGCTTGGAACATAGCCTTGAACTGCACATTGCTCAGGAGACTGTTAGAACCATTTAGAAAACACCATGGCTAAAATTTAAGCATTTGTATGCAGTTATTTATTGCAGTTGTCAACAATTTGGAGCTTTTCCCTGACAAAATATTAAGACCTGGCAAAATCACCCATAGGCAGTTAAAAGCTTCTTATTTAAATTCGGCTTGAGAATTCACTCAATATGTAGCTATTTAGTGTCTCCACATTTAGATTAGTGCTGTGAGGAGTTAACATATGCAGGATGGGTGCCACATGTTCCTTGAGGCAATTTTTCTCTTTCCATTTTCATTTCATACCCTGGTTGTATATTTTTAATTTGTTTAATGGGTCAAGCAGAAAATTAAGGCAGTCAGGATTTTAAGTACAATCAAATAAAGGCTGTTTCCTTAATCTGTATCTGTTATGTCATTGCTTCTCAAACAGAATGGTAGCAAGAGATATATTTTACAGAAAAAAAAGCTAGTCTTTTTTTTTTTTTTTTTTTTGTGGCAAG
>VZRZ01003659.1:168512-197389 GCA_013398175.1 Climacteris rufus
TTTTTGAGGCAAGAAGAGGGAAAAGAAGTTAGAGATGCTACATATTATGCTTTGAGAAATGCTTTTCAGGTGATATGTTTGTGCAATTTTCAGAACTTAACAACTAGCAATTAAAGCCATCAGGTAGGTAGATAGGTAGGTAGGGAGAGAGAGAGAGAGAGAGAGAGAGAGAGAGAGTGACAGCTAGGGGTGTTGCCTAATGAAGGCTACTATTTAGGAGTAAGTGTAGTTTAGAATTGATGCATGGATATTAAACAAAACACGTACATGACCTTCCAAGCAACTGTGTTCCATCCACATGGTCAGATGTGCCCATGGAATAAAAGGGAAACTGTCCTATCGGTGTTTAAGTGAAGTGTCTTGCAGATATGCACTGAGTGAAGTCTGTGTACTGTATATCTAATTCTTCTAGAAAGAACTCACATAATAATGTAAATGTTGTTTGTTAATCATCATTCTGGTGCATGTTGCTTCTTGGTGTATGTCAAGGTACAATGATTGGTTTTAGAAGTACAATGTCAAGCATTTTATTATTTTCATCTCAGTCTTGCTTATCTACTAGAAACTTATTTTTAAGTTGGGAGATGAAGAAATGCTTTTGGTGTTCATTAACATTATCATCAATTAACAGCCTCACTTCACGCCTCTCAGAGAGTGAGTGCCCTTTCCAGGATTGCAGTAAGATATCCCTCTGTTTACAAAGAGCTAGAAGGATAAGCAGTGCCCTGCACAGACCTGGTTTCCAGGCTCTCTGTCTTCATATGCTTCAATAAAACTGAAGAGGAATGGCAAGAGGCATTGCCATGACTCTTTCCTGTCCTGTTCTTTCTGCATGACATGGACTAGACACCCCATGGTGCTGTGCACAGCAGGACAGGATCCTGCTTTGGCAGCCAGTAGAAAAGAAAGTCACATTTCCAAGACCTCTGGGACAGAGGAAATTTTCATCCATGTCCCAAAAGACAGGAATGAAGGAACATGACTTTTGTTTACACCTGTTTCATTATGGAGTGGATGAGTGAGAGTACTTGTTGCCAGCCCACTATAATCTGCAAGGAGCTGAGACTCTCAGTGTGTGTCAGGTGTGATATCTGTACACTAATCAGGGAACACCTTGTCATGGTCGAGATGAGGGTCAGGCACAAGTTCAGCCTGCAGCTGGTAAGGACAGCTAAGCCTGGCACAGGGGAGAGGCCTGCACAGAGACACCACTCCCTGCACTTGTGGGGAGTCTTCCCTAAAGGTGAGGGTCTAACAGAGCTGAAGAACCTCAAGGGTAAGGTGTCAGGTGTTTTCAATTTCAAAATCTTGACTTTGGGCATTTAAATTCTCCCTGTGCCACATTTTACGTACCAGCTGTGCTAGACCCCATCTTATGTTCTAGGGTCAGTCCAGTTTATGTTTCAATTAAGAGAAATTGAGTTCTATCTTTAGCCATGCCTTTAAATAGCACAGACGTCCAGAAATGCCTTTAGAGGAGTATTTATTAAAATATTTGTTCTAGAACTATCAACATGTGAGTGCTGTTTAAAGTTTGCAGCCTTTGCAAATTAATCCAAAGCATTAGGATTACGTCCTACACACATCTTGTATTTGTTTCTTACTGTAAGACAACTTCTTCTGCAGGCTTAGTTTTTCTGACTGTTCATGCTCATTTGAGGAGATTTAAACATGAAAACCTGAGCCAAAGACAGCCACTGGGAAACCTACCTGATACGAAAACCAGACAAAATCAGAATCCAAACAAAGAGTGATTGATACAATTCTGGATGTACCATGATTACTTTTCTAAAGAAATTAACTAGTGAGTCAAAACTAACAGCTCTATTAAATATACTGGTATTTGCTGAGCAAATCAAATACAGGCAAATACAAGTGTTTAAGGACAGTTTATTGTCTTGATTTCATCTCATAAAACACACACAGAGAATTGTTGTTTCCATGTACAAATAACAAACACTGTAGACAATACCTGTGATTTTTTTTTTATTTTATTTCTATAGTATATTCTGTGGGTTTTTTGATTAAATAGACATATCCTGGAATTGTAAGACTTGACTTTCCTTATTGGAATGGTGCTCACAACACAGGTAAAGCGTGCAGGCAGAAACTCAGAGAAAGATTAATGTGAAAGGGACCTCTGGATGCCATGGGGTCCAGCTAGCTTGCAAGCTGGACCATGCTTCTCAGCATTTAGCCAGGTTTTAGAAACTGTCAGGGATGAAGATTTTGCAGTGTCTGAGCCACATGCCCCAATATTCAGGCAGACCTATGCTGAGAAACTTGCGTTATATTCACGAGGTACAGCAAAAAAATGTATGTCTTAGAGTAAATGGAACAGTAAATGTAATTAATGCAAAAATATACTATCCCTTTGTCATTGCTTAAGTAAGACAAACAAATAAAAACCTTAACCCACACAATCTCCTCTGCCTCTGCCAATAAAACCACCCCCAAACACAAGTCATAAAATAAATAGTCATACATAGAGTAACAAATAGGAATGGCAAGACTTCCAAAAACTTTTCAAAATCTTTGAGAGAAAGGAAGGCTGAGGTGAGGAAGAAAGCCTAAAATATACACTCTCTGTGAACTCTTTTTCATCAGAAGATACCCCGCAGTGAGTCAGCTCCTGCAGGGTGGTAAATGCTAAAAAATTGTAAAGAAGAAAATAAGAGCAGAGGAGGAGATGTATCCATTTTCACATTCCTAAGCAGCAACAGGATATGCCTTTCACTGACAAGAACAAGTACAAAAGCTCTCAGAGTTGATAAATAAATAGCAATAAAAACTTATGAGACATTAACTAAGACTAAGGATAAAATTTGCACCCAGTTCTAAAGAGGTAGGTACGCCCAAGGCTTGGTTTGCTCTGAAAGCAAAACCTCTGGCAGATGACCTGAACAAAGATTACCACACATGTAAGGAAGACCAAGCAGCTTAGATAGCAGTGGGACTTAAACTATCAGTTACCTCTTTCAGATCTCCCAGATAGGGTGTAAAAATCTGAAAAGATATGTAAAAACCCCGAAGATATGGGTAAAAGATACAACTTTCCCCAGATTATATCAACATATGTCTCTAGCAGCTCTTCACTCTTCCAAGATACGAAGGACGTGGTGGTAAGCGTAAAAGTCAGTAGATTACAATGTTTGCAGGGTCTCAAATGGAATCTCACAGATTCACAAGATGGTTTTGGCTGGACATTGCTTCTTGATATCATTTCACATCATCCAATCCTCCTGCTCAAGCAGAGGCACCCAGAACAGGTTGCCAGTGAACATGTCCAGTAGGGTTTTGAATATCTCTGGGAATGGAGACTCCACAATCTTTCTGGGCAACCCTCACAGTAAAAAAGTAGGGTTTGTGCATTCAGATAGAATATTGTATGTTTTAATTTTTGCCCAATGTGTCTTGTCCTGTTAGTGGGCACTGATGAGAAGATTCTAATACACTGCAAACATGTAAAATGCACATGTAAAATGCATGAACAAGAGTTAATTCAGGGAGAATTCAAAGTCAAGCAATCCCAGAAGGAAAAATACATACATCATTCTGCAGGGATAGAACTATCAGTAAAAACTGCATCCAAGATATTTAATTGGCAAGAACGTATCATCAAATTGGAGTAACTAGATTATTGTGAAAAGTATTTATGTAAGAGTCAAGAAAAAGACAAGTTTCCTAAATATTAGAGACACCATATACTAGCCAAATATGAGTCAGGACATTCAAAATCTATTATGCCAAAATTACACTTATACAAAATTGCAAGAGCCATTTTTGCTGTGAATGATGCAAATTATTTTTTGTGTTAACTTCTGTGTTCATTTCTGTGTTCATTTCATGTGTCTATAGAAAAATCAGTGACTCAAAGCCACTTTACTACATGCTGTGTATTATCGAAGAATATTGACTTTCCCATAGTGACATGCAGTTTTCTTGGAAAATTACATCCTTCCTTCATTGAGGAAGGTCATCTGATGTCCACTTGTCTTTCCATTTTGAGCTGTATCTCTTCTGTAGGCACAAACTCATCTCCCATGTGTGCCCTGACAACTCACAGACCTGCTTTCTGCTCTCAGTGCCTTTTGGTCCCAACTAAATTCTTGCCCTGTTTCTCTGATGGCGTCCTGTGGATAACCAGCCATTGCCCTACACTAGCATGGCTAAAAATCCCACCCAGAATTTCTGCTGAAAGTCTCCTCAATGCCTTCTTTCTCACAGCTGGAGGCTGTCAGCAATGTATAATAGAATCATAGGAACATAGAATGGCTTGGGTTGGAAGGGACATTAAAGCTCATCTCATTTAAACCCTCTACCACGGAGGGGTCTTAGCACTTACCTAATGACTATCAACTTTATACCATTATTTTTCATTACAGAAATATGCTTGCATGCTTGTGCTTTCTTTCCTAATTTAATTAGACTAAGTTTTCTTCACATGCCCCAGGCTACTATAGCTTCCCCCAGCATGAATAGTGAATTTTTTTACAGACTTATGTGAATGTATCTCAAATAGACTCCCAGGGGTATTGTTAGACAGGATTTGTTATAGCAGATCATTGAAGAGAAAAAAATAATCAAACATTCTCTGTATATTAATATTCTAAGAAAGAACAATCAAGAAAAAAGAAGGCCTGTTCTGTGGGTAAAAAATAGTTTTGTCATACAACAAAGAAAACTTAACTGTTCTGGGCCACCAGGTCACAAATAAAATAAATTATGTTTTTGCCTATGGTACAAAGGCAAAAATTGTCACTATAGGTACAGATGTGATGTTACAGGGCTATATCTTTCATAAAATCATAGAGAGATTACCTTTACAGCATTGAGGAATGAATGCCAAAACCATGTTTCTTCTCACTGCCTTCCTTAAGAAGAATAGTTCTCTTATATCTAATGTGTATGAGAATATCTAATAATATTCTAATACTAATTCTTCTAAAACATCAAAAGGAGAGACCAACTGTGTTGCACAAAGAGTTTGTCACATTTTGAAATTACTCAATAGCTGTAGACACTTGTCAATAATTCATTGTTTAAAAATCTATTTTTTTTGAAAGAGCATTAAATTTAGCATCCAGAAATCTGTAACACCACTATGTGAAAAGCATCACCAGGGACCCCTAGCATGAGGTGAAAAATGAAAATGGAGTTGTCCTAACATCAGATTTTGGGCTCTGCTCTGGAGAGGTGTGAGGACGCTGCTGCCCTTCACTGCCCTGCAACACATCACTCTACCAGGGTTCCTGCTTGGCCACTGTGCCACTGTGAGGTGCAGCAGTTCTCTGCAACAGGAACACACAGCCTTTAGACCTCCGTGTCCGGGGGTTTCCTGGTGGGAGTTTAGTGCGTATTGACGACATTTGCTGGCATTTTCATTGATGACATTTGCTGGCATTTTCATTCATTGATGACATTTGCTGGCATTTTCATTTCAGAGAGGCACAGATGTGTTTGTTTCTTGTGTTTGTTGAATTCTTCTCTGCTGATGTGACTCTGTGATCTATCTGTTCCTCTCACTGACTCATGACCTAAGAGAAAGCAATATGCATCACACAGCTATGTTATCAGAATTGGAGTTTACAGCTTAATACTGACTCATCTGTTGGACAAATCACAAAGGTTTTCTCAATCTATTCATTTTTTTTAATATATTTGTGCATATTCTGAGAAAAATGTGTGTGTATGGTTTCTTCTGAATTAGACTCAGAATGTGCTGGCACTCCTGTTGTATTTCTTTGACCAGGAATTTTACCTGCATTGAAGTTTTATTCTTGGGCTCAAGGCACATAATTATTTTTTCATAGTTGCGCCCTATGTTACTAATCACCAAAACCTGTGAGACCTAAAAGAAAGACTGAATCTTTTCTGAATCCTGGGTACATCCTATGCACTCACATTGTGTAGGCCTCACTTGTGACAACTCTGTGTTAAGCAGCACAATTCATGACCAAGGTGATAGCCATCAGTCAGGACCTCCTCCTGGAAAGCAGAGCTCTGAATAAGTTGCACAAAATTAGAGGTAGTGGGTTGCTGAGGAACTTCCAAATTTTCCAAACTCAGAATTCAAAGGTGATTAATTATTTGCTGTTCTGTGCTAGTTTTGTCTGGGATAGAGGTTTGGTTTTTCCCATATTAGCTTGTATGGGACTATGTTTTGGATTTGTGCCGGAAAAATGGGGATGTTTTCATTACTGCTGAGCAGAGCTTACACACACTCAAGGCCTTTTCTTCTCCTCACCCCACCCCACCCAGTGCGCAGGCTGGGCATGCACAAGGAGTTGGGAGAGGACACCGCCAGGGCAGCTGATCCCAAGTGACCAAAGGGATGTTCTAGATCATATGGCATCATGCTCAGTATATAAAGGAGGGATAAGAAGGAAGGGGGAGGGAGGGGGAAGTTTGGAGTGATGGGGTTTGTCTTTCCAAGTCACAGTTATGTGTGATGGGGCCCTGCTCTCCTGGGGACAGCTGAACCCCTGCCCAGCCATGGGAATCAATTCCTTTTTCTGCTTTCCTTGCATGTACACCTTTTGTTTTACCAACTGTCTTTATTTCAACCCATGAGTTTTCTCACTTTTACTCTTCTGATTCTCTCTCCTATCCCAGGTGGGCCTTGGTTGATGTCTGGGATTAAACCATGACACCTCCAGGCCATCAGCTGGCAGTTGTCTATTTGCCCAGCAAGGAGGTCAACTCGCTACACCACAAGTGCCTTCCCAAGCATACACAACTTGACTCTGCTTTCCCCCATATCTCTCATTCCCTCCCCATCCTGTTGCTTTCCTGATGATCACCCCAAGCTTTATGCTTTCCTACCTCCCAAGCCTTACCTGTGAAGTCCTTGTCTCTCTAACCTGACCTGTGCCAGCTGTGGGGAAACAGCTCTATGTGTCCTTCCTCCCTCTGCATTTTGGCAGGCTTCCTGGTGGAGAAATGTAGTTGGGGAGTAAAGTGGCATTTCAGTCCCTCACAACAAAATAACTTAAAACTGGCAGGCCTCTCCGGTCTCTCTTGTAATTGTTGAAAAAGGCCCATCTCTTCCTGTCCTCATCCTTTCACACCAAAAGGAAGAAACATCCAGTTGCAGAGACTTTTCCTTTTGTTGAAAAAGGAAGGTCCTGTTCCCTCAAATAAACTCTATAGATCTCAAAAATCACTCTCCTCGATACATCAGAGTCTCTCTATTTTCAACTGATTCATTTCTCGTAGTCAGTGCTGCAGGATAAGAGATGAAGGCCTTGAGTCCAAATTCATGCCATCTTTATGTCATGAAACTTTATTAGATGCTTCTGCTGTCATAAGACATCAGTCTCTCAAAGTCTTCCCTCACCTTGAGCATATATATGAAATCTCTGAAGCACAGCCACTGGTATCAATGTAGTTTAGCAAGACAAGAGCCTGGTAATGGCCCAAGACAGTTCTGTGGGCATCTAAGTGTGTACATGTGTGTGTCCTTGTGCACACACACCTGTATAGGGATAGATATAAAGGCAATCTCTGAATGCAATGCTAAGAAAACAGCGCAGTGATTGATCTTACCAGGACTGCTCAGTGTCTGACCATGGGGCTGAAAAAGCATGTATAAATTTTTGAGAGGAGCTAACCACTGTGACAGCCTGTGACTCCATGTGGAGCTTCTGCCTGGCCTTTTAATAGAGAGGAAGATTAAAATTCAGATTTTGCTTTCATTCACTGTGAAAAATGACTCAACAAAAACCTACAGCTTTTGAACTAGAGGGTACGATGCTGTTAGCTCCTTCCTCTCTGAAAGAAAAGTCTCCATCTTGGTGGTAGATACCACATTCTTGGAAATACTCAGATTGAGGTTGGACAGGGCTTTGAGGAACCTGATCTACTTGATGTCCCCGCTCATTAACAGGAAGTTTGACTAGATGACTTCTAAAATGTTTACTTAGAACCTTGTAATGCTTGTTTCTGACTATGATATTTGGCATAACAGGAATGGAGTTCAAATAATTTGAAATCTTTTTAAAACTGGTCTGAGAGCTGACTTGCTGAGAAAGAAATTACTCATTGCCATTATATTCTACAGGGCCTATGATGCTAACGTCATGGTGACCTGGGCTGCAGCAGGTACTGGTTGGTGTTTCCAGTACCTGTACCTGTTGATAATTTGATCAGCTGTTGAGTTGCATTGAGTTTTGATTATGAAGACAGGCTGAGAGAGTTGGGATTGTTCAGTCTGAAGAAGAGAAGGCCCCAGCAAGACCTTATAGCACCTTCCAGTAACTGAAGGGAGCCTACCTGCAAGTCAGAGAGGGACTTTTGGCAGAGGCATGTCACGATAGAACAAGGGGAAATAGCTTTAAACTGTCAGAGGGCAGGTTTAGATTACATATTAGGATGAAATTCTTCTCTGTGAGACTGGTGAGGCACTGGAACAGGCTACCAAGAGAAGTGGTGGGTGCCCCATCCTTGGAATGGTTCAGGGCCAGGCTGGGTGGGGCTTGTGGAAGCCTGCTCTAGGGGAAGGTGTCACTGGCCCTGGCAGGAGAGTTGGAATAAAATGGTCTATAAGGTCCCTTCCAGCCAAACCATTCTCTGGTTCTATGATTCAAAGAATTAAGAACTTTCACATGCACAACATGTAATTTGAAACAGACTTTTTTCCTTATTTTTAGTTTAACTGTCTCATACCCTTTCTGCAAAAAGGTTACCTTTCTTGTTGCTACTCTACTATTTCATTTCCTGAATTTGTTGTGACACTATGTCCCAGTTGTCCACGGGTTATGATTCATGAACATGTCTTAAGCTATCCTGTAGATTCTAATTCCCGCCTTATCCCAGCTGTTCATCAGCATGGTGAGAGGGATCACAGCCTACAGAACTGATCCCAGTTCAATACATTATTTTTCCTGCTTCCTGCAAATTGATTTCCTAATCAATTCACTATAAACACTCTTGAAAGAAATGTCTTTAGATGTTTGTGTGCTTGTCTTTTTCCATTGGTTTTGTTTGGGGCTTGTTTTTTTGTTTGTTTGTTTACCAGTATGACTTCAAGACCTCCATTGAATGTCTTAGGTAATTTGTTTGTTTTGCCCTGAGGTGAAAATGTTTCCAGCTTCTTCCCATATATTTCCACAGATTTTTCTGCAGAAGGGCCATGAAGTTGACTTTCTCTTTTACAAGACTCATCAAGCAGACATGCCCTACTAGGAGCAGAGTAAAATCAAGACACCTGTGTTAGCCTACAACTTTCAGAAACTGTGTTTTGAAATCAGTAATTAAAATTATAAAGTTTAATTTTATGTTTGTGGTTTGGACTAAATTTTTAAGATAATGCAAATGAAATATTGTTCAGGCTTGCATGGAGTAGGATATAGGGCTTCCTCCTGCTCAGTTACAGAAAAAGTGGTCTCTACCTGACTTTCTCTTTTCCAGACTGCATGACATATATTACAGCAACTTTCATCTTGTTACTCTCAGTGATAGGGAATTTGCATCATCTGTTCTTACAAATTATACCATAAGAACTCTTCTGCACTTTATTTTCCACAGAAACCATGTAAGCATGTAACCATGATGTTGATGATTGACTTGGAAAATAGGATAGGTCACTTTCTCCTTTCTTGAAATTTGAACCCTTGTTTGTCTGCTTCTCAAGCACCTACATTAATTATGGCCTTCTAATTCAGACAATGGTAAAATCAACTGTCAATGATACCTATATCATTAGCAAATGATCAGGAATATCCATCTTCATTGAGGGTGTTCAGGAGAAAAACCCCACAAAGCAAGAGAATCAAGACTTTAAACTTGCTGAACCTGTCATCAAACTGGCTTCAAACTCCAGCAGCAGTTTTAAGCCCAAAACCAGTATTGCTTCTAAAATTTTATTAAATATGCCTCAATTTGTGTCCAATTTGATTTCAATGGCAGCAGCTGCCAAGTGTTGAAGTACTCAAAATGCAAAAAAAAACAAAACCAAAACCAAAACCAAAACAAAACAAAACAAAACAAAACAAAAAGACATCTAGAGTGCCAAGTAGCTCTTCAATAGTTTTGGACTTTCAAATATGGTGTTATTGAAGCTCAAGAATACTTTGTGTTTTAAGAATGTTTTCTCATCGTTTAACCAGCACGAAAAGTTGTTTCCCTGCCTTTCTTTACTTTACACAAGTTTTTTCATTTTTTTTCAACTTTATAATGTTCATCAAAAGCTTCTCTCCTCTTTCTTAACATGTTGCTCTCTCTTCCCTAGTTGAGTAGGCAGTACTGCTGTCGTAATATTAGTCCTTTCCTGTTCAAGCATAGTATTTCAATCCACTGGGATTTGTTATCATCAATATGAAATATCTCTCTCTGGTGTGTTTCTTAACATGATGTAGAGTAGCTGCTCCAAGAATTTGCACAGTCTGCCAGCTCTGGGCAGTCTGGGACCTACCTCAAAGGCTTAAAGATGACTCCACTTCTTACTCAGAGTGTCTGAGATCCCACTTTTTCCTATATCGTCTTCTAAAACTACGCACTGATTCACTGAAAAGAGAAGTAACAGATTTGTTTGTAGACAAAGCAGAAAGTCTGACAAACTGCAACAGACCACATAAAGAATTATTTACCTCTCATGAAGTTTCATGTTGTTGAGAAAATAGCCTAGCAATGGGATGCTTCAGTTGTTCCTGTGTCCCCTCAGTAACAATGAAAATATCATATTGGATTATGACGCAGGGACTGAAATTTTAGACACTGTAAATTGCTACCTCTTGAATCAACTTGTCAGAGGCCAAGTTGAAAGAAGAAAGACAAAGTTGGATTAGCTGTAGAAAATTCAAGCAACCTGGCTCAATCTATATGCCTTAAACACCCTCAGAACTTACTGCAAGATGCTCAAGCGCGGTATTCTTACAAAAAGGCAAGAAAACCCTGATTAATTAATATTTTCTCTAAGTGAGCTGGGTGTGGTTGCACTTGTCAACATAAAAAATAATGAAACTTGTTAGGGGGAAATTGGGAATAATAAATCAAAATATAAAACAGCCACAAGCATCATGAATATTTTATTTACTAAACTGAGTAAATGTGTATGGCAGATGAATAAGGACTGTAAAGAAAACACATGCACAGACAAAAACCAACTGAGTTCCACAGCTGGATAATGGTTATCTGGTTGTAAGACATAAATTTTTTAACACAGGAGTCAAACACAAATGAAAGGCAGAGACACCAATGAATTTTTGAGAAATTAGATATGAAACCACTATAAGCTAGAGAAAAATCAAAACAGCTGTGTAAAGACACTAAATAAAAAGATTTCATGTATTTTCATTTATTCTGGAAGCTGAAACCATGCCAAGGAAGCTGTTGAGTTAACAGGCCAAAAAAAAAAAGAAAGGAAAAAAAATTAATATTCTAGTTAAAAAAATACCTACAGCAGTTAAGTATTGCATTGCTTAATTTTTGGCAGACAAGAAGTCTAAAGAGTTGGCTGGAAATAAAATTTGGGTTTTCTCAAAAAACTGCTTTGAATGAGATGCTGAACAGAAGAAAACTTTCAGGTCCAGCTGATACTCACCCAAGAGTTTGAAAAGAACAAGACATGAAATAGCTGAGATGGCAGCAGCAGTGTGGTCCAAAAAGCCCTGGCAGAGAAGGACTGGCAGGGGGCAAGAGGGGCCCCAGATTCTCAGTGGGTTTCAGGAGTGGACCAGAAATCTGATTAGTGAGCCTGACTTAGGACCAGTAAGTCTGATTACAGACAGTGCCAGTTAAATGTGGAACTACAGCAATGAAAAAGAGAATCTGCAGACAGCAGAGATGGACATCATGCCCAAGAAGAAACAGCATGGTTTTTGTAAGAGATCGTGCATCAGCAGCATTACTGGTTTACTCTGAAGCAATCATATATGCAAAGTGAGTCAGCTCATACATCACAGTCAGAGTTACAAAAAGCTTTTGATTAGGTCTCCTGTGAAAGTCTTGTAAAGGAACTAAATTGTCATGGGAGAGTAAGGTTGACTAACAACCACCTAAATGTTGAGAAATAAATGCCAGGAATAAACTGTGAGGTTTCACAATGAAAGGAACTTTTCAGTTGACCCTCTCACGTACGACCTAGAACAGAGTTGAACAGCAAGATGACAATTTTTACGAATGGTATAATAACAACTGACATTCTTCAGAGCTGGCAGCTGGTCCATTCTAAAGTTTCCATGGTACGGAATGACAGAGTCCTGGAATGACAGAGGGCTAAAATTCCATTCAATAGTGATAAATGAAACATAATGTATATGTGAAGAAACTGCCCTACCTGTGTTTTAGAGGTTAGGTGTTCAGGTCACAGATGCTAGAGCCATAAGTTCCATATGTGGAAACATCCAAAAAGGCAAATAAAATACTGGAACCCATTAAGAAGGCAAGATTTATGGATAGTGTCTTTTGATAGATCGTGTGGTTTTAATCTAAAGATTTTCTTTGGTATTGTGTCTGAAATATTATTCCTACAGTTATATGAATTGGGAAAGAACTGACAACAAACAAAAATGATTCTGCAATTGTGTAGATTCACATACTGTGTCATGAATACCAAGTCCAGATCTGGTTCTCTCATCTGAAAGAAAATGACAAATGGGAAAAGAGAAAAGGATGGAGCCCTTGTGACAGGAGACATAGCAGCTCTTCCACCAGCGAGATGCGAGGATGAGGACTTGTAAAATTTCCAAGGGATAGGAAAAAATGTAAGTAGGGAATGAATATGCATTGTTTCTTATGACAAAAGGCACGTGAAACTTTCAGACATCAGATTTAAAACAGACAATGGAAGCATTTTCCTACAGAAGTCATAGTCAAGCTGTGGCATAAATCACTGTAGGAGCCATGGAAACAAAATATTTGAATGAAATAAGGCAGGGCTTCGAGCAGCTCATGCTAGGTGGGTCCACTGAGGGCCACTGAATGTCAGTGATGGAAAGCTGCTTCCAGCTGAGGAAATCTTTGAACCACTGACATCAGAAACTGGTTTAGTGAGCCTAGGCAGCATTTCTGCATGACCTGTTTCTACTACTACTCTTTCCAAAGTATTAAATACTTCATGCAGGATAATAGAATAATTGCCTCGTTATGGGCCTTGATCTTGATTTTCTGTTCTCTTGGGTCTGTTTCATTCCCATGCTGGGCAAAAGCAGAGATTAAGTTTGGTCTTGGCCCCCTTGCTGCCACTCATCATATATGGAAGGCTGGTACTGAGTCTTTTGACAAGGCCATAGTTTAGTTCATGACGGATGTAGTGAAGTGATTTCTGGGTGTCTCGTTGTTGTCCTTTCATCCCCACAACTTCTCTGAAGCTCATCTCATTACAGGAATTTCCCCTTCCCAGCTTCTCCAGCTTGGCAGGTACATGGCTCTGCTGAGTCATCCATCCTTTTCAAATGTCCAGGAACCCCAGGATTTTACCACCACAAAGCACAAAGCCTTGCACACACTGTGCTCAGAAGGGTGCACAACCCAGAAGAACCTTCATGAAGTGGGGGTTTTCCCTATTACAGCAAATAAACTCCCAAAGCAGAAACAGGCATGAGGACTCACAGAAGAGTCAACCCAAGCAAGAAGCAAGGCAGCTCTTGGCAGTAAGCTCGAAATTCAGATACGGCCACATAAATTCAGTCCATTCCCTAAGCATGTTATACACCATAATTTAAAAGTGTATAATCACAAATTAGAAAAGGACTGCCACCATCATAGGACATAATCTTGATAATGATCATTTCCCTTGAATGTTCTACTTCACACACTCCTTACTGTTTGGGTCTTGCTATACTAAAGATCTTTCTGCTCAGACTATTTGAGAACATTTATAAATCTGTCTTTCTTGTCAATTCTTCGTAAACTTCCATTTCAATGATGGACTTACTTTAAATTTGAAGATGAAAATGTTAAATTAAAGAACTATTTTAAAAATCTTGGAATCCTAGAACCATAGAATCATTTAGGCTGTAAAGGAAAAGGCCTGTAAGATCATGGAGTCCAACCTTTAACCTAACAGTGTCCACCACTAAACCATGTCCCTCAGTACCACATCTGCAAGTTTTTTTAACAATTCCATGGATGGTGATTCCAGTACTTCCTTGGGCAGCCTGTTCCAATGCTTGGCAACTCTTCCAGGGAAGAAATTTTTCCTAATATCCAATCTAGACTTCCCTTTGAGGCCATTTTCTCTTGTCCTATTTCTTGTTACTTGAGAGAAGAGATCAACACCCACCTGGCTGCACGGTCTTGTTGGGGAGTTATAGAGAGCAATAAGGTCCCTCCTGACCCTCCTTTCTCCAGGCTAAACCCCCCAGCTCCCTCAGCTGCTTCTCATCAGACTTGTGCTCCAGACCCCCAGCTCCACTGTCTTTCTCTGGACACCCTTCAAACAAAAGCAGAGGGAAAAAAAAACAAACAAAAATTCAGACGGGAAAAACATGGATCATATCTAAAACAAAGAGAAAACCGTTTATGAAATTTCTTAAATCCCCAAAATTAATTTATTTTTTCCAAGGAATTTTAACTCCTTTCCTTTATCATCCTTGGCATTGGAGGGAAGGAAAGTGATAAATATAATACTCATTTTTCTTAAACCCTGTAAATTAAACATCTAGCCACAGTTTAACTTCCTGTTATTAGGATTGAAGCAAAAAATGTTATTAAAATGGAGGATGATTCACCAATTTAAGACAAGGAGAAGGAAAAAGCAAACATCATAGTGCCATTTGGAATTTCAAATGTCATTTTTAACAAGAGTCATAATCTCTCAGCTGCAAAGTTGAGTCTAGTTTCTCTTGAAAAAAAATATTGACTATGAATTATCAGAAGTTGAACTGACCTTTAAAAGTAGTTTGAACAAATTTTGGTTGTTCAGTTCCAGTGCAAGTACTCTGAGGGAAAATAATATCTCTCAAGAGTAGAGGAAACAAATGCAAGGAGCAAAGTGTTGTGTTCTCTTTCTCCCAGGTAAGAAAGGTGTTGATCAATGACCTTAAGGTGTGGTATGGGTGGTATAGCACAGACATGAGAAAACATTGTTTGAATAGAAGCACCACAGAAACTTGTCTAGAACAGTCATGTTATTTTCACATCTTGATGTGATCAAGTGCATGCTGACAGGCGCCCTACCCACAAACAGGGTAGGTACAGATCATTGTGCCTTGAGGAAGGGTGTAAATTCTCACCTCTTGACAGTTGTTCTAGCTCTATGTATTTTTATGAATAAAGAAGTGTTGCCATTGTTTATATTCCCTTCTGAAGCACTAGCTGTTTCCTTCCCTCACTAACTGCTAATATATTTTAGAAACAATTCCATTTTCCTGTCATAATCCATGCAGCTGTAATTCAACTGGAATCTTGCCTGTTTTAATTTTTTTAAATAGTCTTATTCCTTTACACTTGCCCTTAGTTATGGTAAGCACTAGCTTCAGAGAGACCAAGGCAGAGTTCTTGCTGTAAGTAGCACCATCAAAAGAGGGAAGATAACCACACTACTGTCTTTACTCTTCATGGGCTTTTCCACTAGAAACAACTTCTATCTCAGCTCCTACATCAAAATCTTCCTTGACAAAAGTATTTTTTCTGGGTAAATCTCTCATTCTCTACCAGGATTCAGTAATGAAGTAAAAGACTTTCTCAGAATGGGATAGTCTCCAGCAATCTCAAGGGATTTCCCTGAAAATCACTCTTCTAATAAGATAAATATTTACAGAGGGAGAATATCATAAAGCAACATATTGTGGGTTGAGTTTTTTTTGGATGATGAAGATCATGCTGGTTTAATCAGAGACTTGCGTATAGCTTATATTAATGCTGTGTTAAATATAGCTTTGGCTCTAGGCCTGCCCATGGATTTCCTCTGTTCCCCACAAATATGGTCCCTCCCCACCAGAAAACAGGATTCTCCACAAGTGTTGATGACGGTGTTGCTTTGGGAGGTACATAAGATGATGTTTATTGGAAGATCTGTGCTATTTCGTTTGTGATTTCCTCTTTGCTGCTCATCTTTTCTTAACATGCCATCAATAACGACCTCAGAGATTCGTGGGGTGGAGTGTCTTCTCTCCTCTTTGTACTCACCCAGCAATACATCAAAAAACTGGGAGATTAGAATAGAATAAAAAAGTCTGCGACTGTGTGGCTCAAGTTTGTATGACACGTCTGTTTGTGGCTAAAATGATTGTACAGAAGTGTACCTGTGGCTAAAGAATGGAGAACTTTCCCTCCAGGAACAATGATGTGTCTGCATTAGCCATGGCACATGCAAATGTCAGCCAGAAGATGTTATGAGGGTGCAAGTCTCCCGTGAGGACCAAGGACTGCAACTTTGAAACTCCTCCCAGCTCTTTCTGGAAGGTTTCATCCAACACTACTTCTAGATAGGATGATGTCATGGAAACCCATCATGTTGTCCTTCCCTCGTTTTCCACCTTCCAAGACACTCTGCAGCAAAGCTTATGCATTTGAACCTTTCCTTCTCTGCAGAGTACATATCCATCCATAAATGCTGAGTATAATAATGTAGTGATTAGATGATTAGTCAAACATGGATGAAAATTAACATATTTACGTCAGAAAATAATAAATAAGTTATGAGGGAGTGGGAATGGCTTGTATATTGTTCCTTATGCTACTGCTTCAGTTGATTTTCACTGGATAAGAAGTTAGCTTTATTCTGATGTTTTCTAAAATATTATACCTGTTACTAAGATTGAAACAGGGCATTTGTCAGTGGTACCATTCTTTCAATCCTTGTTTAGGAGAGAATGTACTTAATATTCACAGCTTTAGTCCATGTATGGGATATGCTGTTTCCTAAATTGGAAAAGTATGGCACATGCACGTAGAATTGCAGATAAAAAGAAAAATAGTTAAATGAAGAACCTTTTTAATTAATCATATATGTTCCTTACGTTGCAAGTAACTTTTTGAAGAAAACAATATATAGTAATGTCTACCATAGAGCTGGCTCAGTGCAAAACCAGAAGGAAACCTGCTTTAGCATCTTTCTCTGAGATTCAAGAATAAAAAAGGAAGTTCTGAAACCAATGCAAATCTAGGAGATTCAGGTTTACCCTGTGACCCTTATCATGAGATAAGAGCACTGGCACAAGCATTTCTTTCCTTTATTCCACAGTGCCTTTTCACAGCCTCCAGGAAAAAGAGATTGTTCACACATTCCTTGAACTAAATAGAACTGCACAAAAAGAGTCATTCATTCGTGCCACCTGTGTTTCTTCTGCTAAGAGAAACAAATCTTACCATTCAGGCAGTTGCTATTATATGAATTCAAAGCTTTGAATTTCCATGTGCAAAAACACTTTTAAAAATATTTCTTGGCGATGAACATCAAAATGTTTTAATCTAAAGAGGAATTAGATAGAGGTCTGAGTGATCTGGTCTAGTGAAACATGCTCCTGCCCATAGCAGGGGGTTGGAACTGCATGATCTTTAAGGTCCCTCCTAATCCAGGCCATCATCATTCTATGATGATTCAATACACTATTCAGCTCCAGCACAAAAACAATAACTTGTAAACTGAGAAATTAGAAACTGCTCATAGATAATGATGGTTTGTCCTTCAAAGCAAATTTAACCTTTTAAAAAATGTATTTATCTGAAAGGGTGGCCACATCTAAACTCCCTGATATTTCCTAACTGTTTAGGTTTTTTCTCAAGTTATCACTGCATTTTACTGGAAAGTGTGCCTACATTTATACTCTTCAGTCCCAGAAAATAAGTTACTTTCTAGGCTTTTGTTAACATTTCTAGTTTCTCTTGTTTTTGAGTTATTAAATCTATGTGTTGTACTTCCTTTTATTAATGTTTCCTTTGAGTTATTTCACCCTGTACAACACAATGCTGAACTTTGCATTAGTCTTTCCAAAGACCATGGTCACAAATACTTCTGCCATTTTTTCAATGGCTCTCTATTTTAAGCTCTATGTGTGCATATAGGATTTAAGAGGATCGGGGTGAATTGTGAATTTAAGTGTCTTAAGATATTTTAAGATTTTTTTTTTATTAAGATTTTTTTAGGTTTTTTTTTTCCTTTTTACTACCTTCTTTAAAAAAAAATAGAAAAATAGTATTTCAAACTGAAAAAGCAAAAGAGCTGTTCTCAGTCAACCTCTGACCAAGTTATTTTTGTGTGAATGCTTGTGTGGCATACACTGAAGGCTGGCACAGGGTATGAGAAGAACCTGATTTTCTATCTTCTTTCCCAAAACTAGAAAATCACAGTGTGGCTACTTTAAAATAGTGCTGGAGTTGAAAGCAACAGCTTTGACTTCTTTCATACTGCATAACACAGTGAATCAAGACCCTAAATAACAGGAAATAGATTAGCAGCCTCTCAGCTCATAAGCCACAGAGATGTTCGGTTTTACCCAAACATCAAAGCCAGAGGGTTTTTAAATTCCTTATGGGACAGTCTTCAAAAGCATGGTTGAGATATTAATATCCAATACACAAACAGTTATAACTTTAAAATGCCAAAGTGACTTATCTCCAGCTGTTCATAATTTTCACCCAGAGACATTAAAGAGAGATACACTTGTGTGAGTAAGAAGGCATTTCCCAGTCACAACTTTGTTTGGACCTGGTCATCTAAGCTGTAAGAACAATGTCTCCCAGTTTAGTTTAGCCTACCAGACCACACTTCCTTTTGCAGCAGGGACTGGCTCCCAGTTTCCTCTAAGTCCCCACTGCCTTTGAGTGGACACAGAGCAGCTGCAGCTGAACAAATATTTGGCTTGTAATTCCTTGCAGGTCATGACCCTACTGTCCAAGGACAAATCCCAATAAGACATCCCACATCTCCTGTGCCAGGGGGAAGAAGACAGAAAAAATCCCCATGATTTACATTTCGTCTCCCTATGACCTCCCTCTTTTCTGCTAAATTTTTGAGTGTCTCACTGTGACATCAGAGGATGTAAGTTTACTTACTGGTGTGTTTTTGTTATGTGGCCACGTGTCGGGCTGTGTGTAATCACACCACACTGGCACGTGGGTCCTGTCGAGTGCTGCACGTGGCTGCTGTCATATGCTCCACATGGATCCCCAGGGGTAAGGTTTCTGCCTCTCTGCAGTGGCGAACCTCCTTCTGAGCACCACTTAAGCACAGATCTAAACCCAAAATCTCCTTTTCCTGTCCATCCCACCTACTTCACAACCTGCTTTGTATTCAGAGACCTCCACCTTTCAGCTACCAAGACTATGCACAGACCTGAGCTCTTCATTCCCTGAGCTCAGGGAATTAAATGCTGACCCCATGCTGAATTAAACTTGTCTTGGGTTCACACTCTGTTTTGGTGCCTCTACCACATACTGCATTCCCTAATTACACAGAACTTGTAGAAAATGTTTTGTTCCGGTGAAACTACAACTGTAACCAACCAACACCAGCAGCAGGTCTGAACTGCTGCTTCCTGCTTGGGAATGGGTGAAAAGACAGCATTCCCTACCTACAGCCCTTCACCCAGACTGACTGCTGCTAACAGGAGGCAAGAGTATGCAAGAGGAAAGTTAAAGACAGAGAATTGGGTGGTATTTGGGTTATCTGGAAGCAGACTTCTGGAAAGAGCAAGGAGGGGTGGCAGCAGGGCTGACTGAGAGAGCAGGTGGCTGCCTTCAGCCAGGTTGGGGCACAGGATGTAGCCCAGGGCCTGCGGGCAGAGGCTGTGCAGGGACCTGGTGTGTGCCCAGGGCTTGGAAAGGACGTGAATCTCAGGATGGGACATAATATATGAATAAGGTGAAATGGATATGCACATTTTACCCAAATTCCACATCTGTTAGCCTCAGACACGCTCCAGGATAGAATACCCCATTGGCTTTCAGGATAGGTTTATCTTAAAGCACAACATCAGGTCTGCTGGTGAAAAAAGTACCAGCAGAAAGGAGGGCGGTTCTAGCAGAAGACAAAATCTCCATTTTCAGGCTCCATTCCCCCCAGGAGTGATGCCAAAGAAGCTGCCACCTTTGGAAGGGAGGCAGCAGCTCCTTGCAGTGCTGATCTGGGTTCTAGAGTGAGGCTGCCTGTCTCTGCTCTTGGGCTGCCGAGCAAGGAAGCCATGAAGGCAGTAAGAGAACTACTGTGCTTCCAGTGCAGATATTCCTACAACTCTTCCAGGCTGACAACTAGGGCAGTTCCAAGCATTGATTTGTAAGGTGCTGCCATGTCCTGTAGCTTCCCTGGCCTATCTTGAGACTTTTGCAATGATTCAAATCCAAGATCATGAGATGTGTCCTTTAGGGGTCCCTATTGGGACAAGTGCTATTTATATCTTTATTAATGACAGAAATGAAGGGATCAAGTGCCCTCTTAGCAAATTTGTACACCAAGCTGAGTGGTGCAGTTGACACTCCTGAAGGATGGGATGCTATGCAGAGGGACCTGGACAAGCTGGAGCAGTGGCCCCTGGGAATCCCATGAGGTTTAACAAGGCCAAGTGCTGGTGCAGCCCCTGGGCTGGAGCAACCCCCGGTGCCAGCCCAGGCTGGGGATGAACAGATGCAGAGCAGCCCTGCCCAGAAGGACCTGGGGGTGCTGTGGGGGAGAGGCTGGACATGAGCCAGCCATGGGCACTCCCAGCCCAGAGAGCCAAGTGTGTCCTGGGCTGCACCCACAGCCCCGTGGGCAGCAGGGGAGGGAGGGGATTCTGCCCCTCTGCCCTGCTCTGGTGAGACCCCACCTGCAGTGCTGCCTCCAGCTCTGGGTCCCAGTGCAGGAAGGACAGGGACCTGCTGGAGTCAGTCCAGAGGAGTCACCAAGGTGATCAGAGGGATGGAGCAGCTCTGCTATGGGGAAAGGCTGAGAGAGTGGGGATTGTTCAGCCTGGAACAGAGAAGGCTTTGGAGTGACCTAATTCTGGCCTTCCAATACCTGTAGGGAGGACACAAGAAAGACGGAGAGGGACTCTTTACAAGGGCCTGGAGTGACAGGACAAGGGGCAATGGCTTCAAACTGAAAAAGAGCAGGTTTAGATCTGATATCGGGAAGAAACTCCTTTCTCTGACAGTGGTGAGGCACTAGCACGGGTTGCCCAGAGAAGTTGTGGAAGCTTCATCCCTGGAAGTGTCAAGGTCAGATTGGATAGAGCTCTGAGCAACCTTGTCTAAGATGTCCCTGACCACAGCAGTGGATGTTTGAAACCAGACGATTCTTTAAGGTCCCTTCCAACCCAAGCCATTCTATGATATTATAATTATTTGGAATGCTTTTAAGGAAGATGGCTGGGTGGAGGGCTTCCCATAGGGAACGAATATCTCTGGGATATGCAAGAGCTGAACAGCAGCATTGAGAACTACAGTTCTGAGTTAAGACACTTTAAACCAGTAGTACAGTGAAAGTTGGACATCCTCTTAGTTCCAGTTACCAGGAATTTCCATTTGCTTTCCCTGGGGCTGCACTACATCTGGGTCTTACTCTACCTGGCAGACTGTCTTGGCAAAATATAGTTCAGTATTATTTACATACAGCAGATTAGTGGCACATTGCTCTTCTTGAGAGTAGAGAGAGAAAACACAGTTAAAAGCCATGTTCCTTTAATAAAAAATAAGGCATATTGTAGTTGGATCATGTGAAATGGATCCAGTGATTATGAAGAAGTTTAATTCTGATTATTTCTGCAGCCCTTGAAATACAACCCATTTTTGCCTAAACCTTCTGGTATTGGCTAAACTCACTTCAAATTTTTACTGAACCAGCACAAAGGCACAAGCTTGTAAACACTACTTCAGTCAGGAATGGCAAGATAAGAAAATGTTTAATAGCAAGTTGTTTGTAATACTAAGGTTATGTTGCTCTCCTTGGTGAATGTGATATCTCAGTATCAGTAACACTTAATTTAGAACTTGTCCTCTCATTCAGCCATGTGTCAGTTAAATAATTTACTTACTTTACTAATACCTGAGAGAAAAAAAAAATCGAATTTATCTTTTTCTTTACACTACCCTTCATTACACTGATAATGTCAAAGCCATAGCAGTGTTAGTCTAATTATATTCCTGTTAAACAGTGTGCAACTGAAATGTTCAGAAGCATTTTACAAAATCGTCATTGCCCAAAGTTAAAGTAAGCAAAAAAGTGCATAGGAGAGCCAATAGAGGAGAAGGGACAGGCCATTTGTTGATTTTTAAAAATCATCAGTTTCTTATCGGAAAAATGAAAAGTTCTTTAGCAATCAATTTTCCAGTTGTTTATATCTCATTCTTCCATTTCTCCAGAAGTTGTGGATCCCATGACTGATCAGTGTAAGGTTATCCTTTCAGTTTCACTCCTTTCATTATCACGGAGACTGAGTTTCTCAAGAATTCAGAGTTTTTAATTCACCTTGATGAGTAAGTGCCTCAGGGTTTCTCCCTTGACAAAACACATCAATAATTCGACTGGATTTCTACTGCAATAATTCTGGAGTGAGACAAACCCTGTGTATTTGGTGAAATATGTTAAATGTAGAAAACTGATTTTTCCTCATCTTTTCTGGCTGGAAAATCTTTGACTCACCTAGCTAAATGTGGTGGCTTCAAAGCAAAGGTCTGAAGGAAAAATTATTGTGTTGAGCTTCCTAACCCTGTTTTGATGGTTTAAAAATTGTTTCTTACATGGTCAGGCATATCCAGTTGCAATATGCAACTGGACAGTCAGTGGATATCCAGTTCTAATGAAAAGTTCATTTTACTGAAAGTTGTTTGAAGTTTGCACTGATGGCTTCCTTCTGTTCAGATTTTACAGGCACATGATCATGGACAAGATCAAAGTACTTCCATATGCTTCCTTTCAAATTATCCTTAAACTCTACATTTCAAATCATAGGATAACAAGGTTCAGTGTAAGTATATTAAATTTGAGAGAGAAGAATACTGGAGTTATACTGGAGTACTACTGAAAAAAAAAGGGATTAAAAAGAAATGGCAGCAGTGTTGTAATGTCCATTCATCCACTTGGGAGATGCAAGCCACAGTTCAAAGTTAAATGTGTTAGTAAGGTATGATCACACAAAACTAAGGTACCTGAAGATAACAGAGATAAGCCAAGAATCCCCAGAACTATGACATAGTTGCAATTCGGATGTTTTTAGGATTTGTGAACCAAAATAGATGCAATTGATGCCTTAAGCTACTTTTTTCAAATATAACTTCTCATGGCATTTCAAAACATGAGGAGTGGGAGAAAGAAAGGGAGGAGTTTGAAGGCAGGTAGGAGCTTCTCTACCCACAAAAGGTAAAAGCTTAAAAACAAGTATTTAATAGTGGATGTGGAAAACGATTGGGACTGGATAAGAATAGAAGGGTAAAAGACTCAGAGGGTGACACTGGAGATGGAGTAGCAGAAGATGCTTGGACTGATAAAATGAAGATGGCAATAGAACAGGGAATAGCAGCGGGTAGGGGAGTAGAGACAACTTCGTTTAACTCACAGACTGCAATCCCTCAAAGGCCATAATATTAACCACAAGTGTGATGAGTCTTCAAAGGCTTCTTCTGGCAATGAATCACTGTGACTCCACTTGGTAATGTGCATTTTATGCCTTCTAGCAACTGAACTGCACATAGAATAACAGATCCCCACTGTTAGGATTAGTCAGACCAGCTGGAAAGGATCTCAGCTAAGAGCACGGACCTTACCAGAGCACGGTGGCCATCAGTCTGGCTCTTGGCGCTGAAACTTCTCTTCCTGATGGGTGTTCACTTTCCTAAAGAGACAGGGAGTTACTGTTAGAAACAAATAGTAGTGAGAAAAATGTGCTTATGACACTTTTAAAAGAAAGTGTGTGCCAGCTGTTGATGTTGTGGAACTTAGATGACTCGGATGTTCAAACCCAGGGGTTTTTATGTGCCATGTAGAAGCCACCAGCATTGGGAGGATTGTGAGAAATAATTCTGTATTCACCTCAGGAGTCATGTGCCTGAGTCCTGCAAATGTGCTGATGGTCTAGACAGCAGCTACCCAAACAAATAACATGACCAGGTTAGATAAAAATGGTTAGGTTTTTATCCAGTAATGTAGACATACTCCTGTGTTTTGCCAACACATCTTTTAGATCTCTGGTGGAAGCTGAGGAATACCAACGGCAACAGCTGCTAGACCTTCTTAAAGCTGCTTTGTTCATTGTCAGCCACCAGCCACCCTCGAGTGCTCCCGACACTCTTTTCCAAGTGGCATGTAGAGGTCATCACCAGCATTCAGCTGCTGCTTGTGTTCAAGAAGTTAAGCTCCTAAGGGATAGCCAGCCAACCTTGTCTGTCCATGACCAGGAAGAGCAAGGTCCAAGAATTATAAAGAAATGTGGAAAAAAAATGGTAGACACCACTTTGAATTTCCATTATGTTGAAAATTACAATACTCTCAAGGAAAAAGATTTACACAGTTTTCTGAAATAAAAATCTTCTAACAGAAATGTATCAAAGAATGTATGGCCATTGAGCTTTTGTCCCCATGGTCTGTGCATGAAGGTTATCTCTAACATCATCTTCATGTTTGCTGAAATACAGGTTTCTTGATATATTCACATACCCAAGCTGTAAAAGGAAGGGCATTTTTGGATTAGCTGGCTGGGTGTTGAATCTAAGACATTTCCAAATCCTTTATTCCAAAGTACAAATATGTTAAATGTCCTGGATATGATGGCATTCCAGTAGTGGTGCGATGTTTCAGGAAAGAATATGTCGCTCATGTTTATAAAAAAAGAAAAGAAGCATAAAGTTTGCCTTCCAGGTACATGTACCAAGATGTAACAGCCAAAATTAGGTCTGTAAATACAAGCCAAACTGATAATTTATAAGGCCATCAGTATAATAATATTGATCAGAAATGCCTACCAAAGTCATGACTTCATGTTTTCTTTCTTCTCCTGATGAGGGCTGGCAGCATTCCCACCCACACAGATACCATCTCCACCTGCAGCCAATTAGCAACAGCTATTTCTCAATCCCATCTTCCCACTGCTCAAGCACCACCACAGATGTGAGGTCTTCAATGCAACTAGGAGACAGGGATTAAGGAAGAAAGTAGGTGTACCGTAAGTATAAAGATCCATCAGAAAAATGCCAGTTGTCACAATTTATTTTTCTTAGTGGAAAACACTTCCAGATCCCTTGAATTTGGCCAACTGCTTAGGTCAAAAGCCACTGTCTGAAGTACAGTTGCAGCACTCTTGGCTGAAGCAAGCAAAAGTTAGAAGTTTTTAATTGCTATTTTATAAAAATGAACAGAATTTTCTAAATTCCTCTTTTACCCACTACTGCCTCTCTGGTACATATGTCAGCAATCAAAGTGTTATTTTTGAAAAAGTTGAAATAGAAAACAAATTTGAACACATATTCTTCACAATTCGGTATTTCTGAGGTTACTGCTGTGTGCAAATTAAAGACTAGCAAAGTTTTTTGTTTCAGAACTTTTCCATATCAAAAAATAAGTGGTTAAAGAAGAAGTTAATCCCCTTTTTATTAATACACTTTCATTTTAATTTACAAGCAAGTTTTGAATGCCAAATTGTCTTTTATAGCCACATTTATTTTTGCTACCTTTAAAAATAACGTTTTTAATTTGCTAATCTGATTATATTGCCAGTATCTTTTGCAACATTGTTCTACTACTAATTTCGGAGACACAGAAATAAAAGCATGTGCATGTTAACAGCGATGGAAAATAATTCCAACCCATTGTTATCTGCATTAGAACATAATTGTACTCTTTATCTACACACAGGTTTACCATCTCCTGTTTGGTAAGGACAAATAAACACCTTTATTTAGCTATTCACAGGGTTTTGTGTCCTGGTCAGTAAAGGCAAATGAACAGTGGAAAGTAAAAAAGAACATGCTCCTGGTCCTCAGATCAGTATTACACTGAATTTGTGGCACAAATAGGCTTTTCATTGGTTATGATGCTGCTTCTCTTGCATCTGATAAAACTCACCTAAGGTGACATTGATGCTATGGTGCACCTTTGATTATGCAGAGAAACACAAAGCTATATAGAAGATTTGTCTTTTTATCACCATAACTTCCATGAAACCCATAAGCAACTTCAGATAGAAAAAAGCTCTGGGGAAAGACAAAAGCACATAACTTCGCAAGTTAACAAAACCCCTTCTGTAATATGAGAACAAGACATTCTTTGGGTAACTGGAATTTGTTTGGCTACACTGTGTGAGCAATGCACCCTCATAAGGCTTCCAAGTGCTCTCCAGGGCTACCCGAAGTCGGTGCATCTGCTTTGCAACCGCATCTCCGTCAGTGCAATACCTCTTAAAGCATCGATTTTGAAACGCCAGTTTTGACTGGAATCAGTTCTATAAACACACACAAGCAGACACATACACAGGTTCACAGAGCCACGGGACTGTGGCCGCGCTTGGAACCAGAGATCGGGAGCTTCCATCGGGGACCCGGGCGCTGCGGCCGCCTCTCGCCATCCCGTCCGGAGCCCCGGGAGGAGAGAGAGGCGGCGCACGGCTGGGCTGCGAGATGCAGGAGAGGAAGAAACAGAGGGAAGGGAGAGATCCAGGGATAGAGCGGGGCGGGAATGCACTCAAGCGGACAGCACCTGCTGATGACTAACCTGCTCTGGCTGGCCCCCAGCTCAGCGGGCCAGACAAACGCGTTGTTCCGCGGCAGCCGTCCAGGGTTTCCCTCTGACTCATGCCGGAGGAGCGTTCCCTGACAACCAGCACTCCCCCGGCCGGGGCTTCCGCGGGCGCTCCCGGGGTAGCGCTTCACAGCTGGAGCAGACGGCGGCAGGGGCGTGGGTGCCGGCCGGAGAGAGGGCTCCGGGGAGCCAGGAGGGAGCGGGGCCGTGCCTCCTTTCGGCCCGGCACCCCGGGCATCCTGGTCGCCAGCGTACGGAGCAGCCTGGCCCCAGACGTCCCCCTCACAGCGATACTCCGGTCCAGGGCAGCCTGTCCTTTGTCGTCCCCCGCATCCCAGCCCCCAGTGCCCGGGACAGCCTCTCCTTTGTTGTCCCCTGCATCCCGATCCCCAGTGCTCGGGGCAGCCCATCCCCCGACGTCCCCGGCATCCCGGTCCCCAGTGCTTGGGGCAGCCCATCCCTCCACGTTCCCCGCATCCCGGTCCCCCGACGTCCCCCGCATCCCGGTCCCCAGTGCCCGGTTGTCCTGCCAGCTAGCCCACGGCCGAGCAAGTGCTCCTCGCCTGCGCTTCCCTCAGCCTAAGCAAGCGAAGGGGCTTCCCCGAGGGAAGTGATGGGTAAGATAAAATTTTATCTTCGAGAGAAAAAAAAACGCAACAGAGGACATGGGGAAATGACAACTACACTCCACAAGCGCTAGAGTGTTAAAATGATGCACTAGAGATGTCCCCGCAATCGGAGGGTGGAGGGTATGGGAGGGTATGGAGGGTCAGCCCCGGGCAGACCCTTTGCAGGTGCCCTGAAGCATTTTTTCTCGCCTTTAAAAGAAAATCATGTGTTACTGCAACAGTCCATGCTGAAGGGAAACTCCAGGCTTTTATGGGGAGGGCTACTCACACTTGTTTAAAGCAAGATTATCTGTTGCAAAGCTTTTGTGTGTTCTTTTGTTTTGGTTTGCGTTTGGGTGCTGCCTTTGATTATTATTCGTTATCCCAGTTTTATTTTTAAATCAGTGACACAACTTCAAGACTGAGTAATAATTATTTACAGTTCTGGAGAGAGATGCATAAGACTTCCAAGTAAGCCCCGGTTATGGAATTGGAAACCTTTATTTCCGTAGGCGTACAGGTACATATATGAAGCCAGAAACGATCTGAAGCCCGGGAGGAGAAAAACAACGTGTAAAGACACCATGGATAATCACAACGGTAACCAACCAGTTTCTCTAGTGCTTCCCAAGCACGGGCATCCCTCTCTTCAGAGCTGTCTTCCGTGCCTTGCCGGGTCACGTAGCGGTGCAGGAGAATTAACCTTTGGCTTTTTCTTACACAGTCCTTTGTGGCTTGATCATCTTTCTTCATATCGCCTTCTTGCCGCGGGGATCCACCTACAATTTCAGCCTGTGTAACCACGGCAAGATACAAGAGGATCTACTAAACGTTTTGGCTGCAGACATAACGTTTACACAAGAGGTTGGTGCTTTCTCTGCTGGCATCGCAGGGAAACTGTCGGGACGGCACTGCCTCCACGTTTTTACCCTTGACCACTGGCAGCTACTCTCTGAAAATCTCGATTAGCAAGCCGGGAGTTGGCTAGTTTAGTAAACCGGTGCCTGTGAAACAGGACCTTGAAGTTATGTCCAGCTCTCCTCCGGCGACCTTCCTAAAATGTGCTTCGCTGAAGCTGGGACTGGCAGGGACGGAGAGCAGGAGCCCGGGCGGCCGCTGCCAGAGCGCTACCCGACCCTTCCCAGCGCCTTGCAGACCCGTAGGACAGAAAGTCGCTTGTATAATGCTTCACCGACGCTGAAGATGGTGTCACGGTCGCAAAGGTGATAAGTGGTTTAGAAGCTACGCAGATGGTTCACACGCGGAACCGGCCCTTAGCGGAAAGACCAGGCAGTATTTTTCGGGGAAAGTAGCCCTGCCGCTGGCTCGGGCATCACAGCCCGGAGCTGCCCAGCGCAGCCCAGCGCCGGCTGCCCCGCACCGCCGCCGCCCGACTCCCGTGGCCGCCCGCACCCTGCGAGGCCCCGACGGGAGGGTGCAGCGCGCCCAGGCAGGAGGGATGCCCATAATGGGGTGCCCGAGGCGGGCTGGCAGCCGGCGACGGCGACCCCAAGGGACGTGGCTTTAACGAGCATCCCCTGTTGTTGTTTCTCTCCAGGAGCTACGACTCGATTTTCACACCTGCGAGGACGCGCCCTCCGAGCCGGCGGGCACGCAGCAGTCCGAGGTTCGCCCGGGTGCGCTCACTCCCCTTTCCGCCCCCACTTCCAAAACAAAAAACA
>VZRZ01003659.1:197440-256184 GCA_013398175.1 Climacteris rufus
AAGAAGGGGGTATGAAAGGGAGAAACGGGTATGGGGGAAAGGTACGGGGGGAAAGGAGAAGGAGGGGGAAAGGGAGGAGAGGGTGAAAAAGGGGGAGAGAAGGGAAGGTAGGAAAAGAAGGGAAAGCGGGGAAAAGGGGGTAAGGATGAGGAGCGAGAAGGGCTGGATGGGCAACCGCTTTTGAAGGATGCATGGGAGGCGCTGAAGGGAAAGGGAGATAAGGGTCGTGACCGGCCGTCTGCCCGCAGGACTCCCGGCGGGCGGAGCGGGCGGGCCGGCTGCCGGGATGGCTCCCGGGGCGGGGTCGGGNAGCGGGCTCGGGGCTGTGGCGAGCGGCCGAAGCTGTGGCACGACACCTGCTCCGTCCTACAGCACCACTGCCCCGGCTGCTGCCCGACACAGGAGCCAGCGCTGCGGGACAGCCCCGGGACGGTGCGCCCAGCCCCGTGCGACACGAGCAAAGCCCGGGAGCTGATAGCGGTGTGGAGAAGCTACAACAACTTGGAATAGGTGGCCTGGGGGTGGTGCGGCTTTTCATTCCGCCTCCTCCGCCGGACTTCACTTGCACTGTCCGCCGTGCAGCCATAGCAGCGGAGTCATCCTGCGGGTTGGTATTTTTTTTAATATCCATAATTTATTAAAAAAAAACCAAACCCCCACACAAAGCCACCACCACTACCAACAGCAACAAACCAGAACAGACACCTCGGGAAGTTCAGAGGCTGCTGGCGCGGGCATCCCGCGGGATGCGCCGTCGGAGGCGGGCTCGCCCCGCCCTCCGCTGCCGCATGTGCGACGGGGCCACCCGCAGCCGGACCTGGTGCTTTGCGAAGGCAAAGGGGATAACACAATGAAGAATAAAAGGGGATACAAAAACGAAGAATAAAAGAAAAAAAAAAATCCATAACACAAAAATCGGCGCGGTCGTGGCTGCGGGGAGCGTTTGCCGCGGGCGCGCTGGCCGGAGCGGGGCCGCTTTCGGCGGCGCACGGCGGGGCGGGGCGGGCGGCGGAAGCGGGCGGGCGCTTCCTGCGGGAGGCGGGCGGGCCCGGACACGTGCGGAGCGATGGCGCGGGAGGGCGCGGGGCTCTTCGCCGCGTTCCGGGTGCTCGGCCGCTTCAGCGGGCACGTCCCGCACGTCCTGCGCTACCACGGCCGCCACCGCGAGTTCTACGTGGCCGTCGCCGTCGGGCGCAGCGTCCACACCTACAACGTGAGTGCGCGGCGCGCCGGGGCCGCTGCTTTCTCCCGGCCTCCTGCCCGCTCCGAGCGGCCCCGGAGCCATCCGCCTCTTCCTCCCCTCCTCTTCGCCCCCGCGCTCGCCCTCACGGTGCGGGAGCGTGTGCGGCCTGCGGCGGCCGGGCAGGAGGGGAGGGGAGGGGAGGCTGCCGGCCAGGCAGGCCGGGCTTGCTCAGCCGTGTGGGCAGCGCTGGCCGGGGCAGCACAGCCCGTCCGGAGCGCCCAGGCGCTGCAGCTTTGCCTTCGTTGCCAGAGGAAGGAAGGCTCGCCCGCGGCGTGGACAGCTGTGGTTCAGCTTTGAGAGTTTTGTTTTGGGGGGAAGGAGGGGCGGTCAGGTCCTATTAAGGCCCCTGTGTGGAAACAGAAGGGTAATTGAGGTCAGCAAGGTGAAAGCCTGTGATAGGGACTCTTCTTCTGCAGTGTAGAATCGTAACATCGTTGTAAGGGAGCTCTGGAGGTGCAGCCGCCCTGCCCAGGCAGGGTTACTGAGTGCAGGGGACACAGGAACGCGTCTGGGTGGGTTTGGAATGTCTCAGAAGAGAGAGACTCTACGACGTCCCTGGGCTCAGTGAAAGCACTTTCGATGTATAAGAAACAGTAACTAAACAGAATTGAGTCGAGTGATTATAGTGAACAGCAGAGTGCAGACAGCAGGGATTTTCCAGCGCTTTTGGGGTGCCTTTTAGTGTCACTCCTGTCAATCTTCTTCACAGGCTTTGAAGTATAGTAGTGATCATCGCTGGGCAGAGATGCTTAGACATTTGCAGCTAAAGCAAATTCCGTGTGAACAGAGATAAAATTAGAATACAGTGCGGTTGTAGTGAAAATAAGGTAGAAGCAGAGATGGTGTGGAAACTCAGTTACCCAAACTCTTCAAGGTGTCTTAAAATCTCCTTAGTTTCCTGTGCATTAAGGTAAAATGCGTCAGGAAGCACAACTTACTGATGCTGAATAGTTGTCTTTTGGCAAATGCATTGTCCCACTTATTTTGACCTGCTGCATGTATGTTTTCTAGCAGACACTGCTGTAAACTAGGGTGAATAATTTTTCTGTTTTGTGAGGTATGCAAATTCATTGTCTCATCTAGGTTAATTCCTAGAATTTTTAATTTCTGTGTGTAGCAAATTCGTTAAAACTAATCACTAAAAACACCTTTTTAACATTTTCATTGCAGGTGAAGAAGCTTGGTATTGTTGCTGTGAGTAAGTATGCACACATTCCTCTTATTTTTGATTTTTTTTATGTCTGACATCTGCACTTCATTCTCAGCTCAAAAGCAAAAAAATGAATTGTGTGTACTAATATTTACACTGAAATATGTTAAAAGGAGTCTCAAAAATATAAGATACCAGTTTGGAAATAAGACTGCTGTTGAAAACTGTAACTCGGATCTCTTAGAGACATACCTTGTGAATCTTCTGTTCTTACCATCTTTTGTTCTTCCAAGAACACCTCTAGGCCTTAAGGGTTGAGCAGTGAATAAAGCTCAATTGTTAACTTATTTAATTAGTTTCAGATCCCTTTCTTTGTTGTTCCTTTTGTGGTTTTTAGAAGACTGTTGTAGGAGAAAAATAATTACACGAGGAAAATAGATGTGGGTGTCTTCAGGGAGTGTTAGGAATTGGTTGTACTGGTGGATACAAAGGATGTGAACTGATGGCTTGACACTCACTTGGCCTTTGGTGATGAAGCATTCTGGGTATCCACAGCAGGGCCCACATTCTTCCTTCCCATCCCCAACAGCCTGGGAGATGAGGCAGTGTGCACTCCTAGGACGAGCTTGCAGAGGATGCTGTGTTAGGAGGAGCAGCTCACACCCAGAATGGCAGAGTTTCAATGCAAGGAGCTGTTGCAAAACACAAAACTTGGGCCAGCAGGAGTCTGGCCAAGTTCAGCGAGGGTGAGCGTGGAATCCTGCTGCACCTGGGCCGGAACAAGCTGGGAACTGACTGGCTGCATGGCATCCTGCTGGAATGGAGCTGGGCTGTGCTGCTGCCAGGTTGAATGTGGACCAGCATCTTGGTAGCTGTGAGTAAGGCTGGCTGTGTATCGAGCGTCGTTGGCAGTGCAGCCAGCACACGAGGGAAAGCTGTTCTTCTCCTGCACCTCACGCTGGCGAGGCCGTGCCTGGACAGCAGTACCCAGTCAATGTGGTTCTCCCCCTTCCACAGCTCCCATTTCCCCAGCAGCAGGGATGCTGAGGAGCAGGAGGGTGTTGGGGCCTACAACATGCAGCGTGAAAAAGAGACATTGAAGTCACTGGATCTGTTCAGTCTTAAGAAGGGGAGGATATGGGGTAACTGCCTGTTACGTGAAGGGCAGTTAGATGGCAAGACTGGATTTGGTGGACTGTGGTGGTGGTAGACACTTTTTCAAGGGGCAACAGCCTCAAGTTGCAGTTAGAGAGGGTCACAGTGGAGGTTAGCAAAAATGACCCTAAGAGATCACTGTGGTTTGTGGGAGAGCTTGAGCAGAACTGCTTCCCCACAAGTGTTCAAGACTCAGCTGGGCACAGCTGCAGCTAACTCAGTCTAGTACTGGTGATAATTCAGCTTTGTGAGTAGCTGGTGGGATTTTGAACTAGTTGATTTCCAAAGGTCCATTTCAACTGACATTTAGATGGTTGAGAGGCATGCCTTCTGTCTTGAAAAGTAGGGGCTTTACTTCTGTATACCACAGAGCTGTTACAGAGATCTCCTAAAAATATTTTCCATTAACAGAGCACTGGTAAACTTGAGAATAAATGTCACACAACCAGAACTAGATTTAGAAGATCAGCTGGGCATAGTTAACAGCTGTAAACACGTAACTTCTGTTTTCAGCTTAGAAAATCATAAAAGCGTTGCATATTCTGTTCAGTGGGCTACATCTTCTCACATATATAATCATCTAAGCTTTTTAGAAATTAAGGTGTTTACATACAGAATTGTGATTGAAAAAAATGAATGCTGTGCTTCTCTTTTTACAGTGCTGTTGGTTTGTTGATGTTACGTGGTTGGGGATTTGAACTTTTTAATTGAGGTCTACCTAAAACTGTCTTAGCTTAAGCAGCCCTACATACAACTCCTGTGGAGTACCACGTGTCTGTAACCTGAGTGTAAGCCTGAGTCTCTTCAGAGGTGATGTGGGAGGGTGCCTTAATGTCTTCAAACAAGTGAAACCTCATAAAGTGCAGCCTTTTTTATTTTCTTAGTTTAGTTCTTCCTCCTGAAGCTGTGCTGCAGCACAGCAAAGGGTGCAGGTTTCTTTGTGTCTGATAATTCACAGTACAAATCACCTTTGTGGGGAAGGCTGCTGTGTGGCCAGGCAAGCTTCACAGGTGCATTCCCACAGTGACTGTGGATGTGGTGTTTCTCTGCACAAGTGTTAAGTGCTGTAATTTGCATTTTTGTATTTCCCTGGATTGGGTGTATTTTTCAGTTTTCTGCCGTTTGGGACCACACCAGCACTTTCTCAGTGTGGTCCAGAACTTTGACTCTTTTACCTTTTGAGCTAGTAAAATAAATAAATAGTAGATACTTTTTCTGAACCAGTCATGAGGTGGGGAGTGAGGTGTATTCTTAGAGCAGTAAATTCACAGTGCAACAAGAAAAAGGGTGCAGGAGTGTGTCACTAACTTCCAGGCTGGCAGAATAGTTTAGTAAGGTATTGCTAATGCTGAGACTTTGATTTCGCATTTGTGTTTCCAGCCCTCACAAAGCTAACATACTCCTTTACTTAAAATGATACAGCTCAGTAGTTTATTATTAAGTGTTTTTCAAAAGAACCACATTGTGATCTACCAATCTTGTGTTACTTACGATGTTTTTACAGGTGTAATGTTTTGTGGTAGTATTTGCATTCATCTGAAATGCGTGCATTTCTCTAAAATCCAAAATAATGTTCCACTGGAGAGCCTTCCATGTGGGTCACCATGCCAAAGAAATACACTGCTGTCTTGTTAGTAACCTGAAACTTGTTTAACGTTTCTTTTGTTTGATCAACAGGTAATAATTTGCCACAAGACATTACATGCTTGGCAGCGGATCGCATGTTGATATTTGCTTCATACGACAATATTCTCCATGCTTTTGCCAGGAACAAAGAGGTTTTTATTAATTTACTTATTGTTTAATAGTACAAAACAGTTGTTTAGCAGTTGTGGCTTCAAGGCAGCTAGTTTTCTACAAATGTCTATTTCCATAGATGTTTGGTACCTTCAATTTTAGAGAAACAAACTGTAGAATAAGGAATAAAAACCTTTAACAAGGAGAATGTAAGAGCAAATTCCATAATGGCTGAACTGTGTTTTATGTATTAATTATAATAATTAAATAGTTATTTAAGGATTAAAAATGAATAATTAATTCACATAAGTGAAATTAATTGAAATGAAATAATGAACATATTTTGGTACCATATTTTTTGCCAACAGTTTTAAATATCAGGTGCAATTATTTGTCTTTCACTTCAAGTTGTGTGGCCTTTCCATGAATTTGATTTGAACTTTTTGCTGACATGTGTTGGTTGTCCTCAAGTATTAGGTTAGTGTGACATACTACCTCAACAGCTTATCTTGAAAGCATTTCTGTTTTGAAATTATAGGTGGTTCATACCTATGAAGGCCACAAGGCAAGGATACACCTTCTACAGCCTTTTGGTGATCATGTCATCTCTGTGGATGTCAGTAATGTTCTTATTGTTTGGAATATACAGTCAGAAGGTGAGACACGTTGTAATTTTGTTGCTTCTTTATGGGATAACAAAATGTTAAACATTCAGCAATTTTTTTTAAAAAAGGGGTTTTCTTAAATGCACAGGTTCAGAAGTAATTTATCCTTAAAAAAGAAAATTCTTAAGTAATAGTGCTACTTATTTGGTGATCTGAAGTCGTAATCCTGCAATGATATTTCATGGATGGATTCTGTACCCCATGCAGAGGCCCAATAAGGTTCCATGTAGATGTAAAGAGGTAATGATTATATGGAAATTACATTCTAGTGTTCCATTTTCTGCTAAAGGTTGTGATAGAGCAGCTTTGGCAATATCTCTGAAATCCTATAATTCTTTGGTATTTACCAAACTGGGCAAGACTAAATTGTAGTGAATAATCTTTGGTTGTGTCAGCATCTTCTCATGCTGTCGTCAAGTGCTTTATGAAACTGTACTACAGTGCCCCAAGTTTTTTTCTTTAGAAAGCATTCTTTGATGTGGCCAGTTATTAGTTGTTATTCCCTGGATGTTGGCTCTCTGAAGTGGCTGTAACCAGCCTCTAGAGATTTGAAGTTGCTATAACAAGCAAAAGGCATGCTAATCAGATGAGGTGTTTTGCTCAGGCAGGAGCAGGAATCACTCAGAAAGATATAAATCACTACAGTAGTGCCAGTATTGATGTACTAGGCAGGCTTATAAGGAAAAAAAAATACAGCTTCAAGCCAACAGACGTTACAGCATAAAGGTTTAGCCTGTCCTGTTACACATTAGCTAATCATTTAATGTAAAAACACCAGTGTAATGTACAAAAACACCAGTTGCAGGATTTGTAGGGTGAACATCACTCCTGTTTTTACGCTTGCCAGGGGGATGACAAGCCTGCAGGTTTGTAGGGCTAGCCACACTAACACCGTTTTTTATTCTTTTTTGTAGAAGAGTATCTTCAAATAGATTTTGATAAAGCCACTTTTGCAGTTTCTGCACTTCTGCATCCCAGCACCTATTTGAATAAAATTCTCCTTGGGAGTGAACAAGGAAGCTTGCAGCTATGGAATATAAGATCCAAGTAAGATTCTCAAAACGTTGGCTACGCTTCATGCTCCAAGTAGTTTGATATGCAACAAATGATACTGTTAAGTACAGCAGGTTTTGAACATGGAATCTTTTACTGAGTATTGGCAGAGGTTTTCAGTTGCTGTAATCTCCTGGAGCAAGGAATGCTGCTGCTCCCTGAATGTGGATGCCTTTCAGGTTGCGTGTTGTTTACCCTCCTTGCAGAATGTCAGGGGTTGTTCAGGATTTTTTTTTTTCTTTTTTTTAGATTTCTTGGAATCACATAGCTTTTCCATGGAAGCTATTAAAATAATGTTAAAAGCATGTTCAGGCCTCCTGCCTCCCATCTTCCAAGCTTAATTTTTTTACTTGTTGTGGGTCCAAGGAAGTGCTGGCAGATAGAGTGGAGGTAATTAGGAGCATTTGAGCCTTAGACTCAGATAAGAGGTGTGTAGACATGCAGTTGTCTCTGAGCATGTCCCAGTAGATCATCATCCATAATGTCAGTATTTCATGCCTGCCATGATCAGTTGCTTTTCTAACCTGTGAAAGTTACAGGCACGGCGAGCATGTTAATGTACATACTGCAAATAGGTGTTAAGTCAACTTGCATAGGTCAGTGTTTCATTCTCCTAACTCAGCTTGCCACGATATCACTGATACTCCTTTTGTTTAATACATTCACATCATGTAGTTATGTCACCATTGTGGTAATGCACAACACTATAGTTTTTCAGTAAAAATTAATGTTTTATTCTTAACCATACTTACTAGTATCACAGGGTTTTTTTCCCTTTTATCCGATACATAAGGACAGGAAGCTGTAGTTTTCTGTGTAAGTACATATAAAGCAGCCATTTTGTCATGGAAGATCCCCAAGGGTTAATAGATTTATGGGTTTTGTGTGTTTCTTTTCCAGCAAACTCTTGTACTCATTTCCAGGATGGGGCTCAGAAGTCACAACTCTTGAACAAGTTAGTATTTTTGTTACCTCTATTTTCTTACGTAACTGATCAAGAACAGCAGGCAAAATATAATTGTTTACAATGACAGCAGTAAAAATGGCTTTTTATTCTCTCAGGTAATTGTAATAATCCTCTCTTTAGTGAAGCTTATCTGCTCTTCCTGTAGTCCTTATTCTGTTTTGCATTTGGCATTTTAGCTGTTCTGTGTTCATCACATCTATAGTCCTCACTGAATGAAGTAATAAATTCACAGAAACACTTTGCAAGTTGCGTGTGTATCATGTAACTTCATCACACTCATAGCTTTTTGCCAAATTGATTTTGCTTTGCAGGTTGATAAAATGTAGATTTTGTTGATTCAGGAAAAGATTTTGTAATTGTATTTGCTGTGATGTTTTGGGGTTTTTTTATATAAAAAATAATCAAAACTTATTGATAGTGCTGATGGCAGCTTTGAAAATGGTCAGAAATTGTCCAAGATAAAACCTGTGAATATATGGGGATTGTGGCAGGGTATATAACAGTCTACCAGTGCTGCTGGACACTTAGAGTGATCTGTTTTTCAAAGGAGTCCCAGCTTCTGGAAACAGAGTTTTTTTGCTTCTTGCAGGCTCCAGCAGTGGATGTTGTTGCAGTTGGTCTTGTGTCTGGTCATATCATTGTACATAATATTAAGTTTGATGAAACTCTAATGAAATTTCAACAAGACTGGGGTCCCATCACAGCAATATCTTTCCGTACAGGTAAGTCATAGCTTTTTTCACTGAAAATAAGTATGAAAATATGTATCTTACTGAAAATATGTGTGAAATCACTAAAACTAAGTGGAACAGAGGAAAATAGTTTTTGAAAAAAGCATTTTGGAACCAATATTTGTGCTGAGAGTTTTAGTTTTCAAAGGCTTGAAGGTGAGCCAGAAAAGGTAGCAATAAACAAGGGAGATCATACATTTTCATCATGCCAGCTGTTTTGTAGCATTCAATAGCATTTTCTTGTGTTCTCTGTGCACAGGAAGTTTGACAGCGTATTTGGAAAGCTTGTTTACTGTGCCAGGAGCCAACACAGTATACACTTACCAGAGTTAGCACAGAGTAATCAGTAGCCCTAGTTTAGTGTCCAGACCTACTTCCAACGGTGTCTTTTCCCCCCCAAACAATGTTAGAATGTTGAGTTGCTGAGGAACCTTCTTTATATTCACAGCTTTTTCTTAACTAACAAACATATGCTAATTATTAGAGCTAGTTACTTTAATGTTGATCCTCCTACAGAGCTGTTGATACTGAATTTAATCTCTCATTTTAATAGACAAACTTGCAATAACAGAATACAGTTTGATGCAGACCCTGTTGAGGAAGCATGCTACTGGAGAAAATTGTGCAAAGACGTGTGAGAAATAGAAAGAGAGCTTTTTTGTGTCACTATCTATTGTGTTTTCAAGCAAAACCTCTGGCATTAACTGCTGGAATTGGGTATTTTGTTGTTATCTGATATGAAAAAAAGTCCTGGGTTTATTATCAGTGAGCTTTGTTTCTTTTCTGGTTGAAATACTAGAATACTCCTGTTAATCTTATTTACAGCATCAATATGAGATTTTTTTTCCTTGTGATTGTAGCCTTTTCTTGCATAATTTTTAAGATGTGAGAAGTTAATAAGGATGAGCTGAATGTCAATAAGCAAACCTTTTGAACTTTTTTCTTTTTGAGCAGATGGACACCCAGTAATGGCAGCTGGTAGCCCAGTTGGACACATTGCTTTGTGGGATCTAGAAGAGAAGAAAGTGATGTGTCAGATGCAAGATGCCCATTCCACAGCAATTGCTGGCATGTCGTTTGTCCCTGGAGAGCCACTTCTTATTACTAATGGTGCTGATAATGCTCTACGGGTAAGTTACCACAGCTGCTGCTCTCTGAAACCAATACAGCAAAAGTGAGGCTGCTGGCTCTGAGTTGGGCTGCAGAGGACTGTAGTTTAAAGATTTGCTGCCGTGTTGTCATTGCTTCATTTGCTGCTTCGTGGTAGCCTTGAAGATCAAAGCTTTGGACACATTTTTCCAGAACCACACTTCATATCCCAATACACTATCTTAAATCTTGATCCATTTTTATAATGTTCTGGGCCATGGGCAGTTGCTGTTAATAAAAGTCCTTTGTGCTGCATGTCCTCTGATGCCAGTAGCCCTTGGTGGAGGGGCAGATGAACAGCAGGAAGCAATCAGGTGCTGTGACAGAAACATGCAAAATTTTAGGGTCAAGGATGAAAGCTAGAGGGTGAAGTTGGCTGCACCAGCCCCTAGCTAAACATGTTCCACCAACACGAGGTGCAATTATTGTCAGGTCAGTGTTTATCAGCCTTATTTTTCTGCTTTTTTTGGGATGCAGGTGTGGATTTTTGATGGACCTGGTGGAGCAGGCCGTGTGTTGAGAAGCCGAATGGGACACAGTGCACCACCAACAAAAATCAGATACCATGGGATAAATGGAGAGCAAATCCTTAGTGCAGGTAGCAATTCTCTTTTTTCTGCAGTCTGGTGTGATAGAGAAAACATGCAGAGCCAAGTGTCTTTGTTTTGTTAATACACTAGATCATGTTTCAAGTGTTGTGTAATGCATTTATGAAACATGGTAAGTAGTTAACATAAAAAGTGTCATTTATTACTGTAGCAAACTATTTCACTAGAGTTTCCTACTCTGTGTTACTCTAGAGTAGCATACTAGCAGGTGAGCCGAAGAGTGCCTAAAGCAGAATAGTGTAGGAGCTGCTTTTATCATCTGTATTTTTATGTTCAGTAAATAAAAATGGTTTTGGTATCTCCTGAGGAATTTATCAGCTGGTCAGAATGAAAACCTTTAACAACTAGGGAAATTTGGTTGTGACAGGGAAAAACTAAGGAGCATAATGCATTTAGTAACTGAGAGGAGCCCCTGCTTTGAGCAAGCTTTCTGGTTTGCACTGTCTTTGTAATTTGTTAGAGCACATTTGTATCTGTAATATATATTTTCAAGGTTGCTAGGGACTGAGATTAATTTAAAAGAGTAGAAATACATAAGTGACTACCCCTCCTTAGAAACTACCATGTTTTAAGAAGATCTCACTGTTTTGTAACCCACTTAAGTAATGGAGTGATAGAGACTCACCACTTAGCCCTTTATTACTCTCAAGTAATGAATTGTGTGCATGGGCAACATTTGACAACGTTACACTACCTGTGCTAAAATGTCTTGCTGGTCATCCAACTAGTAATTGGATTCAAGTAGCTTATTACTTGACAGTAATTCAGCTCACATTAGACAAACCACAGAATCCACCAACTGTTGCTTAACAAATCTTCCCTTTTGCTTTTGCAGTTTACTGCAAAACATACGGTGAGGGCACAGAGGCAACCATTAAAATGAAAAGGGTGTTAACCTTTGAGGTCTGATGTATCTGCAGTATAAAGAGACTGACTCTCTACCAGTGGTTAAACTTTAACAGAAATAAATTAGGGTTGCCTTTCAAGTGTTACTGGTTTCCTTAGAAAAGGCATCTCCTTATATTAACTTAATGAAATTTCATTGTTGCCACAGACATTATGGGGACAGAGGAATTGAACATGGGAAAGATGTCTGTGAAGAGGGTTCATTCTGATCATGTGTGGGGCTAAGTTGTAGGAATGAGATGTAGGCCACAGAAAATTAGGCTCCATTAGTTCTGCTACTTAGAGTATATCTGTATTTATTCTTGGACCAGAATTTTTAGTAAATACCTTATTAAAGTGTTTGAGGTTGCTTATTACTCATCGTTTAATTTTCTTGAGCAAATAACTTATGAATAAAGTTGATTTTTGCCCTTCTCTGCTCTCTGCTAATACTTTCTTAGGTCAAGATGGAACATTGCAGTCTTTTTCAACAGTGCATGAGAAGTTCAATAAAAGTTTAGGACGTGGTAAGTATTTCAGTCAAAATACAAACAGATGTGAGAAGAAGTCCTGAAAAGTATTTATGTAAACATTAGACAGGCCTTACTTTCACTTTAGCTGTTGTATAAAAGCTAGTCTTTGTTCTGGAAACTCAGTCTTTCCTGCTGTATATAAAGTGTACTCTCAGATTTACTTGTACTTACAAACAGTGATTTCTGTAGCCTGGCAGTGTAAATTACCTCACTGCTGGAAACACTGGGCGTGATTTTTATATCAAAAATGTGTAAAGCAGTAGCTGACATTTCAGCATGTGTAATTACAACTTCTTACTCTATTTCCCTTCTGTTCAATTGACTAAATTACTGGTCAATTCATATTTCTGGACTTGAGTTCCTTTGGTTTAATGTAGAGTTTAACTTAAACATATAGTTTTCATATAATGCCATGGTTAAGGAGCACTTTCATGTACAGATCAGAGAGCAAGGATCAGGAAGACTAAAATAATTTGTGGTTGTAAATATCTGTTCTTTATTGCCATATATGTATTTAGATCTGTTTGAAAAGATGTATGCAAATTAATTTGGGCATAAATTTGAAATTCCAGATTTGTTGGTTGGGCTGGATTTTGTATATTGCTTTATTTAGCCATGTCTATATGACCATGTTTTTAGCTGTAATGGGGAAAACTCTCAGGATTCCAGCACTAGGTCCTGGAACAAATAGGTTGAGTAGTACAGCTGTGAATGTAAAAAGTTGGTGATTTGCTCAGCATGGCATGAATTTTGAAGAAACTCTTAGTAGTCTTAACTCTTCAAACCTAGGGAAACAAATGTGTTTATGTAAGCCAAACTTTTCTAAATGTAATAGGGACTTCAGTGTTTTGTTACCAATCCTTTTTAAACAATTATTCTCAGTTCTAACCATGAAATTAAGACCCTAAACGTCTATTTTTAAGGTTCAATTAACAAAAAGAAATCAAAGAAGAAAGGTCTTAAGCTTGATACAATGGCACTTCCACCAATTACAGCCTTTGCTTCAGGTAAGTGGCTCTTGACATAGATTACCCAGTGAATGTAAATGCATTATCATATTGTATTTCTTTTGTCTTTAACCCTAAAGACAGCACTGTTTTGGAAGTTCATGCTGTATCAAGGTGAGATTATTGAGATTCTGTGGCCTTTCATTAGCTGTTGAGGGACAGCTTAAAAATGCATTTGACTTGGTAAACAGTTCCACTATTCCAAAAGGAGCATTTTGTTTCAAATGTCTGTCATCTTGCTCTTGGCTTGAAAATCTCCTGCTCAGGAGCCAGAATCTTCTGATGTACATGTTATTCCAGCTTGAGAACCAGCAGCTAGGTGAGGGGTGGAGATCTTTGTCACCTGAGGAAATCTTGGTTACAGTGGTGGATTTTGATTCCTCAGTACATTTATTTGAGTCACTTTTCAGAGTCAAATTTCAAGAACACACTTCATTTCTAATTCAGTGTGCAAATAATGAATCTAACTTTTCAAAGCAGATTATTGCAATTATCTTTGCTTCATGAAGTGTTCTTTAAATTAATGGCCTCCTCTTCAGACTTGCAGTCTGTTTTGTCTGAAGTTGTAACTATTTTCTCTTCTGAGGATGATTTGTTGTTTCCTGTGTTGAAAGATTCGGATTTACAATTTTGTGGAGCTATCTGACCACATATGATACTTATATTTGCAGATTTCAGTGATACAGACTATCTGTACCTAGTTGTTGCTAATATCTGTGTGTATATTTTTAAAATTTATATTTAAAATTAACTAGTTTTAAAATTAATATTAGACTTGCTTGTGTTTGAAGACCTAAACCCCCCTTTTACTTAAGTACACTTCTTTTTTCTATATTGTCTGTTTGGTAAAGTGAACCACTTTGTGTCTTGTTTTGATCTTTGAAGTTCTAAAAATACCCAATTTCAATCTCTCAATTTTTGTAATTTCCAGAAAAAGGGAAAACTTGCTTATTATTTAGATCCCCATATATAATATTTGACTATAAAGTTGATACCAAGCTTTTGAGAAAGTTTTCCTGGAAATGCAAAAAAAAGTATTTTGCTATGTGAAGCAGATTTAGATCTTAAACCTGGCTTTAAGTTGTTATCTGGTGGCTTCTGCTGCTACAACAGGTGAAGAAAAAGTTAACAGCTGGAAATGTGTACAAATTTAGCAGTTTAAACCATTGACATTTAAATGTGCTTTTCAAACTGCAGAGGCTAAAATATGCAAAGACATAAAGCATAACTTACAAAATAATACTTGTGGGTTTGTTAGCATTTTAGTTACATTAAAATGTTTGTATGCCCTGTGGTTTTTCTGAATGGTGGTGGCCTTTTGACTGTGTGAAAAGAACACTAAATATGAACTGTTCTGTCTAAAGGTATTTTAAAATATCAGAAGAGCTTGTTTGACTTTAGAATTACTGTTTCTGAAAGGACTGTGTGTTACCTTGCAGAAGTGGCACATCAGAGTGACTGGGATGGTATTATTGCCTGCCACCAAGGGTATATAACCTGCACAACCTGGAACTATCAGAAAACTTCCATGGGGGCTCATAAACTGAGGCCAGAAGAATTTAGCAAGCACAAACCTATTGACATATATGCAACAGTAAGTTTATTTAGGATAATATTTCTTCAGATTTACACCATATGCCATTTTGATTTCTGTTGGTATTTACCTTTATTCTGTCACAGTGATGTGGAGTTGACTGTATGCCTGTGTGATTGTTAAGATTTGTTTATGTAAGATGATTAACTTGCTCTGTGAATGCAGATTGCTGTAGGCCCTTTTTTTTGGCAATATTGAAAAGTATATTTCCAAATTGCAGGCAGGTTATTACCTCTAAAATGTTTTTAAAACTTGAGATGGGCATAGTGGCATTGTGTCAAACACACAGTGAAGGAGGTGCAAATATTTGCTGAGGTTTCTTAGTTACTGTGTCCCATTCATGTGCTAGGGCTTCATGCAACTCCTGTATCTTATGATAAATGTTTTTTCTGACCTTATGCTTGGTAGTTAAGTGGCAGATAGAATAAATTAAATTGTAAATACCCAGTTTCCTTGTGATCACTAGATTCTTTGGATTCTAGCTTTCCAAATACATCTAGACCACTGTTTCTTTGTTTTGTACTATTAAAGCTCTGTGTGAACTCACCCTAATTTGGGGTGCCACTGGCAGGCAGGGCATTGAAAGAGGCATGCAATCACCCTGTTTACACTCTAGCTTAGGGTTTGAATTCGTGAATGTCTTGGTTATTTGGGTTACAGTGTTGATATTATTACCTATGACTTTTGATGGATGTCACTAAGCTAGGATTTCACAACCATGCATTGCCATATTTATTACATCCTGACTGTTTGCTCATGTTAAGAGCTTCTCCTGCTTTTTTGAGATGTAATTTGTTTCTTCTGTGCAGGTTTCCTCAGAAGAGTCTAATAAAAACATAGTAGTGTTTTGTATTCCTGATATGCTGTGTACCTTCTAACAACTTTCCTAGCTGATAGACACTTACAGAATTGTTTTCATAGGTGCTTTGTTTTGTTGATTATTTTTTTTTGTTCCCTTGAAAGGCAGTTGACATTACCTCGTGTGGTAACTTTGCTGTAATTGGGATGTCAGCTGGACAGGTAGACGTGTACAACATGCAGTCTGGCATCCACAGAGGGCGTTATGGCAAAGAAAAAGGTAAGAGCTGCTAAACTTTGAAAATGCTGGCTCTTAACAGAACAGCAGTAACCTGGTGTTCTGCCATCTCAAAAATTTTAACATGGTTTCCGAGTTGAATTTGGAAAACCTTTCAGTTTCTCTATTCAGTTGCCCTACACTGTCCTGTCTTAGAGTCAGAAACTTGATTTGAAGGACAAGGTCCCTGCTAGTTTTAACAGCTCTGATGTCAGCATATCCTTGGTTCTATTTAACACAAAACTGGCAGTTACCAAAATGACAAAATCTAAAATGAGGTCCTCTGGCCTCTGTCTTTCTGAGATAATGACATTTCCAGTACTTGGCTTCTTGTTTTGTAGGGGTCTGTCTCCTAGATAAATTTTCCTATCTGTATTGTACTCTTCACGTGAATGGGAAATTGAAGTCCAGTTCTTTGCATATGGTGTTGTTTCTAATTACCCAGCTGCACACTTAAGATGTAATGTAACAGTGTTCTCACATTTCCTTTACATGGTGTCACACATGCGTGTTTCATGTCATGTATCCTCATGCATGTTTTTTGGCACTCATGATCTGAATGTTTTGTTGTAGAAGCAAGGAAAAAAGTTCTGATGAACCCTTAAAACTTACAGGATTTCTAAAAGCCATCTAGCAAAGCAAAACATAAAATGGTCTCCTAATAAAATCATTGGTTAATGGTGGGATGAATTTTCTAATTTTGGTTACTGGTTAGTAGCTCTAGGCATAGATTAAGAAATAAAATTGATCCCAAACCAGAGGAGCTATGTGTTGTCTTTACACTGCAGTGTGAAGACACCTAGGAAAAATCCCAGACTTTGTGCTGGAACTGAAGCTGTGTGTTTTGTCTGGAGTGGTTGGGCCTCTTGGAGGCATTCCTGAAGTGATTCAAGAAGTCCCTCAAATCTCCCAATCGCAAAAAGTTCCCCAAACTGAAAGCAGAAATAAGAGCGAACACTCAATTTCATTTGCACTTCTTACTTGTATTCTAGGTGCTTACTTGAAAGCAGTTTGGTTTCTGCAGAGATGAAAAAAGACCTTAGAATATTGGAGCATCCTGTCAGGTGGTTCTGGAATTGTTTGTCCTATGCTTACTAGTCCTTCCTTGCTGTCAGGCAGAGATACACAGAACAGTGTTTGTCATTCAGCTTATTCTTGTGCTTATTCTTATTCTTGTGCTGAAGTTCAAATGCTGAAGCAATACTCCCTTTCCTCTTGGTTTGCAGCACATGAAGGGGCCGTCAGAGGGGTAGTAGTGGATGGATTGAACCAGCTGGTAATCACAGCTGGTAGTGAAGGATTAATTAAATTCTGGAAATTCAAAACGAAAGATCTAGTTTACTCCACTGAACTTTCTTCTCCTCCAAGTGGAATTCTGCTTCACAGAGACAGGTAAGAAAGTTGTTTAATGCGCATCTTGTTTGGTGTAATACTTGTCTAGAATGGCAAATGGTATTCTAATCAAGGTTCTGTTTTTGATGCTTGAAATACAATTGACTAATAGACAGAACATGACGACATTTTCTTAGACTGAAGGAATGTAACACTGATTATCAGATTATTTTAGGAGAAGAGATACTCGGGGCACTGTTGGGATGCTTTTATTTTCCATCTCTTGAGTATTCACTACCATATGTGTTAATGTTTCTTGGCAGTGGTATTCTGGGAATTGCCTTTGATGACTTCAGTATTAGTGTGTTGGACATAGAAACCAGGAAGATTGTCAGGACGTTCTCAGGACACCATGGACAGATTAATGACATGGTAATTGTCAACTCATTTTCTGTGACAGGTGACACATACAGGTGCCTAACAGATTTTACAGATGGTGGCTTTCTCTGCATGCATTGAATCACCAGGTGTTATGTCCAGCTGTGAACAGTAAAGCTGTACATCAGCTCCACAGCAGTTCTGGCCATGTTAGTTTTCAAGTTAAAATGTAAAGTGTTCAAATCACCATGTGTTTTTTTAAAAGTGTTTTGGGATTTTGCTATAACTTTGCAACATGCTGATTTTGGGGTCAGGCACAATAAAGCATTAAGAATAACAAAAACCATGTTGAGGAGGAAAATTTTGCAATAGTCTCAGCTGTGTCTACAGAAAAGATGAGAAAGCTGAAAACAGATCTGAGATTATGCAGCACATTGATAATTCCTTATTTACATCTTACATAATAGTGTTCATTGAAAGAGTTTTTAGCTTCTAATTTATTTCTAAATGCTACTAAATTAGTATTTACTTGATTTGTTCAATTTTATGCTTAGAATAGGTTTTCACCATTAACATAAAAGTGAAGACCAAAGTTCTTTGACTAACAGTGAGATATACCCTGTGTCTTATGTTTCAGCTTTTTCTCTAAAAGCTTTAGGTTTTGTTCTTTTCTCACTTTCAGTAGTGTGTTTATAGCCAGACCATCTCACCCTGGTTTTAGGGAGCAGTCTGTTCTTAACAGAGCCCCCTTTAGGGACTGACTTTTCAGTTGTGCCATTAAATTGGCTATTTTATTTCAGACTTTCAGTCCTGATGGTCGTTGGCTGATAACCTCATCAATGGACTGCACCATTAAGACCTGGGACCTTCCTTCTGGATGGTGAGTCAGTTTTAAAGCATATAGCAGAAGTAATAATCACTTGTCTGATAAATGGTAAAAAGCTTTTTGGCTTGATTATCTATCACCAGATGTGACATTCAAAGTTGCTCATGATTTAACAACTCTGCCCACTATTACAGTTGTGTCCAGTGTGTGGTTTTTTTTCTGGGTCTACAGAATAACAGGGTCCTGAAGATCTGTTGATGACACCTGGACTTCTCATGTAGTGTGAATGAGTGTGAATTTGTTCTTTGTCTGGAAGCAGCACTAGAATCTAAAGAGGGCAAGTGATGGCTTAAAGTGGCTTGCACTGTGACGTGCTGAAGTTTTCACAGAGTCACAGAGTGGTTTGAGTTGGAAGCAAAGGTCTCATCCAACTAACTGCCTTGACAAGAACAGGAACTACTCTCACTAGATCAGATTGCTCAGAGCCCCATCCAACCTGACCTTGAAACTTGTTTGTGAAACCTCTTCCAGTGCCTCACCACCCTCATCTTAAAAAAATTCTGCTGCATATCCAACTAAACCTACACCCTTCCAGTTCAAAGCTGTTGCCCCTTGCCGTGTCACCCTGTTAAAAGGTCTCTCTCAGTCTTTTTTGCAAGCTCCATTTAAGTACCGAAAGGGCACGAGGTTGTCTCCCCAGCGCCTTCTATTCTCCAGGGTGGAGAACACCCCAGTACTCTCAGTTTTCCTCATAGGAAACATGTCCCAGTCCTCAGATCATTTTCCTGGACCTGCTCTAACTTGATGTGTGTCTTGTGCTGGGGGCCCCCAGAGTTGGATGTAGTATCCATTGGGTTTTGTGAAGAGAAGCCCATTTTCACTTACATTCCTTTTAACAACGCAGTATGGCTCTACATGAGTTACATATTTCGTTTGTATGTGCCTGAAACTGCCAACAGTACTCTTTCCTGCTCCACTGTGAGTAGTCTTCTCCCAGAATAAAGTTTGGCTGAGAAGTGGACAAGTACACACAAGAAGTATAGGAGCCCAGAAGAAAACAAGCTGAAAAGTAACTTTGCATTCTGCCAGTGCATTCATGTAGCAGCACATCAGACAGACTCTTTAGGTAATTTGAGGTAGTGCTATGCAGTGTGCAGCTCTGGTGGCTATGCCTGGGATGAATGGTTTCATTTGGACTGGTTATTTTTCTTGGTGTGGCTTGGTAAATAATTTGTATACTGTAAAAGTTTTCTCTCTAGTACCAAAAGCGGGTTGAATCTCAACAAACAATTGGCCTGTTCTTGTGTGGTGAGTGACACTCGTCTAAAATGGACATGGAGTGTTGTCTTTCCTGTATAAATGGGAAGGAAAATAGCCCTCTGGTCTTCATCTTCCTAACACTCTTTCCATTCCAGAATAATATGCCTGCAAAAGAATTGTAGCATTAATTAATATCAGTTACTTTTATCTTTCATTTCTTTAATAACATAGCACTTTACAGTAAGAATCTGTTCATAGTGTTTTCAAAAGTAATCTGAGAGTAGTTCTCTTTTGCATGTGGCAAAGTAAGTATTTTGTCTCTTGTCCTGAAATTCGGGTCAAGCTGCAATCTAGGCAGGAACATGACAAACCCTGGTTTTAAAAGTCATTAGGTTACATTATTCTTCCATGTATGTAAGAGGAAGGTTTTCCTCTTACTATAGGCAGAGGATTGTATTGACAAGGAGGAACAGCTTTTAATAAAAAGCCTGAAACTTCCGTGGCTCATAAATAGAAGAATTGAGTTATGACCTGTGTATTCTGAAGGCTCAGCTTTGATATTGTTCTTACAAAAGAATGGAAAACATTTTTCTAGAATCCTACATTACAAAAATTACCAACTGACTTCAACAAATGATCTGACATCTATTTACTGAACACCTGTTTTTACTTTGGAGTAGTGCTTAACTGTCCTTATGTAATATAAGTGTTTCTAGAGCGTGTTTTCAATGGAGGGCTTTTCAAAAATTGGGAAAAAATACCCATTTCTGTGAAGAAAGCTATAAGCAGGAACCTTGACTTTATGCAAACTTTTCTTTTTATTATGCAGCTTGCATAGACAGATTAAGGAATCAAGGGTCCAAGCTGACTGTTCATAGTTTGGATGGAGCACTTGAGAAAGAACAGTACAAGAGACCTGTTGATGCTGTGAGCTCAGCAGTTTTACACTTAAAATTGTCTCAGTTTTGCAGTTAGGCAAGAAGCATAAAGGTAGATGCTTTCAGCCCCCAGGCAGGATTCATTTAGCTTTTTGTGTAAGAATTACAAGCACGTCTCTTATTTCCTGTAGTAGGTTGATTCCTCTGTCACCCAAGCCTGTAATTTTAATGATGATTTAAATTCAGTAAGTAGAAAAACTTAATTGCTTGTTAAATTTGTTTTGCATTTGTTCCTTGTGTTTGATTTATTGAGCAGAATTTCTCAGTAATTGATAAGGACTGTGATAAAAGGATGGATTTGGAGCTTAAAAAAAAGTATTCAGGGTAAATTTTTCTAGCCATCGTGCACAGTGTGCAAAATGTATCTGATGCAAGTTTGGGATTTATGGGTTTAGTGTTTTTATATTTTATGTTGAAAGTGATGAATGATGTTTCTTGTAACTGAGATTTGCAACATGCAGAGGGAATAAAACACTCCATTCAGGGAGGAAGAAAAGGCTTTTATTTTTGACATGTTCTGTCAAACCATCACGGGAGTGCTCAGTATCTAAGAAAATACGTGCACACGAGATTTTTCATTTTAAACTGCTTTCTTACATCAATATTTTTTCTGTCATTAGTGAACAAAACAGGGTTGTAGAGCTGTAATCAAGAACAGAGTATTCATCCTCTTCATGTGTTCTTTTTGTTTCTCTTGGTGAGCTAGTTCTCAAATTCAGCTTTTACTTACAATTTGAAGTAACTGAAATTTATGTTTCAACAAATGACAAGCAATGCCATGGACCTGGGCTTGAGTGGAAGTCTGCTAGGGGAGTGCATCACCCAGGACTTGTGGCATCATCAGAACTCAAGTGCCTCATTGTTAATAGTCACGTAGTGAATATTTTAACTTTGGTTTTATGTGATATTTTTTTCAATTCTCTGCAATACTGAAGAGAATGATCAAGCAATGGTTTATCAGGCTGAAAGATATGGTGATGCCAAAACTGTTGCAGATAATCACACTTTGCACCATACAGTTTATTCTTTATTTTAGAAACATTAGGTCCTAGTATTGACCAAGTGTATATGAAGTACACTGAGAGAGGGAATTGTCAGTCAGAGCAACATGGGGCTGACTGGAAGGACAAAATTTATGGCCACTAAGAAGATTAGTGTTGGGCATGAGGAGCTGCTCCTTAGATCACATTTCCCCACAGTGTGGATGTGTAAGGAGGTGGCAGTTTTCTCCAATTTTAGAGAATTTTATAAAGATAAGTGGTTTGCTGCACAGTGCTGTTCACTTGCTACATTTGTATGATATATTTGAATACTTCTACTACCCTAGTTTGTGTCCATATTTCCAGTGTCCTGTTTGCATTTAGCTCTAAGTCATAGACGCAGATAAACAAGTTCATCTTGCTGATAATTTCTCTGTTGTGTTTTTTCTCCTTAGCCTCATAGATTGTTTTTTGGTAGACTCTGCAGCTGTGAGCCTCACTATGTCTCCTACTGGAGATTTTCTAGCTTCAGCACATGTGGATGATCTTGGAATTTATTTGTGGTGAGTATGTAATGCATTTGTTTCCACACAGGGTTTTGGATGGCAAAGAGTTCTTTAAATCATATTTATTGCAAATAGAGAATTGCTCTGTGAGGTATCATCTCCAGTCCTCTCTGTTTCTAATTGTCCTCTCTGGTTCTAATTAAGACCAGTGTTCTGTATTGCTTTGATTCATAAATTGTGAAATTTTTGCAGTTAAAATATTTATTCTGATAGTTAAATGATTTTTTTCCTAAATGTTTCTTACTGTTAAAAGAATTCCTGCTGTGCCATTCCTATAGTTTTTCTTTGACTCTGTTTTTTCAGCCCTTTTGAAATGTCTTTGTTTAAATACTGTTTCTTTCTGAAGTGCCTTTCTTGTCCTGCTATACATTGTGTCTGAGACTTCTGAGTAGTATTTGAAAATTGTGATTGTTTCTCTTTATTAGTGATAAATGAGTACATGTTGGCCGTAGTTTTGCATGAGGAGTGTTCCAATTGTTAGGCCTTCAAGTGGTTAAGTAAAAATGCTTCCTTGTGAAAAATGACAAATGTTTTTACCTAGCCCTAGTTTATATTGATGGAAAAACCAATTTGCCAGATTCTGACTTGTGTGCATGTTCCAAACGCAAAGAAAATTTGCTAAGAGTGCTGTCTTGAAATGCTGTGAAAGTAGGATGAATCATTTAAGTTTGCATAATGTGTTGTGTGTAATGTGCAGCCTGGAGAAGGCTCTGGAGAGACCTTAAAGCCCTTCCAGTGCCTAAAGGGGCTCCAGGACAGCTGGAGAGGGATTTTAGATAAGGGCCTGGAGTGTCAGCACAAAGGGGAATGGCTTCAAACAGACAAGAGGACAGGGTTTGATGGGATATTGGAAAGAAATGGCTGGCTGTGAGGGTGGTGGAGCACTGGCACAGGTAAATGTTGTTTTGGCCAGCAGGACCAGGGAGGTGATTATCCCTGTGCTGGGCACTGGTGAGGTCACATCTCGAATCCTGTGTTCAGTTCTGGGCTCCTCAGTTCAAGGAGAACATTGAAGTTCTGCAGCCTGTTGTGTTTTTGGCAAATATATTTGAGCATAACACTTACGTTTCAGATGTTCAGGTGAGTCTGTTGCCAGACTTCATTTCCTGCTTATCTGATACATGAGAAAAACTGATCCTGAATAGAGCCTGGTGAATTGCCTTAATGGAGCAGTATTAGACTGTGATATAAATTATGTCTGAAGTACTTTCTCCCACTCATCTGAAGACAGTTTTGAAAATGCCTGTCTTATTTTTCAGGTCAAACCGTTCTTTGTATTCACTTGTGTCATTACGGCCCCTTCCTGCAGATTATGAGCCTTTTCTGGTGACACTCCCTAGCACCTGCCCCATGCAAGGTAATCTTTGGATGAAAGCTTACTTTATTTCCCCTTGCAGCTTGTTTCCCTGCCTATAAGCCACAGTAGATTCACTGCTGTTGTCTCATTGGCAAGAAAATTGGGTTCAGCTGACCTGCCATGTGCCCGTGCCCAGTCAAAGAATGGCCTAAATGGAATTTTTTGCTACACTTAATAGAAATGATTGTGCTTCAGAAGTCCTCTAGGTGGAGATCTTGTCTGTCCAAGCTTGGAGCACCTGCATTTGCATCTCCATCTGGAGGAAAAGCACACCTAGCTGTTGGCCACTAGAACATATTTCATAATGCCTGCTACATCAAGCACATACTTGTTTTAGGTACTTATATTAGGGAGATAGGAATTCACCCCAAAACTTTGAATATTTTTATTCTGATTCTGGCTAAAAGCTTGAATCCACTTTCTGTCTTCAGCAAATGTAGAATTCCTGTTTATATGCTAAGGGCTCTTAATGGTTTACATTCCTTTGTTGTTTTAGGCTTTTTCATTGTTTTAGCCAAGTAATATTTTGCAAAATGAAGGGAGAGTAGAGATACTTGGTCAAGACATAGGAAATCTAGAAAAAAACTAATGACAGACATTATAAATTTTCTTTAGGGATGTTGTGCTTTAATGTTGAGATTTTCTTCATTTTTATGTGTCACTTCAGTCAAACCATTGAAGAGGTTGTGATGAGGTTGTGAATATGGTGCAAGGATTTAAATACAAGGATTTTACAACTTCTTAATTTAGAACCAAAATTACTGTTTATATATTTAAAACAGAAATTTGCTCAAGCAGAACAATGGATTACTGTTAAAAATTATTCTTTAAGAATTCTGTAAATTGCTTTTCTGTAACTTCAGCCAAAGTAGAGAAATACTACCAGTCTGGAAATTTTTGGTTATTCAATTCTGCATTTTGGCTATAATAGTTTAAAATTTTTTCATAGGTCTGATACAGATTGTATTTGTAGCTTTTCAGCTGTGTTATGTTAGCACCTACATCTATAACTGTTATGCATTTGCTATTCAAAAATTGCAAAATAAATAAAAATGTTTGGTTTGATTTTTTTTTTTAAATAAATGTGGAGTATGAATGTTCATAAAAGATATCTGTTTCTGCAAGATGTGGATGTGTCAGGAGATGAAGAGCCATGTGATGAAATGATAGAATATGTCTCACCTGAGCAACTGGGAGAGCAGCTGGTGACCCTTTCCTTGTTACCGGAATCAAGGTGGAAAAATCTCCTCAACCTTGAGGTTATCAAGGTACTGATACTGTGCAAAAAATAGCACAAATCCAGATAGACTTGCCCTATTTCTGTGAAATGCTTTACCTGTTCACAAAGCTTGATCCTGCTTTTCAGGTATTTTTTAAGATTTTGCAGTAGAAGTCTATATAGTGCTTTTCACAGTGCTTGGGATTTGGGAGAGGGACTGTTTTTCTAATAAATGCTGGCTTCATAATTACTGCTAAAACATTTCAGCTATGTATTGACTTTTCAGTTAGTCTTTAGAGTTTTCATAGTATTTAAAAAATAAAACTCTTGATTAAAATAAAAAGTAATCCCATGTGTTCTTACTGTGATGTTAATGATTTTAATTCAAATATCTACTTTATAGAAAAAAAATAAACCAAGAGAGCCACCAAAAGTTCCAAAGTCAGCGCCTTTCTTCATCCCAACTGTTCCTGGTCTTATCCCCCGATATGTTCCACCAGAGGAAGAAAATGATACACAGGTAAAACCAAGACTCAGTGTAATTGTGTTTATCTAGGGTATTTTAAAAGAAATCTTAAATGCTTTTTTAGTTCTGAGTTAAACTGCTAGACTTTAAAGTACCAGTTTTAACTTACTACAGTATTGCTTTATTTCTCAAAGTCTTATTCTGTCAGTAGGAAAATAATCTAATTGAGTTGTAAAAATATCTTTGCATATTCATGTAAACACTTTTATACTTTTGTGGTCTAGTCAAAGGTAGTAAACCTCGGAGTACTGGCACAGAAGTCTGATTTCTACGTTCATCTTGAAGAAGCCCTGAACACCAACAAATGTAAGTTAACAAAATATTTCATTAAAACATTTGTATTGCCTTTTTTTTGATAACATGTGTGATTTTGAATGTGAGAATTTTAACATGAGGAAATTTTAATGGAGAATTTTAATGTGAGGGGTGGAAAAAAAGCATAGAACAATAATCAAAAGCAGAGAGAATGACCTAATACATAGATCACAGATCAAACAAAGATCCATTGGTACTGCACCTTGTCTGCATCATGGAACCCAATTCTGGCAAAACCTTTACAGAGAAAGAAGGTTGTGTTCCTAAGATCATTAGCCTTTTTTGAAGACTGATGATCTCACCCAGAAAAGGTGCTATGTGTTATTTGTAGGAAAAGGAAGGAAGGAAGGAAGGGGTTGATTTGCTAAAGAATAGTCTGGTGATTCACTGAAACATGAGAAACATAAAGTGCCTAGCACATTATGAAAGTTCTCCTTGCAAGGGCTACTTTTCACTAGACATTCAGCAGCCTTACAGCTTTAATTCATTGCTTTATAATTTAAAGCTTAAGAAGAAGTAAACGTTACAAAAATAAGGTGTTGTATTTCTTTGAACATTGAGTTTATTTTGAAATTCAGTCCTTTAAATGACATGAAACATACCAGCTGTTTATCTTATGATGTTACAGAATCCTTGAAACTCAGATTTTTGGAAATGATTGCTGATATAGCTGGCTTGGAAATGTAAATGGACAGTCACTGATAGCTTGTCCACAAAGCCATTTTGTTGGGAGTTCTTCTACCTCTTAAACTCTTTTGAGGTGATTCTTCTCTAGCTTACTCCACTGCACTTAAAACATTCTGTGTGCAGAGCTTTATGACCTGTCACAAACGAGGTGTGGTTTTTTTGCCGTGTTTTTAGTACTTGAAATAATAATACTCTGTTAAACTGCTTCAGAGCCACTAAGAGGAGAAAGAAGCATCAGGTGAATATTTAAAAACCAGGCCAAGCATCTGTTTAAAAAATGTTTTAACTATCAGTTGCATTTGCAACCAAATGCTTATTCATTTTTAAAGCAAATGGATGGCATTCTCATAAGAGAATTCCTGAGGGGAAACACTTACAAAGAGGAGAAAAGAGTTTGTAAATTGCATGTGCTTCTACCCTGGATAAGGTTTTCCCCCACCACCCTCTAGGTTCCAGGAAAAGCACGAGGAATTCACTTAACAAAGTAATAATTATGTTAGATGCACCAGATCTCTAGTTTTGCTTTAATGTCAAGAGGAATAAAGATGCTAGTAAAAGTAGTACTCTCCCATTACAACTTGAAATCCCAAGTATCTACACTCTTGCTGCCCAGAGACATAAAATGACAATGTTATGTGGTTAATAAGAAATTCTCTTCAGCTTAAAAGACAGAAAAGAGAAAAGAAGTGAAACAAAGATGTGACTTGTATTTTTCAAGATAAACTTACAAATAAAGTGCATCTGTACCTCCAGTATGTGGTGGGACAGTAAAGACAGGAAGATACTTTGTTGAAAACAAAAATGTAAGACAGTAGAAACTTGAAATTCACAGTCACTGCTTAAGAATTTTGGAATAAGCCTGTTTTGTGAAGGATCTGTAACATTCTTTCCTGCAGATGTTACTGATAACGTATCCCTCAATGTTTTATCACAGATAAAGCTCCACTGGAGTTACTGAAAAGCTTGGGACCATCTAATATCGAGATAGAACTACGGGGTTTGGCCCCTGAAGGTGGTGGATCAATGGAGGTGATGCTGAGCTTTCTGAGAATGATTGGGATGATGCTGAACAAGAAGTACAACTTCGAGCTTGCTCAGGCGTACCTCGCACTGTTTTTAAAGGTAACAATTTTCCTGTAAAATTTTGTGTTAGTCCTGTTTAAAATTATGGCCATGCAGTAAAAGGATATAAATTGTCTCCTCTAATTATCTGAAGTGGTTTTGGTTGTGAATGGTTTTAGGATGTCTAACAGCTTGTATTGGGTGATGTGGCAACTCGGTCACAGTCAAGGAAAGCTTGTAAAAACAGATACTGTGAATAGGACTGTGCCAGACAGGTTTTATCCTAGTATTTGTTACTTAGAATTTTATTGTTTTTTGTGACATGTCTAACTTCTCAATTGTTAAACTAAGATACGCTATGTCTTAAGTAAGCAAAGAATTTAATGTGCAATAGTTGGGAAGTAAATTAGACATTTTGTTAGACTTAACCCCTAGGCATTGCAAGCCTGACCTACTTTTCTACTGGCTGCCTTTCTTGTGTTACCTGTTGAGTGTCAAAGAGCTAATGAAATTATTCCTGGGCCTGTATAAGTTAGAAAGTTACTGTGATGAGGCACAGTAACTGTTATTCTTAGAGAGAAAATGGTTCTGCAGAAGGTTGAAACCTTTCTGACGTACAAGTGCTTAAGATACTCTGATTTATGAAACCGTATGAAAGCAATTAATTGTAGTTTACTGGGAAAACATTGTTATAAACATTCAGACACAGGTGAAACCAGGGCATCCACAGTTTCTCTGGGCCACCTGTTCCAGGGTGTCACCACCTCACAGTCAAGAACTTCTTCCTAATATCCTACTAACTATCAGGTTAAAGCTGAATATCAAGACTCCTAGATTTAAACCGTAGCCTAGAAAATAATTATTCCATCCATTAAGTGGTAATAATTGCTGCAAGATCAGAAGGTTTCTTTTCCTTCTGCTTTAAAAGGGTTGCTGTTTATCACATGAAAAGACAGACATCATCCATCTGTATCAAAATAGAGTGTGCTGGCATCACCATTCTTGATGAATGTAACATGGATAATTAAAATAATAATGCTGATTGACCTCAGGGCATCTGTCTAGCCTTTCTAACCTAAAGAGGAATTAGTGATGCAGGTCAGACAGTAGAGAAAGTTACCCTCTAGAGAAGTGTGTGAATAGGATAGGTTCAGCAGCCTAGCCAGAAGATGATCAAAGATATAGCATATTTAAGACATTTTGCTGCCTTATCTCATCTAGTATGTGTAAAATGGCTTGTAAAAGACTAGGAAAAGGGAGGCAGCATTCAATGGAGGAAATTAATTGAAGGAAAGGTCTTTTCCTTACTTGGGACATTTCCTGAAAGCAAAGTATTGGAATTGAGTGAAGGAAACAATCTTTGGAATTTTTTTTTTTGTTACCTGTATTTGTTTCACTAACTGCTTGTTTTCATTTTCAGTTACATCTTAAGGTTCTCTCATCGGAGCCAAATCTGTTGGAAGAATTATCCAAATTGTCAATGCAACTTGAGGAAACTTGGATTCACTTGCAGGCTCTCTTCAATCAGAGTCTGTGTGTTTTAACATACATGAAAAGTGCTTTGCTGTAAAATACTCTTCCTTGTCTGCATAAAATTTCCCTCAGAATAATGCTACAATTTATTACCAAAAATACTGGATTCCAAAAATCATACTGGGTCTTGGAATTGTAGGATCATTAAGGTTGGAAAAGGCCTTCAAGACCATCGAGTCCAAGCTTCTACTGAGCACCACCATGTCCACTAAGACATATCACTAAGTGCCAGACTTCTCTTTTCATGGATACTTCCAGGGATGGTAGTTCCACCATCCTGTTCCAGTGCTTCTTCTGGTGCTGTACTTCACACATCTGCATGTGGCTGAGTATTTTAAAACATGCATAACTGCTTACTTTTGGTCAGTTGGTGCAAAAATTATTATGTGCAGCTAAAAGTATTTGTTGTATTTGGTTTGTGCTGTCAAGGGACACACATTTGGATTTCAAAGCCCTGAGCAGCCTGGCCTGGTGGAAGGTGCCCCTGCCCATGGCAGGGGGTGAACCCAGGTGATCCTTAAAGTTCCTTCCATTCCACACCTTTCAATGATTCTCTGATTCTCTGACTACATAAAATGTACTTACCTTGGGCTTTCAGAGCCAAAACTGTAAATCACAGTGAAGAAATGACTTGGGTGGGGGTGGAAAAAAGAAGTGAAAATGTAACTTCAGTGCAGAAGTTGTGCTTAATAAAGTTACTGTTGAAGCAAAAGTAAAACAAAAAGGTTGAATTGTTAACAGTTTATTAATATTAATTTAAAGTAAATTAATGTAAAAATTGCATTCCTCTGCAGATGGAGTACTTTTCCTTTTAAGTTTGTAAAATTCAGTTGTCATCTCACTTTGGCAGACATCAGTTTTTGAAGGCAAAGGTATTCAGCTGAACTACAAATGATTGCACTCAAAAAAACCCCACGAAACACCAAACTAAACAAACAAAAAAACTCCACCATTTTTTACAACAGGTTTTTGTGAGGCTCAGTTTCATACGAAAATTATGTGTCTTAAGGAGAAAAGATTACTGGAATAAAATCTTTGAGTTTGGGGGAATTTTTAATTAAATCTGATGGGGATTTTTACAAACTGATACTTAGGTTTCAAACAATAAGGTTTGGGCAACACATGAGTGAAATTACCTTGAGCTTTGCGGTTTGGGAGTACTTCCTCAAGCAGAAGAATCTCCTGAACAAGGCCTTTGCTTATTTCACATGCTCAAACTGCATACTCAGACCAACAGAATAACTAATACAAGTATATGCAATTTCAATGAGTAAACTTGAAAGATGGTTAATTGCATTTGACACAAGACTGAACACCTGTGGTTTAGTTGTGGTGTGTATCTGATTTTTTTTGTAACTGCATGACATTATAGAACAACTTTTAGTCATCTCTACGTGAACAAATTACCTGCAAACATAGAATCACACAGAATAGAGTGTTTTGGGTTGGAAAATTCCTTAAGGATCATCCAGTTCCAAACTTTCTGCCATGGGCAGGGACACCTTCCACTTGACCAAGTTGCTCAGGGTCACATCCAGCCTGACCTTGGATGTTCCAGGGATGGGTCATCCACAGCTTCTCTGGGTAACCTGTTCCGGTGTCTCATCATCCTCACAGGGAAAAATTTCTTGCTAATACCCAATCTGAACCTACTCTCCTTGTGTCTAAATCATGACCCCTTGTTCCTATCATTACAGGCCTCTGAAAACAGTCCCTCTCCAGCTGTGCCCCCTTTAGCTGCTAGAAGGTTGATGTCAGGGTTGTCCTGGAGCCTCTTCTTCAGGCTGAACAATCCCAGTTCTCTCAGCCTTTCCTCATAGGAGAGGTGCTCCATCCCTTTGTTCATCTTCATGGGTCTTCTCTGGACTCACTCCAGGTTATATTTCCCCCTTTCCAGGCACTGGAGGCTTCACCAGACCCACAGCTCCTCACACATTGTGGTTTTGGCTTAGCCACTTCATTCACTTATTCCCTCAGAACCTGCATCTCATCAGCTTCCAAGGACTTAGGCACCAGGTCCTGAGATCCACAACCATATGCCTGCTCAAATTTGAGTTGTCAGGGTTGTCAAAGGAGTTCAGAAGTGATGGGAAAACAGCTTTTACAGCTTCTCTGTGTTGTCCTGGCTGTTCTTTATTAATAACTTTGATTCTTGTGATAGCCTGAAGTGAGTGGCAAAATACATACACAAGTTTGCACACTGGCATTCTAGCCAGTTAGGACTGAGTTAGTGGGAAAAATGTACACCTGAGGTTTTTTATGAAGCTAACTAGTGAGATTTAAGAAAATTCTTTGTACCATAGAACAGTATCTGGTGATACAGTTCTCAAGAACTTATTACTCCCAATTTAGTGGATTGATCTGAAGCAGTCCAAAATCCCTTAAATGTCAGTGTAGTATATAATGAGCCTCTCAGTTTGCAGGCATTACTGTAACTTACTTAGAAAATCTTACAGAACCATTTCTGACAAAATGTTGAAAGGTTAATAAGTCAGTCGTTGCAGACCTGCCCCTGTGGAAGAAGAAAGAGTGGATAAAGAACTTTCCTCTTGATCAGAGTAAGGGTCTGTCAAGGCCAGTATCCCATCTCCAGCTGAAGCAAGGAATAGATGTAGTATAGCAGCCTAGTCTTGTATGAAGTGATCCTTTCACAAGCGCATCACACCACCTTTCAGCAGACAGCAATTAGATACTCTGTGACCCAGCTGTAGCCTGACAGTTGTGTTTAATGTTCTGTGACAGACCTTTTGTTCTCTGTGAGTTCATCTAATCTCTTTTAGAACCCATTTATCCTTCACAACATCCTGTAGTAATGGGGCCTACAATTTAATTAACGGGAATAATGTATTTCTGTTTATATACTCCAGACCTGCTATCTTCGAATGTTGTATGCCCTTCCTTCTTCTTGAATGTGAGAAATATCAGCTGTGCCTTGGTCTTCATGCTTCACAAACTGGCACAGAACCATGGTGAAAGGGTTTCTGCCCGTGGAGGAGATGCTTCTGAGTGCACATGTTTGGAGTGTCTGGTTTTTGACTGACATCCAAGAAGCCTTTCTGGGCGAGGATGTTTAAATCTATATGCTCAAGATTTGTCTACAAAACTTGTAAAGATTGGAGAGGAGGGTTGGTTTTGTTTCTTTTTTTTAATTTTGTTTTTCTTACTTTCTGTTTTCATGGTCTGTTTGATGTAATCATAAGAAAAAAGATATAATCTGCCAAACAGGCCATTCTTGAAACAGAAACTTCAGGGGAATTTATGTGAACCATGTATGTTTAACACAGTTGATGTAATATATGCAGGCTGAATGACCTCATTAAATGTGTTTAATGCAGTTTCTTATATTATACACAGATGTGTTTTAAGTCCACCTGGAACACTTCAATAACTTCCTTCAGAAAACAGTATTTAGATGTGAGTGACATCTCACCTCTTTTTGTCTTTTTCTCAACATTTCTACTCATCCCTGCTATTTCAGGGGTGTTTGGCTATTATTAGAGCTGTAGGGTCTTCACCAAGAGCTCTGATTGCTTCTCGTTCTTGACCTTTTCATTTTGTCCTTTTTACCCCACATCAAAATTATGACAACTTTTTGCCATTAATAAATCACTTCTTCAGAAATAAAAAAATAAATTCCTCCTACTAGTGATGAAAGTAGATATTTCACCTGCTACTTCTGTATTATTCCTTCACCTGAGGCATCAAGGACAATATCTTGTGATATTAGTCAAAATTTTTTGATTACAAGTGGTAACATAAATAACTGAATTTGATCATTTGGGAGTTGTGTTACCCATAAAAATTCACTTTAGTCTGGTGCTTTTGTAAGGACTTAGGCAATAGGATGTGGAAACATTGCTAGATGGATTAAGGGATGTAGTTGCCAAGCAGGACAGCTACCGAGGATTTTACCATTCTTACAGAATGCCAAGCCTGTGTTGAGCTAGCTCTGAGTAGCAGCTTGCTGTTAAAATTCTCCCTGTTATTGTGTGTCACAGCACTCCTTCCAGCTTCCTCTCAAGTCTGTAGCTGCCTGTGTTCCTGTGCTTCATTTTCACCATGATTTTCTCAGCTCTTTTGGCTCCTGAACATAGCTGCTGCTCTTAGCAACTCCTGCACACAGCAGTCCTGTCAAGTTAGGTCTCAGTACTTCCAGTATTTTCTTTTGGCTGTTATTTTTTCCACACTGATTTGCTACCCATGGTTGTTTTGACTCTAAGCCAGCTAGTTGGACCTTGCTACCTGGATTTGTTACCAAGTGGATTCAGACTCTGAACAGTGAATTTTTTATCTTCTCTGAACCATAAGAAGCCTTCAATCTTAGCAGTCTTTCCCTTCCTTTTTCATTCAAGTAAAAATAGAGGTACTATGAGGAGAAGCATGTAAATGTGAAGTGAGAGTAAAGGGATGCAAATGTTTACACATTGTTCAGTAGCCAGCATAGGCCACTGACTTGATGCACTTCAGCCTTTTGTACATTTCAAATTTAAAACTTGCCTGTTTGAAAGAAACATTAGAAAGATCTCAGGTCTGTGCAAATTGTCATACTGCCAGAGCTGTAGTCCCAGAGTAAGGAAACTGGACGATACCCGTTTGTGTTCTGTGAATTGGAAAAGACCAAGTGTTTGTTGGCATATTTAAACTCTGTTGATGAGCTGTGTTGGAGGAGTTGATTGTTTAAAGATCACCAATATAAAAGAAGTTTCCCTTGTTGTGAAACATCAGCTGAGCTTTCCTGAGCACGATGTGTTGGTCTTCTCAGCACATCACCACTTGTATCCTAAGAATTACTTGTTTTATGAAAAATTGTCTTTTAATAAAAAAAAATTACCTTTTTGTAGATGAGGTGTCCAATCGGTGCCTTGTTTGAAGCCAATGCAAGGACTGGCATCCTTTACTTTTTGGGTGTGTTTGCAGTATGTGTTAGAGAACAAAATGCTGTCATTAAGTGTCCGTAACACCCCTGCTTTTCTGTTTGTGAAGCAGTGGTGAATTGAAAGAAAAATGAAGGATAGAACAGCTAAGTTTCTTCTGCCCTGGCTGTTATGTGTTCTATTCTATGCTTCTCCGTTCCCCAGAAGGATTAAGCGACCTCTCTGATGCTTGGTGCACATCACAGAGCTTTACTGTTTAGTGGCAGTCTCTGAAAAATTACTTTCCTCCACTGGTGTGTGCACTGCTGGTTTATGAAATAGTTCATGTGGCTAAGTGGAATTACATACAATTTCCTTGACTATGAAGTGTGTTAAAAGATGTGTTGGCTCTCTGTTATCTCATGACAGTGTTCAGGGTCCTCACCCTGAAGGATCAGACCACCTTGGTGATCTGCAGTTAACTGAAGTCACCCATGGAATAAATCAGAATAAGGCAGAATAAAATATTTGTAGAATCTTCATTTGGTTGCTCTGTTAGTAGAGTGTATGGAAATAAAAAGAAACCTACCTACTTAAATTGGGTCCAGAGGATTCCTTCAGACTGTGTTAGCTTGCTGAGACCTGCCTTACAGCTGTGCAGCTGAAGAGCTATCACTTACTGTCTCTCGAGTTGCCCAGTGTTGGCCTCAGAATAAGACATGAATTTAGCAACTCATCCCATCCATTAGCACTCCAAGCACTTCTTGAGGGTTGTTCACATTCACATGCCTCAAAAGGATTTTGCAAATATAGCTCACTGAAAAAACATAGTCATGACACTCTTTTCTTAAACCAGTGATGTTCCTGCTGCTCTGGAAATGTTCCACCTGTTTGGCATGGCTGGAACTGAAAAGTCACCATCCTGTTGTAATGCAGCATGTCCCTTCCTGTCCTGTGGAGCAAAGGTTAAGGCCCGGGTATATGTGTTTTCAGAATGTGTCAGGTTACATTTTTTGTTGGACATCAGGTTTGATCACACAGGGTTGTGCAGCTGGTTGTTCTTCGCATTTGTGATTAACCTTTATGTTTGCCCATTGCTTTGGGTTGATGAAAGGGTGAGGGATGACTGCCCAGTTCTCTTTGAAGAATTACATTTCAACAAAATCAAGACAAATGTAAGCTATTTAAGCAGTGCTTACATCAGTGCTTAATTGAGATGGTTTATTCATGGTGCTAGAGTAAACAGCACCATCTGTACAGAAATCCCTGCAGCTCCCTTTGTGTTGGTGGGTGAGGATGACAACCCACTGGTGCATATGGAAAGGGCAGAAATGCTTGATACTTTTTTTCAGTGTTCACAGGCAAAGCCTGCTTCCGTTTTCTGGGTATCCCAGCACCCTCCCTGAAGGAAAGGAACAATGCCAGCAGTGGGGGAGAAATGGGTTAGAACTTTAGAGTGCAGAGCTCTGAAGTCACTTTATAACCACGGTGTTGCCCATTTTTCACTGTAAAATAGCTAGTTTTCTCTGTTAGACAGTCTCAAGGACGATTTCTGTAAACATAGCTATGTTGTTGTAAAAATTATCTTTTTACATTCCTTTCCCATGGACACAGATCCTTTTGACGGACACTTCTTTTAACCAATATAGTTAGAGACGGAAGTGTTAACTTTCTCCAATGATCTGTGATTTCAAAAAGTGTATATAAGAATTAAACGAAAGGGGTTTTCCGCTCCCTTTCCGCCCTTGCTCTGAACACGAGAACATTCAGACTCCAGCTCTCATTAATTCTGCGTCTTCGGCTGATAAGCCAGGATAAGCCGTAATAACAGGCATCCCGGTAATACCACGGGACTTCACAGGCCTTGTGCACGAATGCTGTCCCGTATCATAGCAGCGTCGCTGCTTCTCTCAGCACTGGGATTAAAGAGGTCCCCGGCAACTGGGTGGAGGCTGTTGTGCCCATTTTTAAAAGAGGTGAACTGTTGGCTGATCCAGCTTCTTTCAGTCTCCAAAACAACCCGGAGCATATGCTGCATGTGCTTTTGGAATCCATCTCCAGTGCACAAAGGGCAGGGTGGTGATGAACAACAGCAGAGAGTCATGGGGGCAAATCATGCTTGACCAAGGTGGCTGCCTTCTAGGATGATTTGGCTGGTTAGATGAACAAAGGAAGAGCCATGAATGTAATGATGAGATTCAGTGCAATTATAGCAGTCTGTGATTACATTATCATAGTCTATTATTAAGCATTGTAAATTGCTACTCTGAAAGTCAACAGGCATGCTTTCAGTTAAGATTTTGCAAATGATGGTGCTTATTCCTTGCAGCCTATGTGCCATGTACCTTTTATACTGCAAGCTGACTTAAGTGTCATATTGGTTCTGCAGCTCAGAGGTGTGAATTACTTTTGCAGTTATCCATTATAATCGGCATTACAGAAATTAATTTAGTCACGTTCTAATTATGCCTAATGCATGATTATTTTGTTTAATATCCCATAGCAAAGGAGCTCAATAAATTAGATGCAGGATGTTGAATAATGCTAATGGCATTCGGGAGATTTGCACTGAGGCGTAGAGGAATTAGGCTGCCAAACGAGTTGAAAGTATTTCAAGTGAATGGCTGATAAGAAAAAATTATTCTAAAATTGGTGTGTACCACAACACATTTGGCTGTTTTGTAAGTTCTTGCCTTTTATCCATGGAGGTTTCAATTTCGTGTATTAGCAGCATGTTGTGTCTCCTGCTGCAGCTATAGACCTTTCTTCTTTTTACAGTAGCTTCTTCAGCCTGACTATTTTATAAACATTTGGTAACACAATTTGTGCCTGAGCAAAGACTCTTCCTGGGGTACAAAGTCTGGGGATGGTGAGAGGCCCAAGAAACACTGTTAAAAGAAACTACAAAACCACATAGCCAGCTGAGAAAGAGACACAAAGTGCAGTTTTCATAGTGTGAAGGTGGTGCCTAGAAATGTATTTCTGGAACAAGACTCTACTGCTTAGGCTTGGAGACAGCAAACTGTACAAGAAACAGACTGTGATGTATCTTCTCAGGAGCTGGGTACTTACTGTGATTAAATCTCACTTCTTAGTCAGGAAAATGCACGATAAAATTTAAAGGACCTGTGCAATCAGAAGTAGGTTGTCCATCCTCAGGAAGAGAATGGGCCTCAGTACAGCAGTACTTGACCCAGGAGAGAATGTCCTCTCTAGTGATGCCATCCCCGCTGCAGCATCTCTGGCAGTAATTAATGGAGAATTTCCTGAATACCACAGGAGCTACAAGGACAACAACAACCACAACCACAAAACTGCTAGGAAGAGAAAAATGCAGAGCCTCATTTCACACAAGAGCACTTGCAGGCGGTGAAGTCATAGCAGTGTTCCTGCAGGGAAGTGAGGGCCCAGAGTGGGTAAAGAAAAACATTCACATTTCTCCTCCTCCCTGCCTTGCTTTGGGAGCACTGTGGCCATGCTGCAGGAACACTCTGCCCTTACAGTGAGTTGACTGCAAGATCTTACCTTCATACTTTGGGTAATTCCTAAGGCCCTCCTGGTCACAGAGTCCAAAAGAGGCCCCAGCTGGCCAATGTTAAACCCTGGGGGTACTACATGCATGGTAACAGGCAAATTGCAATCCTGGCTTTCTTTAGGGGACCAAGCAGAATGACTTGCTCATAAACAGAGGGCCCAAATCTGGAATTCTGTCTTCCTGAGAACTGACTTGGTTTTCCATATAAATTGGGATTCAGGTCTGTACATTGTTATCGCCAATGTCGAGATCTTAAAGGCTGACAGAAAGAAATTATGTAGTTGATAAATACAAAGATATTACTACGGTAGTAACTTGATAAAATTAAGTGAAAAATGTATTGATTTTTTTTCTCAACAGAACCCAATTAATGAGATATACCAAATGTTTCTAGGGGTTGTCAAGGCCTCAACAGATCTGTCTTTCCAAACAGAAGGTTAAGGTACAAATTATTTTTTCATGCAAATATCCATTTCTGTGAACTTGGGCAATTTTTAAACCTAATTTATAACTATTTAATTAATGTACTTTGTAAAGAAAGAAAGTATAGAAATAGTCAAAATGAAAGGAAAAAATCAATGAAATATTAGGAGTAAAATAGTGATACTGAAAACATTATGTCCTCATGAAGGTTTACCATGTTAGATTCTCTGCTTCATGCATATGAGAATAGTTTTTAACAGATCCCAGTACCTGGCATTTAAAGAACAAATCTTGATCATATCATACATATGTACACAGACTATTTTGACATAACTGAGGAGGTGCTGTTCTTCATTGAGTGCTGTTTCCTTTCACGCTGTAGGGAGAGGCTTTGAAAATCTAGTAAATTTTTTTCAAGCTGAACCATAGAACAGCTTAGATACTCATTCCTCAGCTTATTTATCATCTTGATGTGTTGGAGAAGGAAACTCTGGAGCCACAGATCATTACAGACATTACCATTAATCTTGAGGTAACCCGCCCTCATGACCCCAATTCCACTGAAGTCTCCAGACTAACAAAGACAGATGGAGCTCTGGGATTAGCAGAAGTTGGCCCTGTGGGTTGTTACTCTACTTGAACATGGACCATGAGCTCCTTGATAGGCCTTGACAGCCTAAACAGAGAAATAATGTGGTGGATGTGGTGCCAGAGGAAGATGGTTCTAATGATAATGAATCTAACCCCATTTTAATTGGTCTGTCAAGAGCTGTGGGCTCCTGCCCAGGAGTGGAGTGACAATGTGAAGCTGAAAGCTGATGCTGGAGAAGGAACTAAACCCAGACTGTGATGGTAGAATATTCTTACCATCTCAGTGTGTTCCCTCAGTAAGTAATGGTTACAACAGCCTCTCTGAAGTTCGGCTTTATACACTAGTCCAGATTTGTTTGATATTTTGATTTAAATACTTTTTTTAAAATACTGGTTACAGTCCTAAAAGCGATGCTATGGTATAGGTAACTATTAAGCTGTGTTAGCTGTCTGCTTTTAATAACTGTCAGCCCTAAGTGAACTGTCAATTAAAATGACAGATTCCTGTTGATGAGAGATATCTACAGTGAATCTCTAGTCAATGACAAGAAACAGGCTTCTATGCTACAAGACAGCCTGCTGTAATAACAGGAAAAATATTTTTTATAATAGGCCATAAATTAATTTTCTACTGTCTTTCCATAATAAAATAGTACGATGTTTTGAAAGGAGATTGAGGTAAAAGCTTTAAAACAGACTTTTGTAAAACTTACAAAGACAAGATTGCTAAATAAGTTTTTGAATTTTAGTCAATTAGGATTGAGAACTACATTCAGAAAAGCTAAGTAACTGTTTTATGTGCATTGGAGAGCATTAAACAAAATAATTCACTGTCTTTAAATAGAAAAGGACAACTGGCAGTTTCAAATTATGTTCCAGCCTCTGTTGTTCTGTTGTAATTAGTCTACATGGCCACAGACTTCACCTCCCACAAATAATAACCTCACTAGACATTGGAAACACATAGAGAAAATAACAGATACGTGAAAACAGATTTTAAACCAAATAAAATAGAAACCTTCATGATTAAGAGAATTGTGTAATTTTCCTCCTTTTCCAATCAGTCTAAAGACATGAGATTTCTTCTTAGCTATAACTATCATCACCCCAAAATCAGAAAAGCAGGTTTACTAACATTAATTGATTAAGTTTCCAACCATGTCTGTCAATCCTCTTTCAATTTATGTGAAATTGTGCTTGCAGCCTTCACCCCACTGCCCCCATGTACCATCTACAGAAATTTAAAGAGCTGAATCAAATATTGTGAACACATCTGGTCAATTCAGTATTTTCCTATCTGTGCTCCTTAATTCTAAACAAGATTCTCCCTTTATATTGTTTAGTTATGCTTTTCTCCTGTGACTAAAACAGAGGGTGCCTTACTAAAATGTCAGGATTATTACTCAAATTGTACTAAAATAAAGGAAAAATCTTATTTGTTCCATTAATCTTTTTAATTTCCACTCTAGGATTCAAACTGTAACAATTTTCTTTTGTTACAGACTGCTTCCATTTCTATTAGAGACTGACTTGAAAGGCAAGTGCTTCTTTTTCCATTGTTATACTGTTAGCAAACACGTTCTGAGGTGCTAATTCTCATTCTAAGCAGCACCCCCTCAATTTATGATGTTGGTAATAATTTCCACTTCCTCAATGGGAGGCTCAAAGACTAAAAGTGCTTGACATGGATAAATTTAACTTGACAGCAAACCTTGAATGGGTAAGTGTTATCAGAGCTGCGTGGCTTGTGGGAAAATGGACCATGTGGCATAGTACCATGTAGAAATATTTGTTTATTGTCATGTAGGAGTGTTAGCCAGAGGTTCAGTTCCCAGTTGTGGCTTCCAGGCCTAAGTAGCTTGGTGCTAGCTTGGTATCTCTTGCTTTTCTCATCATGCAGTCTTGATACATCTGTGGTTGCTGAACGTCCTCTAAAAAGTCAGCAGAATAATCAGAGATAGTACAGAGGAATTCCAACTCTTGCCTCCTTGTCCTACCACTCAGTACTAGTCCTGTCTTGAGAAAACTGGAAGTGGAAGAAGAGGAGTAATGAAAATCAAGATTTCTGCATTTGTGGTAAGCTGGACAAGAGAAAAAATCAATTTTTAGTTTCCATGGTGTGACCAAATGTATTTTTGTGAACATTGCTGCTCAAGCATTTCACCTAGAAATTGCTAATTACTCAACCTATCTTCTCCATCTCCAGCAAAAGCCATCAGTGCTCACCTGTGCTAACTCCAAACAGCACTTCTGGATTTATAGGGAAAATAGAGTGGTGTATCACCATTATACAGAACAAGTTACTCACACAGTCAAATGCTTAAACATTATTCTAATTCAACCCAAACCAATTTCTTCCTAGCAAAATAAAAGAATACTAAATGGTCAAGACTGAGTCCTAATGAGACTGGATCACGTAATAGTGTTCATATTCATAAATGGAGAGATAACAATCTCTGAGCTTTATTCTACCCAGAAATCCAACAAGAAATTGCTCTTTGAACTCAACTTCATTCATCTGAGTCACTGTGTTGTCATGTGACTACTGATAAATCTCGTTGTAATCTTGTTAAAAACTGTACTGTATCTTTGTCCTTTTTCCCTGCAAAGGCGACTACCTGGATAGCCAAAGTGACAGTAAAGAATGTTTTGTTGACCCTTGGTCATCTAATTCTTTCTACACTTGAACACTTCCAGACATGGTGACTCCACTGACTCCCTGGGCAACTTATTCCAATGCCTGACCACTCTGTCAGTGATTTTTAAAAAATTTTCTAATATCAAGCCTGAAACTCCCCTGGTGTAACTTAAGGCCATTTCCTCTTATCCTTTCCTCCAAGAATACCTTCTGGTGTGTGTGTACTGCTGAAGGCTGATGGGTTTGACACACAGTAAGGCACTTGCAACACTAATTAGTTAGTTACTAATTGTTTATGTAAATATCCTGTAACCTGGAAGTTTGGAACTCCATATGGTGGCCTAAGAGTTGCAAAGAATTCCAACATGGAGTTCAGATGCCATCCAGTCCATGTACAATGGAAGTTACACGTGACTAAACCCAGAAACTCGGGTGAAATGTTAGGCCAGTTTAAAAATGCCTCACACTATGGATCCAGAGATAATGAATGCCCTGAAAACCAAGTGCACCAAAACGGCAGATGACAAGGGCCTGTCTTCTTGCCTTTTTGTTGCTCTTTCATGTACTTCTACAACTCTTCATTACATGAATCTTAGGGCTATGATTTATGGGCTGCAAAGCAAATAATCAGAGCCTCACAGCACAGAAAGGGAAGTCAGTGTCTACAGCTCTGTACAAATGCCTGAAAGGAGATCATGGTGAGGTGGGAGTTGGTGTCTTGTGCCAGACTCTTCTGAAGTCTCCACATATCAGAAGATTTTCTTGAAGGAAGTTTTTCTGTGTTGCGATGAACCGAAAAGTTACTTAGGAAAATAACCTGTAGGAAAAATTCCTTCAGTTAGATCGTGTTTTTATCTGACCTGCTGTCTAAGTTTTGCTTTGTGCTGAAGTAACAAGTATGAAACTTCTATGTAACAACAAATAGAGCTCTGCTAGATCTGACTGAAATGGTCAAAAAAGGACGAGGAAAAGTGAATCACAGCAAGGGCATCTGCTGCATTCTCTGATGTACTTTGTCAGGCTTTACCAGTTAGAAATTAATGGACTTTCGGAGGCAAAGGTGGTTTCTAACTGTTCTGGGATATCAAACAGTGGATTTGTCTTTCATGAATGTGCCTGGCCTCATTTGAATCCATCCACATATTTGGCATCTGCAGTATCCCATGGCAAGGAGTTCCACAGTTTACAGCTACCTGCTCTTGCTTGTTTGGGGCTGGCTTCTTACTGCCTGTTTCTTATTTCCCTTAGTTCTGTCACTGAAAAAAAGCAGCACACAATTAATCCTTACCCAGCCAGGGTTCCCCCTTCTTTGCCCCTGCCTCCTTTTGATTTTCTAGGTTTCAGTTTGAGTAAAATTAAAACAGAGACATTTGCAAAGATGACCTTGTACAGGGAAGGAAAAGTTTCTACCTATTCAATGTAGATATAGGTATGTATAAACACTGAACAGTGTAGGCACTCTTTTTTATAAAATTAAAAATAATATTTATAATTACTTCTTGTTTTGAATACTTTCATAAGGAACCATGAAGCCTGATTATTTCTTGAGTTGTAGGCAGCTTGGGATAACAGCAAACATCAGAGAGCAAGTTGCTGGCTTCACCATCCTCTTTGTTAGCAAGTAATGTATTAATCTGGAAAGAAAACAGAGGCAAACCTTCTGGAATCCCTATTCTGGTTTTTAAGAATATTTTTAAAAATCCAAACAAAACACACGAACAAACAAACAAAAAAACCAAACAAAAATATTCAGAAGGTAGCAAATTAGAAGAAAAGTGAAGGTAACCAGCTCAAATTGCTGTTTTCAGACACTTCATGAGCTAACAATTTTCCACTTCTGGATTATAAAACAAGAGCTTATTCTGAGTGTATCAGCCTTTTGTCAGTAATATGCCCTTCCGATGTCAGACTCCAAAATCTCAAATCCATTTCATTGCAGGGAAGAACATTGCACAGTAGCATTGTTTTCCCTTGGAAATTTTTTGTTAAGCAGTGCTTTGGATGAGATCTGGGCACAGGAGGACAGATCTTCAAGTTGTTTTGACCCTCTGAAAAGCGGAGACTGTGCTTTTACAGATTATTTTCAGTGTATGGGGCCATTAGCAGTAAATGAACAGCCCCATTTGAGATGATGTGACCGAAGCATTCTTCCCCTCCTGCATTGAGGAGAGTAGGGTGGCAGCTGGTGAAGTGTCTTTGGCCTTGGATTGTTATTATGGAGCATCTCTGTTGCAAAAGCGTGACCCGGTGTTTGACACTTAAACAGGCAGAAAAATTGCTGGGAATATAAGTAGTTTATTGTGTTCTCTGTTTTGAACACACACATTTAAATGTTTATATAATTTAATGGGATCACTTAAACTGTTCGCAGACTCGGTAACTTTTCTGGGGCTCTACAAACTTTAAAAAGCATATTCAACATTAATGTTCAAGTACTGTAAGGGGAATGCTGGGCATTGATAAATTATATGTGACATTTATTATGCTACATTCTGTGCTGACCCAGAGCTAATGGAAATTACAAAGTATGCTCTGTATTTGTTCCCATTAAGGGTACTTGTTCTCAGTAGCACTTCAGGCTGCTCATTTTATCTATTCATCTGTTTACTGGTTTGGGCTGCCTGAAGTCTTTCTGATTCCCATGATCAGTTCCACTTCTGTAAGAACAAATACACTAGGCAGGATCACAAGAAAGAACAAAGTTGAAAAAAGGTGAAAGTTTGCAGTTAAGGCTGGGGTTGTGGAAAAGCAGAGTTTCCTGTGTTCCATGCAAAACTGGAACAGAAAGTTGTAAGTTCTCTTCTCAGATCTGTCACCATGTCTCAGCGCCTTAAATAAATCAGTAATGTATTCTTGAGTTCCTTCATCAATGAATCAATGCTCAGTGTGTCACTGTCACCAGGAATACAGGGGATTTTTTTTTTAAATAAATGAGCAAAACTAAGTGTCAGACTAGAAGGGGACATCCTTCTCAATATGCAAGTAATACTTAGACACATAAAGGTTGTGGCCTACTCTGTGCCAGGCTGTCATATTGTGCTTATACATGTCTTGTTAGAACAGTTGCATTTAGCTCTTGCAAAACCTTTCCAGCAGTTGGCCTTCCATAACTGTCAGAGTGATTGAGTAGCTTGGATGCCTTCCAAGGCTTATTCTTTTCCCAGTAACCTAGATTGTTTAAGATTGAGTGTGTCATAGAGAAAAATTTTCCCCAGGAATGTCTGTTAGAGGAACTGGTGGAAACATCACTGGACCTGACTCAAACCAGACAGGAATATGGTTTGCTGCAGATTTATATTGGCAGCTCTTGATCACCAGTGTCAAACTCAGTCATATTAAGATTTCGGAACAATTTTCATGCTTGGCCTTCTGCATTATGGACAGGGAAATAATCTTGTGATGGAAAGTGGTTAAAAGACTGCCATCCATCCCACACATGTAGAAGAACATGTTGAAACTCTACAAAAACATAACAATGGAGTGTTGGTGGTCAGCTCCATCCCTCGAATAGGGCACTTTTCATCCTCATGGTGAGTGAAAGGTGTGAGGAGTGTGGTCATAGGCTCAGAACGGACTCAGAGGCAGAAACAAGTATTTTTGATGTCTGATAACTTGAAAAAACAAGTTCTTGTATATTTTATCACAGTACTCAGTCCCTGTGCAGTGTCCTTCCCTTTGGTACATCCAGCCCAGGAGAATCTCAGGGGCAAAATTCATGTACATTGGGGGAGTCTGTTCAGGACCAATTACTTAGCTTAAAAGAGTCCAGACATTCTTCCACTGTGGTAAGCATCTTCATGTTTCAATAATGATATTTTTACTATACTTTATAGCTACATGAAGGAATTGGATTTCCTTGTAAAAACTAATGACATCACCATTGCTGAGATACTGTCTGAGAAAGCAAAAGGAAACCTGATGTAGGATATAGTGGACCTGGAGGACAGGCATCATCTGTGATGCTGGATGCATTCATTACAATAGGAGGTAGCAGGCACATCTCTGCAAGTGAAAATTTCCTATTTTTTTTAAACGGAAAATTGAATTTGGTTAAATCCAGTGGCAGCTTCTGTGGCTGTAAGAAAAAGAGGAAATATCACAAGAGTAAGTTGTGATGGTAATGACAAATTTGGGTATCTAGTTAGTTACTAATAATGCTCTGTATGCTCTCTGCAGTATGTTACCTAATTCTTATTATGTGTTCACATGCTAAAATCTGTCCAGGATGTTTTTTACACTGGAGGAGAACATCTCCTTTTAAATTTTACTTTGGATCTTCAAATGAAGGGACCTTCACCAGCTGCAAGGCAGCAAAGACTTGCAGCCATGTTAACTCACAGTGTTCTCTGCCTTTATCTTTTGTAGGCTAGGAAACATTTTCGGCAAGTCTGCTATCTCATGGTCCTAAATAATTTTTTGGTAATTTCACACGGTAAATTATTTGATGCCTGCTGGGAATAAAATTCTGTGCTAATGCTGTTAGAGAAGAACCATGTGCTGCATCAGTAATAGCAATGATGCGAGCACTGAGTGCCAGTACAACAATTTTCCAGGAAGTTAAGAAGGCTTGAGATGAAAAAATGTAAATTCACTGAAGATTTCTATACTTTAATGATAAAACATATGTGATAATTTGGTCAGGACATTCTGGATGGGGAAGAGGGGGGCAGGGAAAGAACATGTTGATAGAGTCTAACTGGTGATACTTTCCTTATGTTGCCAGAAGGGAGCAGATAGTTCTGACCTACCATTTAATGAGAAAATGAGATGCCACTAGAAGATAATTTTGCAACTCACGTATATTCCTTAGTGTCCTTCTGCTTTCATCTGCTAGTTTGCAGCAGAATCTGGTTATAAAATTCCTGGATCTATCGTAAGAACTCTGAGAGCAAGTAGGGGAGACTGGAATATGGGGAACATACTCTCAGACACTGGAAGTGTCTGAAGCCACTGATGCCCAAGAAGTTTAAATGTGGTCTGCCACAGTGTCTGTTTGGTTTCACAGATGAGGCACCTGGTTAGTAATTCCCTCCTATCCTATGGAGCATCACAGCAGTCTCAGCACCTCTGTCCATACACAGCCTCTCCATCCTCCACCAAACTGGTCTCCTTCCCACTGCCAGCATTACTTGTTTTCCATCATTGCAATGGTCTGCTCCTGGTGCCTCCTCAGCCAATTTCCAATCTGTACCTATTTTTTCTGCAAAGCAGCAGCCTTCTAAATTAAAATGTAAATATAGTGTGCTGGGTACCCCACACTACATTTGGCATGGTTGCACAGGATCCTTACTTTCAATAGTAAGTATAAATGATTCAGCTCTAGAAGCAGCTTTTTGTTTGCCATTTGGTTATTCTTTTCATGGAAAAATCAAACCTCTCTGTGCTTCCAAGTGTGTGTACTATGCTGATAGTTCATAGCTGTATTTTAATGCATTAGACTACCATGAAGTAATTAATTCTTGTCATGGGGAACATCTCTCTAGCAAATGTACCAAAAGTTGCAGAGCCAGTGCCTGGAGTCTTTCTTGGCTGAAATTTATATGATATCTTGGTGCTGTGGTCTTGTTTAAGGGTGGATAGTGCTTTCAGTTTAAAACCAGCATTTTTAAAGAATTCAGTATGCACACATGATTGTGGCAGAAAACTGTGGTACATATAGATGACTTAGGCAGAGAACCTTCTTCTTTTCTTGGCTCCAGGGCTTTTATTAAAAAAAAATACATATACATATCTGACCCTTTGCTCTTTTTTTTTTAATCTAAGAAAACATGATAGAGGCTGCTGGTTGTGGATGACACTTTCCATAGTCCATGGGAAAAGTCTGCAGTTTGTGCAGCTGCTATTTTAAACAATCTGAAGTTGAAGTTGACAGGGAAGTTTCAATGGTCCAGCGGCATGGAACGAAGGCAGTTTATGCAAAATTTAAAATTTTTGCTACTGAGGGTTACAACCTAAGCTTTTATTGTATTCAATTGTCTTGTATTTGATTGTATTCAACAACCACTTAGTCTTTTACTTGGTTCACAAGCTGTACACGTGGGCTTAATCTCCAGTAAAATCAATGACATGAATTGAGGCCCATTTTTTTTGCCTTGCTAAATAAAGATGCTAGGTCTAGAACAAGAGCCTGTTTTCCAGGATGAAAATGCAATGTGAGCTAGAGCTGAAAAGAGGAGAACCTGCCCTTTTCTTGGTGTGGTACCTGCTGATTAAACAGCTCTAATCAGCCAGGAGGAACTGAAGCATCTGATTGCCTCTTCCTGCATTAAAAACACTAAAGAAGCAGTTCTGGGAAGAACAGTTCATGACAAAACGACCTGTGGCCACAAGGGAAGGGGTCTGAGAGCCCAGGTGCACTCACAGAGTCCCATATATTGGGTCATGGTCCAAATTCAATGGAAACCAATTCATGTTGTTTGAACAGATCAGTACAGCCTCCTGTGCTGCCCTGACCAGGCTGAAAGTAGATAAGCTTGTTTACAAGAGCTGGTCACATGTGCCTGTGTTTATGAGTCTGTGCAAGGCCTGTGTGTACACCATCTACACGTCACTTTGGGGTAAGTCCATGGCAACCAAGACCACTGGTTTGAGTGGGACCAGGCATTCAGCCTGTCTGTAATTTGTCACAGGGATACGTTGAATACAGGATGTCTAAAAAGTGCTCTTTGTCTCTGCTCTGTGTTGCTAGTCTGGCTGTCATACCTTCGTTCTGCTTTTCTCTTCTCATTTGCAGCCTTTGGCAAAGTCTATTTCTAGATGCATCATTTCAGTAGGAAATTTATGCTGTTGCTGCGGGAGTGATTCGCTGGTTCGGTGGAGAAAAAGAGAAGGGGTTTTGCTCCTAAAATCTATCACTAGTCTAGTATCAGTGGTGTAACCTGTATCCTTCAAAATACATACATCATGGTGAGTTGATTTCTAGAGGAAAAACACTTTCATATATGGTCTTAAATCAAGAGCTGACCTTGGTGGGTTTTTTGTTTTGTTTTGTTTTGTTTTTTGGTTTGGTTTGGTTTGGTTTGGTTTGGTTTGTTGTGTTTTGTTTTAATTTGTCTTCAATTGATAACAAAGTCTGGGCTGAGATTATTTGGGTTTACCAAGGTCTAATATCAATAGTAGAATTCTGCAGAAGTGTGTCATTGTAGGTGTATAAACCAACATGTTGCTCTACAAAAATACTGTGTTTCTTGACCAAGTCACTGAGGATTAACCAATCCAAATATATACAACAGGAAGATTAGATTCTTTAAGAGAAGCTGATATTAAATGCAATATGCATTTTAAAACTTGATCTTAAAGTTGCTTATTGACATGGTCCAGTTATGCATAGACTAAAGACACTCTTACATGTCTTCCTCAGTGGTCTGTTTTCCATCAGACCTAGCTTCATTGCTTGGCTTAAACATTTTGTGCACATCAGAGTGCCTCTCCCATAAAAATCCTGGGTTCGGTAGCTTAGACAGAAGTTTGCATGTTTGAGGAAAACATCCTGTACAGAACTGAGTGAATCGCTGTAAAGTCAAGGATATCCTGCATTTCGGTGCTCTATTTGCCTAGCTTCCTCCTCTAACAACAGGATGACTCATGTGGCCTCCAAGTTTTATTAGTTTTATTAGTTCTCCAAAATCCCTATTCCATGTCATGCAGATAGCCAAAATGCAGGCTGGGTACTGAAGAAACTATTTTTGATGAAAAAGCTGCACACAATACACAAAGATAGAGGCAGCAGTTATTAGGAATAGTTATACTGGCACTTATGCTCTCTCCATCATGACTCAGCCAAACTATAAACTTATGTCTTGCTCTCGTTTACAATTACCATCTTTTTTAGCCAGGAAACAGTTTTTCCTCTGGCAGAGCATCCGGTCACAGGTGAGACTGCTGAAGGTCAGTGCAAGAAGAAACATGCAACTTATATGTTGACTTCTGAGAGCAGTGGCTCTCACTGATGCCAGTGGAACTTGGACCTTTCTCCAAGGATGTCAAGAGTTGGCTCAGAAATATTGTACAATTTTAGGGCCAGAGTAACAGAGTAACAAATACAGATGACCCATGTAGTTTCCAAAGTATTTTATTAGTCTCCTACTTAATAACTGTAAGTCTATTCAGAAAAGTAATATTGGGGGATGTGGTATTTATGGTGATACTACATCATCCACTTCAGTCAGACTTTCTTGGGGCTGTCCTGTGATTCTGTGACAAAATGCTAAATTAGCTGCATTGTCCCTAGACTCTAGGTGTCATTACTCCTGGAAAACCTTCACACCCTCACAGCACTTACCCTCATGTTTGTTATTATTTCACTTGTTTGAATGTTGCAGTGGCTGATGCAGGAGTTCTTGGTCTCTCTTGTCATGACCTGCTAAATGGTTTACCTTCTGATATCCCGGCAGGAAAGGAATTGCCCAATAAAATGGCTGCAAGTACGACCCAAAATCATGGTGTGTTTTGCCCCATCGAGCTGCATGGTTATGAAAAATGTAAAAAGCTATAGCCAAGATAAATGTACCAAACAGATGGTTCTTCACTTTCCTGTCTTTTAGGCTCCACATTGTTAGCAATTAAGGGGTTTGGGATTTTGTTTAGGTTTGGATTTTGCTTCTGTTTGTTTGGGTGGGCATTTTTTGTGGTTGTTGTCTGTGCTGCTGCTGCTCCTCTGTCATAGAACTGGGGACATTTTTAACCAACACCCTCTCCAAAGGAAAAAAAGAACAGCTTGATAGGAACTCAGTGTACTCAGAGCTAAAATCAGTAAATAATTTTGTGTGAAAAAACACCCCAAAACTCAAGAAGCAATCAAATGTTTTCTGTAGGTACTTTTGAAGTTAAATATTCTGCTTCAAAACTGACTTTTGTTGTTCTAGAAGTTTTATTGAAAAATTAACCCAAACTGAGTCAAAAGAAGTATATTGTTTACTGTAATAAGGCACTCGCATTTTACTGCAAGACCCAAAAATACTGATTTTAAGTTGCCTTAAATAAGTTTGTGTGGGATTTGGCCAACCAACCAGGGAGTCTCTTGCAGAGCCAAAGATGAAACACACACACAAGTCTTCACTCTGGTGAGGAACAGAGAGACCCTTTGCTATTTTCTCTCATTTCAAATTGAAGGTATTTCTTTCCAAATGCAGTCAGCAAAACATAATGAGCTCTGCTATTCCTCAGTTCACTTTGATAGCTCACATTTCCTTCTCCATGTGAGTTAAGATGCTTATCTATTTAACTGCTGACATTTTGGAACAGTATCTACTAAAAATCCTAGGGAACTGTGCAAGTGGCAAGCAAAATGGAAGCAGTCTTGTGTGATTATTTTCTGGAGATCTTGTGTAAAAAAAGGCAAGATTAGCTGGTTAACACAGAGACACAGCAATATCAGTACACTTTCATCTGGTGTTGCAAAACCCCCATCAGTTTCCAAATCAGGGTCAAACTGTTGACCTGGAAGGGACCAGTGACAAACTTTCTGCAAGACGGCTGACCAGATATTTCTTTCTCTTATACCTCCTAATACGCTCAGAGTTCATTGGCATTGCATAAGTGTATACCAACATTAGTTTCTGATCTATTATTAAAATCATACAAACAGTTGTTCAACCTTTAACTAGACAAAAAACAACTATCAAAAGCCTCTATCTAAGAGACAGAAGGTATGAGGAACATGCAGCAAGAATAGCTTGGAGAGTGCTTAATATTTTAGTTTGTTTGCTTCCATGTACTGGTTAGTGATTTTAATCTTTCCTTTCTGCACAAGAGTTCTATGGAAGCAGGAGGAATTTGTTGTACGTACAAAACCTTTCTGTATGCCACAGTAATTATATGAGATCAGCATTCAAACTATTCATGTTTCTTTCCATATACATATCTTGTAATTTACTCTAATGAAGACTGAAGGATCACTTATATCATCTGAATGAATTTAGCTCAACTGTGAAAACTGGTACAATGAAGGGTTGGGTTTGTTTTAATATATTTTGTACATAAACTAAAAAAGGACAGAGACATTTGAACACTATACTGATTTATGATCATAGCATTTGATTTAGTGAAGAATTTTTCACCGAAATCAAATTCAATATTTCACTGACTGCATTTCACTTCAGATTAAAAAAAATAAAATATGTATGTAATACTGCTTGAGGAAATCAGAATGTCCCTAAGCACGTGTGTAATATTTTACTTGGCAACAAAAGGAATTTATGAGTCTTTGCAAAGTGATTTGTACCGGTCAGATTCTGCCAAAGCTTTTAGATACACTTCATAAATCAAGGGCCTAATCTGTGGTAAGGGTATTTACAGTACAAAATTACTGAGTGAGAAATAAACAAAAGGAACTGTTTACGTAAGCAATGAAACTGTTCTAGGTTTTGCTTTGCTTCAAATTTACTGAATTGGGTTTGTGTGGCAGGATTTTGGTGGAAGGGAGTGTGATGGAATTAATGCCAGCCAGCTCAAAGACAGACTCGCTGCTGGCTGGGTGAGAAATAGCACCTCTGGGAAGAGAACAGGGAAAAAAAACCTGCACAACAGCAACAGGAGTCCAAGGAGAGGAGTGGGAATATGTGAAACATCCCTACAGACACCAAGGTCAGTGCAGAAGGAGGCGCAGGAGGTGCTCCAGGCACTGAGGCAGATTCCCCTGCAGCCTCTGGTGCAGCCCATGGTGAGGCAGCTGTGTCCCTGCAGCCCGTGGAAGTCCATGGTGGATCAGAGATCCCCTTCAGCCCATGGAGACCCTACTCTGGAGCAGGGGGATATGCCCAAAAGAGGCTGTGACTCCATGGGAAGCCCGTGCTGCAGCAGGCCCCTGGCAGGATTCTGTGACCCCATGAGGGCCACACACTGGGGCAGTCAGTTCCTGAAGGATTGCACTGCATGGAAAGGACTCAGAGTGCAGCAGTTTGTGAAGAGCTGCAGGCTGTGGGAAGGACTCGTGTTGGAGAGGTTCATGGAGGGCTGTCTCACGTGGGAAGGGACCCCATGCTGAAGGAGGGAAAGGGTGTGAGGAGTCCTGCCCCTGAGGAGGAAAGAGTGGCAGAGATATGTCATGAACTAACCAGAGCCCCCATTTCTCATCCTTCTGCACCGCTGTTAGGGAGGAGTTGAAGAAAATCAGGAGTAAAGAAGGGAGAAGGTGGAGGAAAGGTGCTTTATGTGGAATCTATTTTGCAGTTGATGGCAACTGCTGAATGACCTCTCCCTGCCCTTATCTCACCCCAAGGGCTTGTTCCTTGCATATCATTTCCCCTACCCAGCTGAGGAAGGCTGTGATGGACCAGCTTGGCATTCCAGCCATGGTCAGCCCACCACACTCACAGAGGTCAGACTGGAACACACAGGTGGAGACTGGAAAACCATCTCTACATGTGGTATCTATCTAGCTTTACTGGAAATTCTACCACATTGCTTTATACTCTACATTTAATCTTGTTCAATTTTAACTGGAAAAACAGTAGTTGAAGGGATGAGTATAGTAATAGAATAATACATTTGTTCAGTCTGCAAATGTGATCATCATTGTTAATTCCCACCACTATAATTAATGAGTGCTACAGATTTAAAAATTTAGCTAAGCGAGAATTTAAACAAAATTAACTGCAGCTGATTTTCTTAAAGTGCAAATAAAACTCATGTCTTGTGCTTGGAAATGCACAGTTTTATTGGTGTAACATGTTTGAATATATATGTACATCATCTAGAGGAGAAATTACAGTTCTGTGACTTGGAAATACTAACTTCTGTTTTGCCTTGGAGGGATTCAGATTTTTTTGTTTTACAAGATGTAGCATATCTTCTATGAAAGTGTAATCTCTTATGATCTTGAGTCATGAGCGAATTTATTGTATTTCCAGTGTTTCTGATTTTTTGAATGAAAACTGCAGGAATTATCCATGCTGTATGTCCATATGCCTGCACTTCTGTCAGTGGGTTTAATGATACCCAGTTGCTAAATAATAGGTAAGACCTTACATTTCATCAGCAGCTTAGTGTAAGGTATCCCTGTGTACTCTTCCATTACAGTAATTACTTTTGAGCTGTAATAAATACAGGGTAAAAATCTCTATGTGGATGCTTATCAGAGAGCAGAAGGGCTGCTGAAAGGCCTCCTTTTACCTAACAATAAGCTGTTCTTAAGAACAATAAACTTGCTCTTAAGTTAAATTAGTTATAGTGAATATTCAAGAATTAAAAATGGAAAAATCCAGAAGTTATATGGAAAAAGTTGATCACTGAGGAAAGTTTTATCCTGGAGCTCCAGGGCTTTCACACAACTGTTGCAGCACTTAGGCAAGCGTTATATGTCTGAGGAGACAAAGTGGAGGCAGCCTCACACAGGCATGAAATAGGCATCACCTCTAGGCGAGACAATGTGAGTTTGAATTTGTGTTTTCCTAATCCTTTCTTCTGCATGGGTCCACAGATAAGCTTATAAACATTACATGCTGGGACACCGATGCTTTTCTGCTCTGTGTCTCTGGTCAGCCTGTGTCAGAGAAATATCATTAATGCTAGTATGGCCATATGGATCCAAAGAGCTGAGTGACCTGTAAAAGAAAAAAACCCCAAAACATAACAATACAGTCTGGAGGAGAGCAAATGGAGTAATTATTTTCTGAAATACTCAGGTGCAGGCATTTTCACTCCTTTGGAACTTCTGCATAAGCATTCTCCCACGACTGCTGTCTCATTGTGGGATCCCTCAACAACGGCATCAGCTCTGTCACTTGAAATGAAGTGACAAAAGACCAAAGGTGCAGTCTAGTACTGAACCTAACCACATAACTAAATAGTTAACCTTTACTTTTAAGTTGGATGTTATTGTAGTATCTGGACTTTTTTTTCCAGAGTTAGATCTTTTCTAGAAACCCTTTAGCTAACACAGCAAGCACGTTATCATCAATATCAGGCAGGGCACTCAAACAGATTAGATTGCAATTGAACAAGACCATATCTGGATGCTTAATCAGAAAGATATACAAAACAATATCAACAAACCACAGCCATTTCCTGGCTCATAAAAGCTTCAATTTTCCTGAATTTACAGAACTGGAAGCAATCCAATCAGAAATCACTGAAGTAAATTAGGATAGCTATTTTTTCTCTTCTGTACCATGTCCTGGGCACAAACTGTTTGTGTTTCCCACTGTTGTCACTGGCACTCAAGTCACAAGAAACCCAGTCAAACTACTCTACAGTTAAGAGCCCTCTCCACTTATGGCCACCCAAATACAAGGCAAATGATTGAAACAAAGAAGGTCTGTTCCATAATGGATAGCAGCAGTCAGAACTGATGGCCATAACTGTTTTTCGTAACACAGCAGGGTTTTATTTAATTTGTTTGGGTTAAGGGGAGGTTGCAAAATAACACAGCTGGAAAGGTAAGAATTACAAACTGATCTAACTAATAAATGATCTGCCTTATGGAACAGCAGTAGGGATAGACCTTGAATTCTCTTTGATTGTAGCCATGAGTATTAATTCTTGATAATGGCATCAGCCACTGACCTTGCTTTGCTGCTAGGTAAGGTGTTGAGGTGCTGGCAAAGGAGGGTTTCTTTACATCTGTAGTCAGAAATCTTGCACTGCTGAATCTGTATATATTTATATGGAAAAACCAAGCAAACAGCTTAGACTGCTTCTCTCTGCTGGGCAATGTAACACAGAGGGACCTGCTGACTTTTTAACTGGGTTTTGCTCAAAAAATCAGCAAAAGGAGATGCACAACCACTGAATAACCTTTAAAATAAGGTGAGTGGCAGCCCTTCAAATGGTTCCTTAATGTTTTCTTTGGCGCTGGACAAAACGTACATGTCAGGAAATAGAAAAAATATTTTTTAAGTATTCTTTTTTAAGTTCTTCAATTCATTACATATTCACACAAGCTGCTAATACTGTCATGCTTAATCCTTGTCTAACCTTCCTCCAAGGTTTACCTCCTGATTTACCTCAAGTGAGTTGAGGCTGGACTCCAGCCTACCCTGGGAAAGTGAGTTTTCTTCATATAAATTACCATTTCTCAGGAACTGCTAACTTTGCCTTCCTCTTGCAGTTTTTATATAATTTCCTGTATGCAGGTATTTTTTTTCCAAATACTGAAACAAAGATGAAATAGTAATTTCTTTCTTGAAAGTGAAAGAAAAAATATTAACATTGTCAGCTTTTATTTTAAAGGTGCTTGGCTGTGACTGGGGCTCTTTGTATTTGTTTTCCTAGTATTTTTTTTCAACTTTCTGTTGGAAGTGTTGAAAGGCTTGCATCACCTTAAACCTGGGTTGTTTTTTTGGGGGCAGTGTTGGGGGGCTGGTGGTGAGAAGGGTGCTAATTTTCCTTGCAACGGAGGGAATTTAAATTGCATATTTAATCTGCATAATAGCATTTGAGGGGGAAGAAAAAGTTTTGCCTTAGAAACAAGGAAGCATTATATCCTGGTGAAATTTCTTGAGCTGATAATAATGGCAGAGGACCTCCAGCTGGATTTTGTTTGAGCAGGGATTAGAGAGCCAGCAACAGCTAAGTGGGCTCAGCTCAGGAAGAGCTATGTGTAACTTCTGTGGGTCCTACCAAGCGACTTCTGGTTTGTGGAGCTTGTCCTCAAGGGGGTGGTTTATTTGGATTTAATGACTCATAGACTTGTGGATCAGCTTTATATTTTTCTTTTTTTGTGAACCAGTGTTGTTTGATCCTCCAAAATGAAAGGGAATGCTTCAAGTATCCTCCTACATTCTAGGAATCAAATTATTTATTGAATCACTTAAAGGGGGACAGGAAAGATAAGTGACTATGTTGCAAAGAAAACTGCTCTGTGCATCTTCCCACAATGACTATAAAATGACCCTACTGATACCTGCAGCCCACATCATGTGGTTCAGGGGTGGATGAATCACACTGTTTTCTAACAGTTTATCTTCAGGCAATCACTTTTTTATCCCCATTTACATGTTTGTTTTTCCCAGTCATTGGCAGAAAAAATGGTCTTGCCTTCAAGACCTCTGAGTAGGGTTTGAGGTAAAGGGCACCTTGCTAGTGCCCTTCACCTGTGTTGTCACTCTACAAAGGGTCAATCTGTTCATCTTCCTTGTTCTCCTACACAAAGGCACATCCTTTCCAATATTACCATTCTGCTGGCCTCTCCCAGCACTGTGTTCATTCTCACCTGATTTAAACTCTTCACATACCCAGCTGATGAAAGAGTCCATCTTTACCCAGCAGCTCTATAAATCTTTGAGTAGACTTAGATTTCAACATAAAACAGCATGAAAGATGATAATAAGTTAGGAGAAAGTGATGAACTTGTTCAATACAAGTCATAAGGCTTCCTTTACATAAATAAAAACAAATAAATCAGCAGCACGTTTTAGCATTCCCAACTGCCAGGCATCCATGGAAGCCTGCATAGTCATCCAGAGGATGACTGGAAGTTGAGTGGGAGATGAAAGGTGTTGCAGAAAATAAAATGTAATGCAAGGCTTTGTATTCAGCAGGGAAAATCAATGATGGGTAAGGGAAGTGGAAACTTTGGGGATTTGCCTTGACCTCAACTTGTTTGACTTTTATGTGACATGGTTTGAGTAACTTCTGTTTCAGAAGATTTAATCTGCATTGTACATATAACAGATAAACACCAGGCCTGGCACACTGGATCATACACACAAAGGGGGAGGCTCTAGTACATTAAAAACATATTAAGAGAAATATTCCTTCTTTAGTTTGCTTCTAATAGATAACACTACCTTTTCTTCTATATGTGTGAACACATTGTACCCTCAACAAGCAGCTGCTGCAGTTTGTCCAGAAAGAATTATCAGCCTAATCTGGCTAGGGAATAAACTTGCTTTTTCAAATGATGCCCACAAACTGGAAACTACTTATTCAAAACTCTGGACAGAATTTGCTTGTTCTTGATTTTCTACCTAAGGTCTAATTGCTAGAATTGTATGAAAATTTCAGAAGTTAAAACAGTTTCTATCATGTACTTACTTTTTAATTTAAAGTATGGACTGCTTATTCCTGATGCAGTGATGTCTATACAAAAGGACAGGAGCATTCACAAAACAGGACTGCAGTAACCAGAAGGACAGAAATATTATTGATCCCATACCTCCACCAAGACATCAGATTAAATTCCTGATTTGGGGTTTAAATTTGTGGGTGACAGGAGAGGGGCAGAAGACTGGACATCTCCTGCATGTATGTCTTGTTCACATTAACTGCTTCCTCCTTGACCTCATGTTCTCTTTGAATTTGTGACCTGGGCTTTCCTTGGCGGGAAAATCATGATCTTTGTAGCTCCTTAATAAATTTCATACACAGTGTGTCACAGATTGATAAATGGAGCGTTATTGGTGTTTTTGCTTCATGTCCAATAATGTTGGTAAAAATCTTCATGTTTCTAACATAGATCTGAGTGGAGCACACATTTGAAATGCTGTCTTTGGTTTCCTGGAGACTGAGAGGCATTTCTTTGCTGTTAGATGCAGTGTGCAACCTGAAGACTTTCTTTAATTTCATATGGGCACATTTGGATAACGTGACTTTAATTGTTTAAGGATGTGTAATTTCTAAAGAACAAGCTGATTTCAAGTGCTGGGTTGTCAGCAGGGTGCAATGCAGCTCACTTTGGGTCAGAGTCATTTAGCAAAGAGTAGCTAAAAGCTCATGCTAACCATCATCAGAGATGTGAGTCTGATTTCACGTACCTGGACAAACATAATGTTACTAAAATAATTTTTATAAAAACCCATCAGAGCAGACAGAAACATGCCCTTTGGCTTACAGAATATGTCAGATATTCGACTAAAAATATGATGTGGAAAACCACAGTCTTCCAAATGAGCTAATTTGCCATTTTGTGTGTGTGAGGGATTTTCTCTTGATCAGTGGCTGACCACTTCTTCTCCCAGGAGATGCTGTCAACAAAGGTGATAAGAATTAAAAATGTCACCTATGAACCAAAGATTTGTGCAGAGAAGCTCTGCACTGCCCACCAGAGACAGAGCAAGCTCTGGGGCTGGAGGGAGGCGTGAGCAGTGGCAAGGCTGTATGTCTGCTGCTCTGGTGCTGATCATAGGTGCTCTCGTGGAAGTTGGGAAGTTTCTGTCAAACTGGATTGGATGGAACTTGGTTTTCAAATCAGGACATTGGGTCTCTCTTTCCTGAGTTTCAAATATGATTTTGAAAAGGATAAACTCTCAAATCGTGATGGGGATCTAAATTTTAATTTTGTAATGGCAATAAGTAAACTTGTGAGGAAAAGGTTTTATCTCTCTCTTATCTATCTCATTTATCTCTTTTATTCCTTCCTACTATTAACAAAGACTAGTTTAGCAGATATTTCTTCTATTATCTGGTTAAGCAGAGACAAGCATTTCTTTTTTTAAGGTCCTTGAGAAAATTAAGAGGTTCAGAATTAAGATTAATTGCCCCATCCGGGTACAGTAAGGAAGTTAAGGAAAAATAAGAGACGGACTTGTTTACGAGGGGAAACAAATCATCTCAGAAAACATCAATACACCTGAATTAGCACAAGGCTGAACAGGACATTGTGCTTTATCTGAGCAAGAAATGCGTTGTTTAAAAACAGGCCAGTGAATTGTGGTTGAAAATTAGAGGACAATACTTCATCCCTTCTGCTGCACAGGTTCGCACATGGTCCATTTTACCTCCCGCCTGTGCTGGCACGGCAGTGTGAGTGGGTGTAACAGCACAGAGAGGATGCGAGTGGGATGGATCTGGCACACTATGCATGCGAGGCACACACAACTGCTGCTGTTTTATTTCGCCACTACACCAACAGAAACGACCCTTCTGTAGATGTTTCTGGCTGAGGATTTTGCAGTCGGGGATGTAGCATGCTTTAGTATAATTCGCATGCATTTCATAACCCGCAGATTTCATAACCTGTTAAGACTGGCATTGCAGCACGGCAATTCTATTTCTCTATGGCTTCTTTTAGTTCTCTGGTGGGAAGGGAAGCTGTGTTTTGGGGATTTTTATAGGCATGCTCGAGAATTTGTCAGTCTCTTCCTTTACCACCGCAGTTTGCCTTGTTCAGCCTCAGCCCCCACACCCTCCTCGCCAAATTCGCGGCAGAATTCCCGAACTCCGGTTCGGGAGCCGGCAGAACGCTGCGGTATGGCGGGCCGGTGCCCACCCCGCTCGGGCTGCGCATCCCGCCC
>VZRZ01003659.1:256784-277095 GCA_013398175.1 Climacteris rufus
GAGTCCGAGCTGGGACGGTGAGGAGGGCAGCGGGCCGGGCGGGCGGGGGTGGCCGGGGCTGGGTGTCCCTGCCCGCGGCCCCGTGGCCGGAGCCGCAAAACTTTGGTGTGCGGGAGCGGCAGCGGGAGACCCTGCGGGCTGCGCGGCGGGGAGGCTTTCGAAGGAAAAATCACAGCCCCTCGGGAGCCGAGCCGAGAAATGCCCCGAGGGAAGGGAGTGATTTTTAGGAGGAGGCATCCGTCCGTCTCGGCGGACCGTGGCCCGAGCGAGCGGCTTTGGTCAGGATAGCTGTGTGCCACCAGCCCCCGTGCGGTGTCGGGGGAAGGGTGGGCATCACTCTGGGAGCAGCGAAGCGCCGGCTCGTTCACGGCATCCCTGCACACCAGACCTTCTGTCCTCACCTCCATTGTCGGCACCGCTGGACCCTGCGCTGCCGAAACTCGCACCGAGACGGGAGTCCCTGGATAGGCCTTTGCCAGCAGAGTCCTCCCGTCGGGGTGCGGTGTGGGCGAGGGAGCTGCTACATCTTCATTCATTCATTTTGCCTTGCTGCCCTGGTGAGGCACCTGCCCGCCAATTTACAGGTCCCAAGCCTTCAGTTCCTTAAGCGCTGGAGTCTGGTGCAAAATAGTGTATGCGACATGAAATTTTCCCTCTCCCAATGCACTTGTTAGTTCACGTTGAATTTGTGGGTAGAAAATAATGTGCAAAAAAGCAGAAAATCACAGGGTTTTTTAAAGTGTTCACAGCGGATGACAAATCTGTAAGTCAGGAGGTAGCAAATAGCAATTGTTAGTTTTGCCAGTGATAGAGTATTAAAACTCCTGAATGAATGTGGGAAATCTGCAGGTAATAACATGGTTGCCTTGGTGCAACATTTTTTCAGAAGGGCCATGCAATGGAAGTTATTGCTACAAAGCATACCTGTGCTTGTTCTACTTGATAGGGGCAGGAAAGGTGGTACGAATACAATATAGTATCATTCTTGGCTTGCTGCCTAGTTCTTAAGCATCTCCTGCTGCCTTTTTTTCACTACTGCTACTATTCCTAGCCAGATTTAAATAGGTGGTAAGCATACTTTTATGTATGCTTGTCACATTTATACTTGACTTCATGGTGCCCCTGTGCAGAAACACAAAAACGTAAAGCAAGAAATATTGTTGTGTTGATTTTGTGTCTAGAGTTGATAAAAAAAGAAACAAAACAGAAAGCTGGTGAATTACAGAAGTTGACACCAGCTCTGTCACTTGGATTCGTACTCTTCTCTGTGGTCTGTCTAGAATTCTCCCAACACTTGTAACAGTGGCTGTGGGCTTTGCTTAAGTGTAGTCTGTATTGGTGATACACCTTGGGTTTATTGCATGGCTTGAGAAGGGGTTTTAAATATGAAATCTCCCATCTGAGGAAGGAAGACTTATAGCTTGTGGAAGTATTAGAGTAAAGATGAGGCGCCATGGATTTTTGTACCTTGCAAGGTGAGACAGTGGATGCTGAAACACTGACTAAAGGTTTGAATATGCAAGATAACCACACCCAGCTAGTGTAGAGATGTGAGCCATTAGGTCTGCACTGCTGCTGGACAGAGCTAGGAAATAAGACTTAAAACAAAGGCAAAAAGCATACAGGAGATAACCATCTTAATCAAACATTAAGAGGTAGAGAAGGGAGAGGGAACTTGGAGGGGTGCATGCTCTGAGGGAAAGTTGCTGTAATGGGTCTGGCAATGGGATCTTGGTCCTTAGGTCCCAAGCCAGCTTTGGGATCTTTTCAGCACCAGCATCCAGATGTTTATCTCAGAGCCCTTCTGATAGGTGTATCTTGGCAAATCTATAAAGAAGATCCAACAATCCCTCTTGGTTCCCAGGTGTAATATAAAACTGTACTGTATTGTAAGTGTGTTGTTTTTTCTTGGCAACCTTGTATCCAACCTTTTAGTTTTGGATATGGTTTTGAGTATGTCTACCAAAAAAAAGTATTCATTGCTTAGGTTAGTGGTGCTGAAAGTGTGTCAGGTGAGGCTGAATGATGTGGTTATGTGATCCCTTTAGATGCAGTAAATAAAGCACTATACTGAAATAACCATTGGACAACACTGTCCTAAATTACCTTCATCAAATACAGGGATGGAAAGATATCTTTTGGCAGACTGCAAAGACCTGCGTTTGGACAGCTGTGGCCAAATATGGGCATTTCCCTTTGGAAGGAGTGCCCCTTGTGCAAAGTATGTCTGGCAGATCCCTAAGATGTCTTACTCCGTAATTCTTGCTTGCATGACTAACTAAGGAGTCATGGAAGAAGAGGAAGAAGATCCTGCTAGAAAAAAAGGATAAATGTCTATAAGCTTGGGTGGGAGTAAACAGATGTTTTTAAACAGTGGAGTTCCACAGGGATCACTTCAGGTGTCTGTGCTGCTTAACATGCTCATAAATAAGGGGGTTGAACAGTGATATTTGCTGGTCTTTGTAAACTGTCAAGGGCTTTAGAGACAGTGTTACCTGTGAAGAATTGCAGAAAGACCTTATTGGACAGTTAGGGCATTTAGATGATGGATGAAATTCAGTTTAGGTAAATAAAATGTGTGTGGAGGAGAAACCATGAAGTTCTCTTCTCTCCCTGGTAAAACCTGTAGCGAGATTATGGCAGTTGTCTGTGCCATGGATGGAACACCTGCTTAGAGACGCTTGTTTGCTGATTGTATTTTTTTCATGCAAGCTCCGCAGGGTATCTGACAAAAATTGGGGTATCAAGTCAAAAATGAACGACAGGAGGTAAGGCCACTTCGGCACAGTGTGCTGGAAGTCCTGGCCACTGGACACTGTGGATGCTAAAATGGACTTAACGGGAAACTGGATGAGTTTAAAGGAAGAAAATCCACTGAGACTGATTAAAGATGAAGATACTGACTACTGAGCTGTAAGTTGTAGAGTGTTTTGAGGGTATTCTCTGACAGTGTTGACAGAGCTTTGCTCTATTCTTATATTCTTCTTGGGGCATTTTGTTTGGCCACTGTTAGTACTCTGGGCTAGATAGCCTTTTATTCTCATAATTTGATTTTGTTTTTATGTTCCATTGAATCCCTGGTTAGTTCACCTTCCTCTTAGTCGTTTTTTTACAAGGGTGTTTTGTGTAGAACTGGAGTTCAAAATGCTGTAAACATGACATTTTGTGTTTTGTTTTGCAAAATGTCTTTCTTTTACAGGATGCAACGTTCATCAGTTGTAGAGTTTGGAATTTTGTTCTGAGTGTATTTCATCTAAAAGCTTGTTTTCCACACTCTCTTGGAAAAAGATTTTTAAAATATTGTACTCTAAATTTGTATGTTCCTTAAAGACTAAAATCTTTCGTTGGCCTTATATAACCCTTGCTGTAGCTTTTGGTACAGAGTTTCTGAATTCAGGGTTAGTCTAAATATGGTATTTGAGTGGAGAAAAATTCAGTAATAATTTTTTCGATACTCAGCAGTATTACCAAGAAAGGAATTTTTCTTTGTTGTAATTTTAGGTATGGAGTTTTACTTAGTATGCACCCTCTTTGCCTAATGAACTATGTAACTATCTGAGTTGAAACTGTCTAATGTTACTATTGCAGCCATACTGCCAATCTATTACATAGTCAAAAGCAGATGAAAGTATTTCCACTCAAATGCTTAGGGCTTTCTTTCAATTTCAAAGGTTAAATTCACAATAATTAAAAAACAAAACAAAACGAAACAAAAAGCCAACCAAGCAAACCCTCAACGTGTGAGTTGCTGGCAATTTTTCTTCTTGTAAGAATGATAAATCTTCCAAGGTTAGCGGTTCCTGCAGTCTTTCAGTTGTGTGATCCTTGCTGAAGAGCTGAAACTGAAAGGCTCTCAATACTTGGCAACTTAGCTCGGGCTGACAGCATGAGCTGAATCATAGGTGGTTTATGTCCTTGAGTTTTTAGCACTGAGAGGGTTTAAATCCAATGTATGGTTTGAACTCAAGATTTCAGTGTGCAGAATGACGTCTGACTCTGTCAATCCTATTTATGAGAGCTGTCATCCTGACATCTACTTGTGTAATGGCAGTAGTAGATGAAATCTGCTAACTTCTTTGTTAGCTGATTTAAGCTAACAAAGCTAAAACTTCCTTGTTAAGCTGATACAAGCATTATTTTATAGAAATTGATTGGTTTGCTCTTGTTGCTTTGAAGTTCAAACAGTTTTTGCTTTGAAAGCATGCCAATTATTTTCCTCTCCATCCCTTCATTAAAAGAAGGTTCATTTTTCTGTTCATCTCAAGAGTAATTTGTTTTACAGACTCTTTGCCATGTTTATTTTGAAAATCACTTGCTCATTTTGCTTTAGGGTGCATTTAAAGTAGGTCTGTCCCTCCTTCAATAACACTTTTGCTCACTTTCTTGTGAGTTTTTTTATTTTAGTGGACCTGAGGATTTTCCCAAGTGATGCAGGCATGCAACATGGTGCTAGCTGCCTGAATATGAGAGTGTGGAGTGCTTAGAGGAGCCAGCATGAGAATTTGAGCAGAAAGTGACAGTGTAGATTTGCCTGTGCCACAAACTGCAATTTGCTTGTTACCCTCACACCTTCAGGAAAGCAGGAAACATTTTGTCTCACCCGGTTCCTGCAGATAGCAAAGGTTGTTGAAGAGGTGGGTCTAAGCCCTCATTTGGGGATCTTGTAGGAACATTGGACCTTGCTTTGAGGTAGGAACATGTGAGATAGAGAGGGCAGGATGACATTTCTCTCTTGGTTACCAGAAACAAGTAACTTGCAGTGAATAGCCCAGGCTTTGACAACTAAAGTTCTTTACTCAGTGCAGGCAATGATTTTTTTTTTCCCAGTTTTGTCTGCTTCAGTTCAACAGCTGGTTGATTAAGAAGCAAAAAGCTGTTGAAAAACCAATAAAAGAAAATTTATTCTACCATTCTGTAAATAATATCTGGAATTAATAGGTGATCATTATGTGTAATTTTAACAGCCTTCTCACACTTAAAAAAAGAGCTATTAATGATGAGAAAGTATGATAGAGAATAGCTATTTCTTAATTTTCAAGTTATGTGTTTCTGTCAGACACTATTCATTTATGTCACCGGTTTTGATAATATTTTTTAATTTGAAAAATTATATTTCTAGTGGAGAAAATGAATAGCTCTTGAAGTAAGTACTCTTAAGAATACTAAAAGAGTTTTTTACAGAGATTTGTTTTAGGAGTGATAATCATTTAATTTGTGTTAATACAAGGTTCATCATTCTTGAAAACATGGCAATAGTCTGCAAGAGGGTAGATATAACAAAGTCATTCTTTTAGCATGTTGCAGAGAGAATCATGGAATATCTTGAGTTGGGAGGGACGTACAAGGATCATCAAAGTCCAGCTCCTGCAGGAGAGAGAACATCTGAAATCAAATTAAGTATTTTAAGTGCGGCGGAAAGCACTTCCCTAAATGTGATTGTGGACAAGCCTGTGTGATTGTGGGTGGAGGGCAGATAGATTTACTGAAATTCTGTGGTTTGAGAAGCATACATGTGTTGCACTGTGCACAGTGTTATTATTGCACTGTGTCTTTTGATGTGTCCAAGTGTGCACGGTGTTGTGTAAGGGGCTGCAATGGACACAGTTTCATAGGCAGAATTCTACCAGTAAAGGTGTTTAAATGTTTGCTCAGGTAGTAAATAGCCACATTTGAAAAGACCATCAGTCATGCATGGTGGTCAGTGAAAAAATACTCAGCAGTTTACAGTAGCCTGTGCCCCATCTGTGGAAGTTCAGGTACTTGCTAGGAAGGGCTCCCTATTCTCTTCAGTCACTCAGATCAAAGAAGTCTTACCTTCCTGAATATTGTCTGAAAGGTTCAATCAGGAAATTAGAAAAAAAAAAATTGAATTCCAGCCCTAATTTTGTTTAAAGTGCAACAAATTGAGCCAGCTTTATTGCAGTCAAACTGAACAATTCTTCTGTGGTCTTCTGCTGTCCAACAGGTGGGCTGGGCTTTGGGAAAGCAATCTTCTGACGCTGCATGTTGTGGGGAAAAACCTGCAAAGGTCTGAATATTATTTTCATCTATATATGTACAATATGAATGAACCATTAGTAGGAGTTCAGATTGTATGAAAGGAAAGAACATGTACTTCATTGTGCTTTCACAGTGAAGCAGAATTTAAACACAGAAACTTGCATATTTATTTGCTCTTCTTCACTTAGGCATTCTTACCATACTTCCCTATTCACAATAAGCAAATCTTTATTATCTGAACAGTCAGTAATTTCACAAGGAATATTATTTTTCCAGTACAGTGATAATTCTGAGAAAGGGTAAGGAAATTTTTTATTTCCAAATGGTGATGCTGCTTTTGTTTCTTGGTTTGTGTAATGTCTTTTCTGATATTTATCATTTCTGTACCTCTTCCATTAAAAAAAAGTGGGTAAGAATGACACCTTTTACAACCAAACTGGTATCTTGGAAATTATCTTACATTTGGTGTTAGTGTTCCTTCATTTGGCCTTGCATTGTCAGTGTCATTACTGTCACAGGTTAAAACACATGGACAATTTGAAACCATCAATGTTTGCATTTGTTGCCCTGAGAATAGATTGAGGTGTTGTGCTCCTTGTAAAGTAATTCTAAGTTAGGAGACCCTGCCACAGTATGACTTTGTGAATGACCACTTCATGTGTAGCAACTAAGCTTTTGTCTCTTTGAATTTAATCTTCAGGGAACAAGAGGAGAGAAATTACTTGGAGTGAACCACCATATTCCATGTTTGGAACTGTGTGCTAATCCGGGCACAAGTAATCACTTGAAGAACGTAGTGCTGTGGATTATAAACTGACCTCCTTTTATTTATGTGGTTATCTGTGCTAGAGATAAAGAATCATAAAATGTAAAAGGAAAGAAGGAAATGAGAAGCCCATTGAGGAACAGAAATAATTATAAAACATGCTGCCCTTTGACAGTTTACTACCTATATATCATGGCATTTTGTGGGGGATAAGGCAAAAGGAAGTCCAAGATCCATAATTCACAGCCTTAAAAACAAAACACTAAATTTTATGCCCTTCAACAAATGTATAGTCTGTTTTCCAATGCATGCCTTGCTGTGAGCATCCATATGCCACAGATAAGATGCCAGAATTGCAACTTTACCTCAGAACTGATGTCATCTCCACAGTCCTTTTCCCCAGACCCTACTCACTAGAAACATGTGATCCAACTCTCCTCTGGCCTGTCTCCAGGCATGGTGGGAAAAAAACCCAACTTGCTTGGATTTAAGGAATAGCTATCAATTTTAAAACAGGGTCATGTCATTGTATGTGTTCCCCTCCCAGCCTTTCCCCACAATAATTTTTCCTTCTTGCAAATATTCATATTCTCCTCTCAGTTGAGATGATGGTGAACACACCACCATGTTTACTTATTTTTAGTCGTTTGATCTTTAAAGCCTATCCATATCTACCATGTTCACTGCCTTTGGGTAATGATACTGCATCTTAAAATACTCAGTTGATTGTGATTTTATTAATGAAGATGAGCCTGATTGCTCCAAAGACTTTAGCAGAACTGAATACAAATAAAAATGTACAACAAATGTCTTGTTTTTATCTTTTTGTGTTGAAGTGGCTGGGAGGGACAGTCAATCAGATCAGTTGCCACTGGTATTATCTCCAAGTACTTCTGAAATAATGTTCATATTGATTTTCCTTAAATAGTCCTTGTTAACAGAGTCACACCGACAGTGCCAAAGAATGTGGTATGTGATTTTATTTTGTGCTTAGCTGTAAAAAAATTAAAAACACCATATTGAAAGGATTGGACTTCTCTACCCTTCTGTGGAAGGCTGACCATAAATTGTGCAGCTTTCAGTTGATAATGAGACCTTTAGCTGTTACGTTCCTTGGTGATTAGTTGTTTGAATTTTATGCAAACTTAATGACGTATCTCTTTCAGATGCTCTCCATGTACAAGATGGTGTTTGCTGTTTTCTGATTTATTAGGTGTCCTGCTCCAGCCCAATGTTGTGGATCAACAGGAGTATTTCATGGACATGCTTTGGACCAGAAAAAAAAATCAATACTTTTGGCACACATTGATATATTTTTTTTATGTGTTTGTATTACATAGTTTCCTACTTCTGCAGAGCAAATGGATGTTTTGGTAAGGCTTATAAGGCCCTGAGATAGTCTGCCATGGATAATTTTTTAATGTATTTTTTTAGCCTATTGACATATTTTCTAGGTTAATGAACCACAGTTCTGATCTGATGTACAGCGCTTTACAGATATTTGTTTTTTTGTTTGCCTGATGGAGAATGAGTTTGTCAGCTTCCCATGTTGTGCAATAATGATTTGTTAAAACTGAATGGAAAACATGCTGAGAACTCTGACATCAATATCATAACCTAAGTTCAGGAAGCTGCAAGATAATGTACATGAATGTTTTTAGCTGCCTGCTACACTGGATGCCCCTCTGCCCTGCCTTATGCTGTGGGTGCAAGGAGTGATCCCTCTCTCTACATTCTCTTCAAACCCTCATCATTTTCTGTCTGACTAGCTTAGTCAAGATACAAAGAGAAGGGCTGAAAAGCTGATTTTATAATGGGAAGCTACACTTTATGGTGTAGATACTGATGATCATTTAGGAAATGACTAATGGTTTCATTTAATGACTTTAGGCTCCAGGTGAGCAGATGAAGAAATGTAATAATGGTGGGTTTTTTCTTCTCCCCTGCATCCTTTCTTTTTTCCCTGGGATTCTTTTTGATGGGAGCTGTAAATGCTTGTGGAGCACACTGTTCGTTGGTCTGCCAGCTAACTGGCAGAGGATTAACTTGAGTTGAAAGAGAAAGGCAAGTTCTAGTCTTATAAAATGCTGCTATAGCAGCAAGTAACTGGTAATATTGGAGCAACACTTACAACACTGAAAAGGCAATAATAAATTAATTTTGTTTGGTGCAGGGGGGAGGAAGACTGGTAAATTTATTACATCTTGTTCTCCCTTCACAACATTTTATTTCAAGAATATCTTAACTGTAAACAAGAACAGAGTTTGGTAGTTAAAATGAGTAATTGATGAATTCTAAGTAAGGTCAGTAATCGGGATCAGTGTGTAATGGAAAATCTGCAATGAAAGAGACCCTGAAATTCACTAGCATGTTTTTCTCTGACAGTTATAGAGGTGAAACCCATCTCTATCTCCATATTAACTCCATAGGAAATATGCACATAAATTATTTTTTGAGTTTAAATTAAAATCCCATCTCTATTCATAATGTATATTGTAGATATTCAAAAGTAGGTGGAGCAGGAATAAAACTGAGTTTAAAAGGCAGTTTTCTTCATTACTATAAGAAGTTGTTCACATAGTTTATTTGATTTTCAGTAGCATAAAGAGAATATTCTTTTGTTTTCAGAGAATCATTAATTTCAAATGAGAAAAAAACCCCCAAACCCTTGATCACCTTCTCCTCAGCACAACAGTGTCCTTTTGACCATTTGAATATTCAACTTGTCTAGTTAAAGTACATTAGGTCATGTTAATGTACAATTTATTTCAGATGACTTGATCTCTACTAGTCTATTTTTTATTTTTCATGTCACACTTACAAATTAGAAAAAAACCCAAAATATTTTAACTTCTTCACATTTTTTTCCTGCATGATTTTAGAAAAGATGAAATGTTATTTGTGATGGAAAAAATCGTATTAGATGTATTTCCCTTGCAAATGGCTGTCTAAATTAGAGCTGGTGAAATTTATTCCTTACATAAGTAGCCCCACAAATCTAACTTTCTTTCTCCTGTCAGTCCCTATTCTGTGAACTGGTTATGTTTGCTATTTGTGCATTAACACAGTAAATGTATACCAGATAGCCTGTTTACATAGTTTGCCATGGTGTTTCTTATGAACCATGTGTCTTAGCTGTATTGAACCTGGTGAGACCATTTCACTGTGTTTTGCTCTAGTCACAGCCAAGCTAGAATAATAATGATTAGCAAGATGTGTTAGTCACCCACAGTGGCATGTGGCCATTAGAAGACCATATGTAATTCTCCAGAGTCATACCTGCTAAAGTTTGTTTTATCCACATATTCTTATCTTTGTAGTAGTTAATTGTCTTATTTGAGAACTCCAGAATTTTCATCCTAGGATAAATTTCAATATTTTGACATTTCTTTTTGTTTTGAGTTAGAATGAGTAATTGAAGTACTTCCACAGTGTGGGTAAGGGACAGTCTCACAGCATGGAATTACTCAACAATTTGAATTAAAATTTACAAACACTTTACATTTTATATTTGTGTTAATTAAAGACTTTCTTCACCCAAAGTAACCAGATTGCAAGAATGAAGGAAGTTAATATCTTGTGTGGTGGTACCTTGTGAGAGTTTTGATTCAGGTCCCTCTTTTACTGGTTTTTGTATTCTGTCTTTGTTTCCTGCTTGGCCTGTGTTTTACAAGCTATACCAAAAGTGATGCAGCTTTCATATGATTTATTTTCCTACTGGAACATAGAGAGGTTACAGAAGCTGTGTTTGTCTACTGCCTCCAGTTACAAAATTCTCAGACTTTTCTAATGAGAACAATAAACATTATTGACTACGACAGGGTCACATTTGCCTTTTTTACGGCTGTTGTCTTGGTAGCTTGTAGCTATCTGGTTGTTTGTTGCCCAAACTGTATGTTTTCCATTTTCCTTCTCTGTTTGCAATTGATGAGATTTTATAGCAGAGTTCTTTTTATTTGTCTGTACTTCATAACCATGCAGTTAATGCAGGTAAATTTTATCCCTCTTCTCTTGCTCCTGCTCCCCAGGTAGTAAGTACAGGCTTTTTCTTTCTGGTATTACAGCTCTCTGCTGCACTGCCAGTGCCTGCCCACCTTCATCATCAGCAAACTGAATCAGCATACTCAAAAGTTTATGCCAAAGGCAATTATTCAGATATTAAATAAGATGTATAATCAGTCAAACATGCATGTCTGAAAGTAATGTGCAGTGTGTTTCTGACAAGCTTTTGATGAAAGTTAGATTGCATAGGCAAATGTTTCTTGAGACTGAGGAAAAAAACCCTAAAAGCAAATGGCTAATAAAAGTGTTCCCCTCTATACCATTATCCCACTCCAACTGAAACAGAAAAAAATCAGAATTCTTGCATGTATTACATGTACTAATGATGAATCTCTTCTTTTATGTCCCTTTGGTGATTCCTAGCTCCTTTAGCTAAGGGTGTCTGTCCTCACCTTCCCTCCCCCCAGCTCCTCATGCTTTCTCTAGAAAGAGAAAGCGCTAGAATGCACTCTCAATCATCTTTACACAAAGAGGAAGAAATGGGAAGAAATTTAAAGGGTACCACTTCAGAAGATGCAAAATTGGTCATTCTACACCTGTCTTCTGATGAGCACCAAATAATGTAATTGGTGTGCTAGTCAGAGAGCTGACAGAAATCTTGATGTTTCAGTAGATTAGGTTTCAATATGCAGACAGGTATCTTACTCCTCCTGGTTTTGAAACGCAGATTAAGTGTGTATGAATTTAATGGATCCTGAAGGTAGAAGGACTCAGTTCCAGTAAGTCTGTCAAATGAAAAAGAATGGTTTTTACATGGCACTTGAAAATTATGTGGGTCTGTGAGTTATGTGACTTGATTTGTCCTCTCTTTTTATCCATCCAGCATAATAGTTCCAGTTGTGAAAATGACTGCAACAGTGACATAAAATAGTTCCCTTCATATGTATTATGAAAAAAATGTCTTTAAAATTTACTTATAAATATTTCATCTGAAAATATACTGTGGAGGAATTGGGTTTCTTTACTCCCAACAGATGACTGGTTGTGGTGGTTCTCCAACAGAGAACCACACCTATGAGTTAGAATAATTCACTTAAATTTAAGGACTCCTTGTGCGTACAATGGAGGAGAGAACTACCTTGACAATGATTACAATAAAAAACTGTGATTTAGAAGAAAGTCTCTCACCATCTGTATTTCTGTAACAGGCTTTTAAATATGAGCAAGACAGACGAGAAATGTGCCTAAAATTGGTATGTGATAATTTTGCGGAAGAGACTGTACGACATGGTTGCCCATGTTACCAAGAGCTGTCTCGATGACTCAGGAGAGTTCTTCTCGGTTATCTTCAGAATAACTGCATTGATTTTCAGTGTCCCCTTGTTGGTGGCAGTGAGTTCAGTATTGATCTGTTGACACCACCAAAGGATCAGCCAAATTCCCCTAGTCACGTTCTTATCTCAAATTGAAATCAAAATGTCTTTGGGGGACGATGTACTCTCTTACATCCTTAATGCCTGGCTAGTGGAAAATGTACCTAAACTGCAGCTGTTGCTCCCAGAGATGAGCATACAATGCACTGGGTATGTGTGTAAACAAAACTTAAAGTTGCCTTCCAGAATGAATCAGCTCTAATGATGGGTTTTTCCATTCTGTCTGTTGAGACATCTTGTTTGGAAACACCCGGTATTTGCTTCCAAAACTTTCAGCCGTTTCAGAATCTGCTGACTAATGCATACACAGGTGTTTGCAGTGCATTTTGAAATGAACTAGCCATCCTCAGTTATTTGAGTCCTTCTAGTGTAAGAACGGTGGTGCTGGGTCAGATCAAAGGCCTGTTTGGGCCAATATCCTGCCTCCCATCTGCAGTGAGATGCACATGCAAGAGAGGGGTGCAAGAACACGTATCCTTAGATGCTTGTCTGGAGCAATCCCTCAGCCTTCAGAAATCTGAATGTAAATCTGAACCTTCAGCTCTGTTCCTTGTATCAGAATAGTATGTGACTTTGCTTGCCATGCTCAAAATGTAACACAGAATAGACAGAGTTGGCAGGGGCTACTTAAGATCATTCAGTCCAACCTCCCTGCTTAAGCAAGGTCAGTTAGAGAAGGTTTCCCAGCCATGTGTCCAGCAGAGCTTTTAATAGATGGAGATAAACCAGATGGAGAAGTTCACCCCATGAGTTTATACATGGGATAATGTTTAATACTTATTAACAGTTGTTGAGTTTTGGGTTGCCTTTTTAATTTAGTTTTGATTTTCTCGTCACAGACTTGATGATTTGTGTAATTCTTGTCTAGATTTCAAGATTTCTTTTCTTGTGATAATAGGCCACTTAATCAATTTAATATGTGAAATTAGGATTGTGTTCAATATTAATAATCTAATACTCATTTACAGGGAATTCTATCTGCCATTTAATACCCCATAACTGAATCTCAGCAGAGTCTACTTGCAGTTGGGCATAAACTTATTGTTATGAAGAAATTCAATTATAAAAAGATCCCAACCAACTAGTGTCACCTCATTTCTCATTTCAGCTCCTGTACTGACTTCTCGGGTAGCAGACACCAGCTCTGGTCCATCAGACTTAGTGATGACCTCTCTGCACTGTGAAAAATTATATTTTATCCCTTCCATGTTTTGTATCTCATAACAAACTACAAATTCGTCTCTGCCTTCTGTAATTTCTTCAAGGACCTGTTTTGAGGGACCTTGCCAAGTAATTTCTGAAAATCCAAGTAGACCAATAAATCAAATCTACTTTATATTCAAATACTTGCTGAATCTTTCAAAGAAGTTCTGTGGTTTTGAGATGTGGCTTGCCTTTACAGAAGCCACATTAACTCTTCCCCAGGCTATTATATGTATCCAGATAGCAACAGTTCATATTCTTAGAACTTAAAATTTCTTCAGCAGTATAGAGCAAGAGTACAGTCCTCCAGTTCTCTCTGATAAACATTTTAAAACATTGTTGTCACATTGGCTTTGTTTCAGTTTAAAAAGGCTAAGTAAGTGCTCAGATATTGCTTTAATTTGAGCTTTTTCATCCATGAGTTCAGGTTAATCCATTAACCGGGTCTCAGCCAGTGCCCATAATGTGCTGTTGGTCATTTTATCTGTTTTTCTCCGTAATGTCTTCTGCCTCTTCTCTCTCTCTTTTTATGTGAGGTTTGAAGACCTTTTTTTTTCCCCCATCTGTCTTCCGAGTAAAGAAATATTCTAGCATTGAAAACCTTCACTTAGTTCAGCATCAGATTTATCACAGGCTGTCCAGTAGACATAAAATCTTTACATAATTAAAATTTTATAATCATGGAGCAGTCACTGTTCAGTGTATTATGGCCATGCTGTGCTTGCTGAAGAGATCTCCTTCAATGCAGAATGTTTTCCATTCAGTGAAAAACGGGTAGGATGTTACTCTCCTGCCATTTGAGGCAAATGCCCTCTAATCTGAGGGAAGGGTGAAGCAGAAGCAGCGGTTCCTGCTTGGAGGTTTCCATTCTATGCCTTCCTTTTACTGCACCTTAGCACAGTAAAAGTTGAGGTGAAGGTCTTCACGTATTTTCGCTGGTTTTTATGTCTGTCCACATGGTGTTAGCTTGTTTAAGTCCAGCAAAGGAGAAATGTGCATGACTAAAGATAAGCTAAAATTTTGTGAATTTTTTCTGCATCCCTATGCAGTGACTAATCAGTTCATTTGTCGTTTTGATGAACTGTGCAAGGGATAGACCATTTTGGGAAGCTGAGGGATAGAAGTTGACTTCCTGCCTAATAGGCAGATGGAGAAAATTTATTTTTTGTTATAAGCATAGTTTTTGGTATAGAAATGGTGAATGGGTATTATGAGTCTTGCATCAAATTACTGTTTCTCAATGCTTCTGGAAATTATTTATGTAACAATTCATTTGTAAAGCTTGTAAGAGAAGTACATGTGGCTGGAATAGGATGGAAAATACATTGTCCTTATTGGATGGTGAAATTTGTGCCTAAATTACTGCCATTTAGCATGACAAAGCTATGTAAGGGTCTTTCAGTATCTACTAATCAATAATTTGAATGATAGTTCCTTGGCTTGTTAGTCCTTTCTGTCAGCTTCTATTGTCTCAGCATTCACCTGTGACCTTACACTGCAGTATCACATTTGTTGTAGGAAAAGACTCCATTTTGTTCAACTGCTTGGAGGTAAAACAGGTGGCAGTATTGGCTGAAACTCATTGTCCCTGAAGAAATAAGTTGCTGTTGTGATCACTCTGTAATTCATGTAGCTGCCTTGAGTTCATGTGTGTGGACACCTGTGCAGGTGCAGCCAGGCACACCTCAGATGGATGAGAAGGTAAGTGGTGAGTTTTTAATGTGTAATAACTTTTGTGATTCCTTTTGCTGCCAGGTGAATGGGAACCACCAGAGTGTGCACTGATGGAGATTAAAAGAGTGGTAGGTATTTAGAAGCCTAATGTAAGACTTACTTCTCTTTGGAAATGTTTGTCCCGCCTTATGTCAGTGATGGACCACATAGGATTCTGACTTCAGGTCAAAAACATCTCCAAAGAGGGTTGGAAGCTGTTGGTCATAATGGTAGGTTCTTGAGGCCCAATACACATGCCAAAATGCCTGAATAGAAGAATGGAATAATTTAGGGTGGGAAAGAACCTTAAGATCACATAATCCAGCCATAAATCTAATGCTGTCATGTTCACCACCGGACCATGACCTGAAGAACCACATCTCAATGTCTTTGAAGCAGCAGTGGCTGGCCATTTCCCTTTGGATTCTGGGGGCTTTGTTCTGCTTCCTGTCTCTGTCTTCCAGTTCAGGGGGCCAGGTGCCCCAAGGTGACTCATCTGGCATGGTGCAAATGCTTTTGACACAACCCAGGGGCACAGGGCATGCATAGCTTTCTTTTCTGCCTGGTCAGGTGAAGGGTTCTGGTTGAGCTCCAGGAGTTGTGCAGAACAACCTCTCTCTACTGTGCTTCCCTGTACTTGAGATGCTCCAGGCATCAGAAATTTCTGAGGCACTGTTAGCACCCCAGTTGGTGTTGTCCTCCTTTCCCACAGAGATGTTCAAAAGAGTTGCTTTGAATCTGCTCTTTCTTTCATGCTTGTGTGTTACTGACTCCACATCTCTTATTCTCAAATGGTCAAACTTCTGCCAACATCTGCTGCCCATTGTTGCTCATAAATGTCTAGTAGGAGCTACAGCTTGCTTGAAAATTTCTCATCTTTCTCCAACTACACTCTCTTTTTGTGCATCTTCTTGCAATCACCCTTCTAATAACACAACTCAGGAAAAAAATCTTCCTTTTTTCCCCTGTTGCCACTCTGTGCTTCTGTGAGCAGTGCACAGAGAAAAGCCATGGTGAGAATGTTCTTCCTTGCTTCTAAGTTTTTCATATAGAATGCAGAAGACTGCTATCCCTGATTTGGCCTTTTCCACAACCTTGATTTGTGTTAGAACTTTATGGTGCTGGGAAGTAACCAATTTTAATCTAATTCCTTGGTCACTCAGTAATGAGCATTTTTGTGGACTCCCAAAGAAGAATTGTTCATCTCAAATGAACTGACCTCAGACATTTCAAAAGGAGACTGGAAAATGAGGTCAGTATTGTGTTGTTCAGAAACTGTTGATTTATTGTAGAGTGTCAGATTTCATTTAGGGCGCTACCTTGAACTAGGAGTCCTATGGGAATTTGCCCTGCCATGCTGAGATGCTGGTATGCCATCCTGGCAACGATTTCCATTCAAACTCCAGTACAAAATACATGCCTAAGTGTACCTTTCTTTCATAAAATTCTCATGTGCCTGACTCTCTACTAAAGTTGTTTGAACTACCTTGGAAGACTAAAATGAAGTATGAAAGTTATCAGTTGGCCATGCAGGCTTTTGCCTCTGGGTTTCTTCAGGCTAACCTCTGACAGGATTGCAATGACTAATGTGGTTGTTCATTGATCTTAGACCAGCACCACCCCCACCTTTCCCCATCCTCAAATCTACTACTAGCATCACTATTTTCTGACTTTTAAGTCTGAAAAGCTGTAGATAGGTCAGTATTCTTTCATTCCCTTACAGAGTGCTCTTCAGGTTAGACTGCCATTACAACCACTGTGAATCAAAGCTGATTTGTTTTACCTTTAAAGTACATTTAACACAAAACCTGGCTTCTTAAAAAATTACAAAAGGGAATCTTCTACTGTGAAGCACCTTTCTTTTGTTAGTATTTAAGAAATTTTGCCCATAATAGCATGTGCAAGTCTTGGTACACAGTAAAAATAATGGAAAATATGCCTTCACGTAACATAAATTTCCCTAACATTTCATAAAATTCAGCTTTAAAAACCGTCTGCAGTCTGGGTTTTTTACTTTGCTGACTGATAGTGAGAAAGGAATTGTTAGCTTGAAAGCTGTCTTCATTCAAATGATTGCTTGGTAGGCACAGTTGTTCTTGTTAAATGCAAATACTTAAGTGGAAGTCAGAGTACTTGGAAAACAGACTGCATCTGCTTGATGCTCTACAGTGAATTCTTTGCTCACCACTTCTGCAAGTAAGAACTTTGTTGTACCATCTGTGTGCTTAAATGATGGTGAATGATTCAAGAATGGTGATGATTCTCCCTGTGCATTGGTTCTGTTGTTCTCTTCCTTCTACTTAGCAGATTTCTTGTAGGGAAATGGTGTTTGTTTGTGCTGCACAACTCCACGTGAGTTGTTGGGGAAGCCCAAATAGTGCTGATTCTGAGAGGTGTTTGGAGACTTGTCAGGTGCCCTCAGATGTGCTCCTCTGCCTCTTCCCTTCAGCAAGGGGCTTAGGAGCCCTGGATGACTGAGGGATTAGGGGCACCATCAGAAGGTGTTTCTGCCCGTATTCAGAGGTGGTTTTTGTGTCCCTGCAGCACTTTTGGCCGTGCATGTAGCCAATACTAATAATCCAAAGAGAGCTGATTGGTGTCTCTTCCGCTTGGAACCCCATCCAGGATGAGGCTGTGCCTCAGCTCTTGGGGATGATTGGGCCTAAAATGTGAATATACCATGAGAAGTGGCATATACCATTGCGAACCCAGAGATATTTTTTTTTTAATTATTTATTATTCTAGAAAGCACTTGTGAGTTTCAATAATTTTAGTTTTCACCAAGACTGCAGTAGCTGGACAACTAAAATTTCAGTAGTGCTGAGGATGAAAGGATCCTCTGGTCTGCTTACTAAGCTTCACAAGGTGACTTTTAATGAGTTAGTTAGGGGAGAGTTTCTGTGGTCTATTGATGTTTTGCACAGGCTGGCAGAGAGAGATCCTTTCATTGCCTTTGTCAGTGCCATTCTGTGGGTGTGACTGCAAGATGCCCAAGTGCTTCATAAGCACACATGCATTAAGAGACAGACATCAACTTCCTGTGTATGTAACATTTAGTTAGTTTTCACAACAAATAATTTCACTGATCAGCCAAGACTGGGACTTCTTCAAGGCCCTTGAGTAAATCAGGGGACTTAAAAGCAGTGAAAGTCCTAGTGTAGTTATACTGTCAGAAAAGCAGCAGCTTAGGGTAGACTGATGGAAACCAAACCTATTATGCTGAAGGATAATGTGGGGTTTTTTTGCCATATATTATAGTTTGTAATTACATTAGCTTGAATAATTCCTTTTGAGTGAAACTGCAGCATGCATATGGGAATGCTCTGTGGGAAAATATTAAAAGTCTGATACATCAGGGGTGGTTCATGCTATTGTTAATTTTATTCTTTGTGTTATTGGTTAAGGTTCTATGTCTTTAAGAGCAATTTAATTTTGTAGTTAGGTGTGGTAATTCCTCCTGGAGTACTTCAGGGCCATAACATTGTATTTTCATTCTTAGAGTAGCTTTCAGTCTGTTATTGCAGACAGTGTTCCTACATGTTTTATACCAAAAACCTGCAAGATCTTTATAGGTGGTTCTGAAATGTGTAGTCCATTTCTCTCTGCTGTTTTTCATGCTGTTATTTGGATTTCTTCCTGGTAGTTGTTCTCCATTGTTGGAGGTATTTCCAGATGTTTCCATGGGGTACTGGCTTTGTATGATTGCTGTCTCTAAGGTGGTGTTTGCATGTACTCAGATCTTTATGAAATTGTCCCTTAGCTCTTTAGCAGTCATTTTCTAGGAGTCACTAATGTCTATTTATAGCAGAAGCCAAAGGAATAAACGGTGTCATCAGACATGCATACAGGTCTGTTTGAAGGCAGGGTTTTTGCAGAAGAAAAAACATTTGGAATTCATCAAATGGAAGTAATGACTGACTGCTTGAAGCTACGCTTTCTAGCATATAATTCAGGGCCATGGTTTTTGGTGGTGGGTTAAATTCTGTTCTGTGACTCCCATGGCCCAACAGTTTCCTTTTACAAAAGCTTGTAGTGTGACCACAGCTAAGTTCTGTTCTTTAAAAACACAAATAACCCAGCTCTTCAGCTTTAGGAAGGAAAGACTTTCGTTTTACTGTATATTGAAGTCTTCAATTTTCTTTTCAGAATGAATTTCTGGCACCATTATTAAACTATATCCAGCAGTCTTCTTTTCTACCCTTACCAAATGCTTGCATGAAAAGCAAAAGCATGATGCTCTATGCCTGAAAGACTAAAAAAATCCAATTTCTAAAGAATGGAAAATAATTAAGGGCACTCCAGAGAGCCAGGACCAGCTCAAAGTGCACTAGCATACAGCATCAAGTGTAATAGTAGTTTGCAGGAAACTGTTGAGACAAAGGTAAATTTATGTACATATTTATATTCATATGAAATAATAGAGAATGTGTTCAGCTGTCTCCAGACTTACCGAGATTCACCTCTGTATTGAAGAGAGCATGGGGGAGTAGAAAGGCTTTATCATATGAATTAAGTCCCTCTGGAGAACAAAATTTCACTTTGCCTTAGGGAGGTATTTGTCTCTTGAGTTAGTCAGGGAGGGGACTGCCTGGCTAGTTCTTTGGATTGTCCAGGTCACTTTTAATTCTTGTGTGCTCTCAAGCATACATTCTCAGATTTGGAGTGTCTGTGTGAAAAAACCCACATATTTTTGTCCTGCTAGAGAAACTATGATCTGTCCATTAATGACCTCTGATGGTAATTCGTGAAAACACCAAGCAGCCTCAAACACCAGAGCAGACATGGGACTGTTGACACATCTGTCCATTTGAACAAATTGTAACTATTTTTAACTCTCAGATCATTTACAGCTATTATTTCAATGTGTTTACCCAGTGTTTCACTGACCCTATAGAGTTTTCTCCTAGACTGCCTCCCTGTATTATTTCTGAGAAGGTTGTGTGAGACAATGTCGTAAGCTGCATGGGGGTGAAAGTGTGTGGCATCTTCTGCCTCCACCAGTAATGAGGCCTATGACAGTGGAGGAAAAAAATATGTTTGATAATGAATTGCTCTTGAAAAATGTAACTTGCTTGCCACTCATCTCCTCTTTCTCCAGTGCTGACAAATAAGTTTCATAATGGTTTTTTTGCCCCCCAATTTCACTATTGCATGAAGATGTCTGGACTCTGTTTTCCTCTCCTTTTTTTTTTTT
>VZRZ01003659.1:277147-298628 GCA_013398175.1 Climacteris rufus
TTTTTTTTGGAAGCAGTGACAATTGGCTTCCCTCTAATCTTCTCTCTTCTTCTAATACTTCCTCACTCATTTCCCCAGAAACAGCCACTTGTGGCTTTGAAATTTCTTCAGATCACCCTTTTAATATTCTGTGATAAAACTAATGAAGGTGAGCAATTTTCACAACATGTAATTTATCTCTCATCAGTCTTAAGCTGTTGCAAAGCTGTTACAATTCTTCCGCTTACCTGAGCAAAGCTGACCCTTTAGTGGAAGAAAGGGATTAAACTTGTGCCTTGCAGAGATTTTATGACTGGGTTTTTTCCCCTGTGGACCAAGCAGCTGGTCAACAATGCTTTTAGTCTTTCTTGTAACTCCCGGTGCCTTTGACTCCCACTGTTTGCCCTTGTTTTTCAGAGATGGCCCACACAAGCCTTTGTTTTCTTTAGCAAGTCTTTGGTAATATGACCTATTTTGTTTTGGAGAGGTAGGGTGTGTTCGTTTCTTTGTTGCTTTGATTGTTTCCCTCTGTTCTGCTTTTTCCTCACTGTGGTTGAGGGACAGTCCAATTTGACACATTGGTCTTTTATTATACTAACCCACCCCCGAGTTGCATTGGAATGGTTTGCACTGCTGCTTCTGTCTGGGTTTTCTGTCTCCTTTCCTAAATGCTCTTGCCTTAAGCTTGCCTGTCTCTGATCCAGGTTCCCGGTTCTGAGTTTGACTTCAAAGCAGAAAATCCAATATTCAGATAGTGGCCTGTTTTACCCTGTACCCTATGACTACATAGATGTTTTCTGGTGACTTTTCAAAACTATGTCATATTCAGCACTTAACAAATGTAGGTTATAGATAAACTGATCTGTTTTTTCTATGTAGTTTTTCTTTTTTTTTCATTTATTTGCATTTCTCTTCCTTGAAGCCATATCCTTAACTGCTTGTACAGCATCCATATTTGAAACACTGCATGCAGTAGTATTTAAGTCACATAGCATGTATACATAGCAGTCCGTTTTTTATACTGAATTATATAGGACATCTTTCATATTTATTATTTTCAAGGGACATGGAGAGGAAGAAATAAAGCCATTCCCGTGTAACATTGAAAAGGCTTTTATTTAGTGATAAGCCAATCAGTACCTTCTCTTTGAAGCTGAAAAGCTGAATATTTATAGATTGGCCTTCCAAACAGTAGACCTGTCAACTGCAAATAGAGTAAATATTGGCTAATTAGGTCAATTTAGTCATTGCCAGTTACATTGAATTGTACAATTGTAGTTACAGAATGTCTAGTGAGGAGTTACTGTGGGGTTTTTCCGACAGAACAAATAGATACTTTGTGTACATATTTGTTCGTCAATGGCAGGATGCACCATTCACAAACGTGGAGATTTCCCCTCTTTCTAAGCAGTCTGTCAGCAATTATTCTAAAGAATCTCATATACCTACACTCATTCATGTGAGTTTTCCAACTTGATTCGGGCAACTAGTTTCCATAAAAAGAAACTTAGATTATATAGCAACTATATTCAAATATGAGGAAGTCAAACACATTGTCAGTATCTTTTGCGTAGACCATGCTGTCAGTTTTGCTCCATCTTAAGAGCCTTATGTTTCTTTTCCACGACATGCTGTGTGCAGTTGCACTCCTTCTGTGAATGCTGGGATGCACAGAGGTAATAGGTTTCTTTGTGCTTGCTAAGAAAATAATTCGTTGAGTAGTACAGACTTAATATATTTCATTTCACAGGGAAGAATTCAGAATTCTCACAGGTCCTGTGAGATGTCACAAATTCTTAATAATTCATATAACCAGTTGTGTTTGTTTCATCTGTGAGAGGCAAAATATCCAAGAGGGAAATGGTGCTAGTATCTACCTCTGATAGCAACAAAATACTTCAGAAGAAAATACAAAAACCTTGAAAGTCTGAGTAGTCGTAGCCGTAGTGACATAAAATGTTTCATTTTACCACATGCTTCTGAATACTACCTTTTTGGATCCTTATAAAACTCACAGTGCTTTTGTTTGTACTTGTGATCTTTCTAAAAGAAATATTCTATTTCTCATTTATCTGACTCAAAATCTGTCCATTTCAAGAACTGGGAGTCTCTTTTAGGCAGGCACCTTGATTGAGCTCTGTAGGAGATCTTGTTTTACAAGAGCGAAATTCACACTTCTTCTATGAGACACAACAATACCGTTGGTGTTGTACTGAAGCTGCTGAACCCTTTTATGATACCAACTTTTGCCTTCAGAAATAGCTGATGACTAAGTGGCTCATAATATTAACTCTGTTTTTGTTTCTGTTGTGTAGATCTAAACAACTGTCTAGATCTGTGACCTCACATAGAGAAACCTTGCTATTTATTTGCAGTTGCAGTTTCAGAAACTTGTGAGGTAACTTCCCTCAACCTAAATGTGTTTGTGTCCTTTTACTCATGAAATTAACATCATTAGTTAAGAATGCAAATAGGTAGTTAACAGCAGCTATGAAAAGCTGTGAAAGTTGCCTTCTCTTTGCTGTTGTCTGGTCTGTAGTGGCTGTTGCTATTATGGAGATGTCACATGCATGGACTAAAGGAAAAGGTATAAAATGCAGTGAAAAACAGAGAGGAATGTTTATAACAACCAGTTAGGTTTCTCATGTGGTTTTATAAAAGTATAGCATCAAGGCAAGATGTATATTTTTAACATTTAAAGAGAATAGACGGTGAAATGAAAGGGCTCATTCATTCAGATTATAAATAAGACTTGAGAGTAGTCACCAGGTGTCTGTCCAGTCTATTGATGTGAAGAGCAGACAGTTGCACAATCAAGATTACCTTAATAGATTTATCAGGAGAACATAGTCTTACATATATAAATATTTATACTGAACAGTGTTTGAAATAGATCTGTCACTTGCAGTTAAAAAAAACCTCTGATATTACAACAGCCCACTCAGTGAGGGTCTGATTTTAACTGTGGGGAGGAGATATGTAGTTCTTTAATACTGAAGTACAGAAAAGGACACATAGAAACACTTGAGAAAATATAGACAGCAAATAGGTGAGGTAGTGAAAGTCAAACGTCTGCTCTCAGAATAGATTTCCTTCCTTGACCTGTTACACTGAACGTATTTTTAGTAAGATTGTGAGTGTCCTCAGCTTATTCTTTCTTCACAATTTCTTGAAATGCTGGCTGAGGTCCTAAAAATGCATGGAGCAGAATAACCCCCAGATGGCAAAAGATTAATTAGGAATATGCTTAGAGCCTAAGGCCATTCATGTTCGTGCTGTCCAAGTTGTCCAAATTTACTTTCAAAGAAATGTTGTACTTCAGTTTAAAAGGGATGGATCACAGGAAAGATACAGGACTCTTTGAAGCTCTGCAGTTACAGTGATACCAAGAAAACATTGTAGAAAATGCATCTATTCCCTTTCTTTTTTCTGATCAGTTAGGTGGCACTCATGAAAGTTTTTCTAAATTAAGCTTTGGAGCAGACTCAAAAATATTTTTATATTTGGTTCTGTTTCTCTGCTTTCCTTTAAAATCCATTTTATTTATTAGAAGTTTATGTAAGTATACTTATCCACACTAGATTTGCAACAAAAGGAAAATCTTTCAGATTGATCATAGCTGTGAAAATTACTGGGTTTTTGTGAACCAATATTGTTTACTTGAGGCTTGGATTATACCTGAAGGCTGTGCTTTTCTTTCAGTGGAACTTTGACAGGCTGGAGAGTTGTGCAGGGAGAAATGTAATGAAGTTGAACAAGGGCAAGTGTAGGGTCCCGCACCTAGGCAAGGATGACCCCAGTACCAGCACAGGCTGGGGGCTGACCTGCTGGAGAGCAGCTCTGGGAAGGAGCTGGGGGTCCTGCTGGGTGACCAGTTGACCACGAGCCAACCATGTGTGCCCTGGGGGCCAGGAGTCACAGTGGGATCCTGGGATGCATCAGAAAGAGTGAGGCCAGCAGGTCAGGGAGGGGCTCCTGCCCCTCTACGCAGCCCTGGTGAGGCACATCAGAAGTGTGTGTCCAGATCTGGGCTCCTCTGTACAAGAAGGACAAGGAACTCCTGGAGTGGGTCCAGCAGAGGGCAAAGGAACATGATTAAGGGATTGGAGCATCTCTTTTATGAGGGGAGATGTGGGAGCTGGGCCTGGTTAGTCTGGAGAAGACAAGACAGAGTGGATCTCATTAATGCATGTAAATATCTCCAAGGCAGGTGCCAAGAGGATGGTGCCAGACTCTTGTCAGTGGTGCCCAGTGACAGGACAAGGAGGCCATAAGGTAAAACACAAGAAGTTCTACCACAGCAAGAAGAACTTTAGGATGAAGGTGACAGAGCACTGGAACAGGTTGCCTCAGGGACATCACGGAGTCTCCCTCTCTGCAGACATTCCCAACCCACCTGGCCCCATTCCTGTGTCAGCTACTCCAGGTGACTCTGCCTTGGCAGTGGGGTTGGATGAGGTGATCTCCAGAGGTCCCTTATAACCCTAACTATTCTGTGACTCTATTAAATTATGCAGATTTGAGGGATTTAAATGATAAAATAAGCTTACTTTTAAGAACGAAAGGCTTCATGGATAGGAGGGTAGTATAAAAATAGAAAACTGCAAGAAAAGAGAACAAAAAGATGTGGTTCTGCTCTCAAAGCAATACTGTGAATAGCATTGTATAGACAGATAAAAGACCTTTTTGTATTTTGTTAAGTCCTGGATTAAATCTCCTCTGATTTTTATAAAAGAGATTTTATTATTCCTGCTCCTACTCATAGTACTTGCCTAGTAATAATGATTCTTCAGTCTTAACTGAAGACTCTACTTAGGAAGACTGAAGAGAACTTGAGAAGTCAATGTTACTCTTACAGTTAAAATTAAAGCTCTGATAGGTCATGGTCACATAAAACAGTTTAGCAGAGGATGTTCACATAAAAGAGTATGAGCTCACTCTCCCTTCTGTTCACTATTGCATTGCAGAGGAGATGTGTAGAAATCTGCCACACTTTCTCTGCATCCATAGAAGAAACAAAATTTCCAACATCAGCACCTGGATGCATGGAGTAAAATGAAACTTTGCAGGATGCATGGCCACAGTTGTCTGCTGCTGTACACTTAATTTTAGTCTGTAAGGCGCTGCAATGTTTGATAAAATGAAGTGAATTAGGCCTGGCTTTCCCAACAGTACAACACACACAGGTACTTGCATTTTGCTGGGGGCAGATGCAGCTCACATGACTTGGCACGACTTCTGCAGATCACGGTGCCACTGAAGCAGCTGCTGATGTGGTCATACAATCAGGCAGGGAAGTTTGTAGATTCCTGGCCTCTACTATGGGAAAAGGTACTTTTCATGTAACCTAAAGCACACTTTATTCCAGAAGTCAGTTATTTTTGATTTCTAAAGAGCTTTGCATGGATATCTTTTAAATGAATGTCATCTGGAGCTTTTCAGAACAACTTGCAATTCTGCTGACTTGAAATTTAACTGTTTGCTTCTGTGCATTATTTTTTTTCCTAAGAAGAAAGATAATTTCAATGATTTATGAACTCAAATGCAAGATCTTTAAATAGGCAGGAAAATTAAAAAGTCACAGTAACTGCAGATGTGTTTTCTGTCAGTAACTGGCAGAAAGCTGCATGGAGGAGGGGTGGAGGCTGAGTAGCAGTAGAGGTCCAGAAAATGTGTGATATGAAACACAGCGGGGTTTACATACCTGTCATTCAGAAACCTTAAAATTCCACCAAATTTGGATATGGAATAAAATTAATCTGCTGAGTTTGCCTACGTTTTTCTTATATTAAAAGGAGAGTGAGTAAGATGTGTTGGTAAGGCTTTCCTAACTCAAGTTACGCAAAATCAGTCTTATCATTTTTAGAAGTAAGGCTCCCCTCTGTAAAAATAGATGTGAGCAAGTTGTGTTTGAACCACAGGGTGAGATTAGTCATTGTTATTTTTACAGTATTGTGTGTCTATGTAACTGTGTATATACATTTTTGTAGCAGATCTGGAACAGATGTGTTCTGGACTCCCCAGATGCTTTTCCCAAGAGCACTGTTTGGAGCATAATGAAATTTGAACACAAACTGGAGAAACAGAGATAGTGAGTAATTACAGCTCTGTACAACCCAGGTCAGTAGTTGCTTGTCTGCAGCATCATTTTGTAAACCAGTAGTAGTTGTTGTTGTTATTACTATTATGAGAATAAACCAGAATTGTTGTTGAAGTTTACATTCCTCACACAGTCTTCACAAATTTCACTTGTATCAACAAGCAGACTCCCCCACCCCAAATCAAAACTACATCATCACAACATTGTCACACGTGCCGGTCCTTTTGGCACCGCTGCAACAAAATTGTGAAAACTACAACCATTCCCTGGTTGCAAACGTTTATCCTGAATATTTGTTTCGTTCAATGCTGTGTAGTGTGGTTGAGTAACACCAGCAGCTTTGAAACAGCACCAGGGCACCTATATTTTATAGCTAGCATGTCTGACCCACTGGTTAGGAAAAGTGAGGGCAAGGATGAGAGGTTTCTGTTCAACTCAGCATTGGTTTGGGCTGAGCTCCCTGAGCCATCAGCTGCGGCGCTCGCCATGGTGCTGAGCGTGGGACCTTCATCCTGGAGCAAAAGAAAAGCCACAGATGTTGCTGGAGGAGAAAGAAGATAGGGACTGGTGTCTCTAGCAGAGAAACAGAACATAAAGATTGCCGCATGGTTTATTTTCCTTGTAAATAATGTTGACACTGCTGTGCGTGAGAATTCAGAAAACTGTGACAATTTTGTTAAACTTTTTGGGTAAATAACTTTAATTGAATTTAAATATAATTTTGATCAGAGTTATTGCAGAATTATTGCAGCTATAGTAATTTAAACTGTGAGCTGTGTGACTCATCGTGGCAGAAGATGGTGGGAATTGGAGGTTATAAGAAGCAGGACCAAAGGAGAAAGAGCAATGTTTAGTCTTGTTCTTACTTTTACTTTTAAATGAGAGAACAATTTTTCTACAGCTTGCTCAAGTTAAATAATAAAATGGCATACCTAAGCCACTTTTCTCCCTGTCAGCCTAGAAACATTTGAAGTCCTGTATGTTGACCTGCTCTGTTTGTACATCACAGGCTGTTTTCTTTATCCCTTTGCAACATTGGTGACAATTGTGCCAATGATAACCAAGCCTTTTCCCCCCTGCAACAGAACAGTCTCTTTGCCTTGCAGCCTGAGAAAACTGATTTTAAAATTTAAGTTCCTGTATGCTGTAGAAGTATGCATTTGTAGAAGTCCCATCACATTGCATCTGCTTGATGGAAAAGACAAGTTTCAACATTTTGGAAGAACCTCCTCTAGCAGTGTATCTGTATTTGCCAAGCCTGCACCTGATTTCTCACACATTAAAAAGTTGGTAGTCAACAGTATTTTTTGATAGCCATGCAGCCAGGCATTTGTGATGGAAATCCTTACCTTTTAAGCTACTGCAAGCTGATTTTTTGCTTCTGCTAGAAGATGTGCATAATGAAGGCATTCTGCTTATCTTACTTTACTGGTGGTAGTGTAGCTATTGACAAATATCTCCTTTGTGAAATTAGAACACAATTTATTTCAATAAGCCACAATTAATTACTCATTTTCTTCGGTTGAGGTTTTGACAAGCAGGAAAATCTTCATGATGCTGTCACAAGGAAAATCAGTTGCAGAAAGCTGATTGTTTTGTTCACCTTTCAGTACTAGTGGGTTTTAGGGTTTGATCCATTTAGTACAGTCTGAAGCCAGAAAGAGTCCTTAGGCCCTCTAATGTTACCTCCTGCCTGATGCCCATGATTAAATGCCATGGAGTGGAGGCCTGCAGATTCTGAGTTCCGTGTTGAAGGCAGACCTTGTTTTGTGGCAGGGAAATTCTCACATTCCCCAAGCCCAGCTGATAGTGTGTGTTTCTATGAGATGCTGACTTGTCACCAGTTTTAGTCATCACTGTTTAAACAGTTCACCAACTTCACCAGGGTTTTAAATGTGGGAATCACAGGTAGTAAGACCACAATCTCTCCTGCTGTCCTTCACTAAGTGATATTTTTGAGTCCTTGCAAAGGTTAAATAAATGCAGTTCACACCATTACTGAAAAATGGAAAACCGGCATAAGAAATTGTTTAATTAAAAAGTAGCTTGCTATTTTACACATATACTTATCTCTATATACTATTTTGATGACAACTCAATTTATACTCTGTTGGAAATATTTCCCAAATACCACATGTTTCTTCACAGAGAAATGGTTTAACATTTGGACTTGCAAATGTACAAATTGAGTAGTTTTGCTTTTTACAGAAATAATAGGCAAAGAGTTTGTAACTACCTAGAAAAGATGCAGGTGCTTGTGGTATAAGTAATGCCAGTTTTTCTGGCTTTCCTTGTGTTGGTGCTAAATATAATTAATAATTTTAATAATGTTTCCAGGTTTTATCCTTTACTCCTTTCCTGATTACATCAGTTCTGTATACTACATAGCATTTTGACTCCTCTGAAGGTGGTTTTTTCATTTTGTTTGGGGTTTTATGCAGGAGTTTCTATCTAGTCACACACTTTTATCTTAGTTCTTTTAGCATTTTTCTTTGAACTTTACAATGTAGTTTTGTCTTTCTTATTTTTGCACAGAATCTTATCTTAGACGTTAAAGAAGAAGATCAAATAGGTCATGTTACCCTTCTTTTTTGTCTTCTTTAGTGGGCTTCTTTTCAAATTTAAGGACCTTTCTTTCTCAGTCTTAACTAGAAGTCTGTCAGCTTCTTCTGATTGTCTTGTGATGCCAGACCTCTTGTTTGGCATCTAATCAGTTCCTCTGATGGTTTTCTATCTGAAATGAAATGACGGAAAATAAATTTCTAGTATGATGTCAAAGGGAGGACTGAATCAACCACCCCTGAAGTTCTTTGCAAAATTGAAGCTTTTAGTATGTTTAGTAGAAGAAATCTGAAAGGGGGGATGCCAACTGAGAAGCAGAGTTCCAGATTGGTTTCTCAGCTGTACCATTCTTCCTTCTAACTTCACACACCATCTTGCATCTTGAATCCAAGGTCAGCTTGAGTGGGCTTGAGGCTAGAGAAAAATTTTTCACATGTTCTTCTTAATGTTAAGAGAAGTATAACAAGGCATTCTCACACAAATGGTAGCAATGTGGGAATGGCTTTGGAGCTCTTCTTTGTCCACTGGAGTTCCTTACCTCTCCTCATTATCACTCTGAGTTTCAGAGCACTGACTGGGATGAAATCTGCTTGCTTTCTTTGATGCTTATCTGATTTCCAACTTTGCTCATGTCCAAATATTCAGTTTCATCTTGCAGCAGAAAAGTCAATTACTGTTTCCAGATGAAATATATCGGGCACCACAAGATTAAAAGCACCTTCTCTTCAGAAATGCAGTTTTGTGCATTGATCTAAGTCTCATATTGTCTTTTCCTAGCAGTAAAAATGGGAAAATCATCTCAGAGGTGTGAAATCCTACAAGTACCCATAGGACAAAGACAAAATGCTTTTTACTTTTGCATATGCAGAAAATGCAGAAAGAAAAATCAGAGTGTTGACAGACAAATGTAATCTTCAAGGTTGTTTATGTCATTCTAAAACAGTTATTTACAGCATTTTTGTGGAAGAAGCTTTATGATCTGAGTAGCTGTATTGTCATCTGAGCAACAACTTCTATTGACAAGCTAGGAGAGCTGTCAAGAAAGGAAATGAACTTTATTGTTACTATCATAATTTGTGTTTGCTCCATTAATGCTGGAGGGGAAACGTGGCCATGCCACTGTGGGACTTCATGTGTGACTCTGAAATTGAGGTAACTCCTGCCTTTTTTCAGATGTACTTAATATCTGAGAGGTCTTGCATTTGCTTCTTTCCTAAATGTTTATTTTGTTCATTCACACTGACAACTTGCAGTGCTAGTTTCTCTTGACACCTGTCTGTACAATCAAAATATTTTCATTCTTTCCATTTTAGGATATACGTATTTTCTTCTAATCTCTCTTAAGAGACTTCTCAGCTGTGAGGTTGATGTGACTGTTTCTGATGCCAGCACTTTTGTATTTGTCTAACCCTGAAAGAAAACCTAAAGTTTGGTTTGTATTAGAAGGCAAAGTATATGTGATTTGTTTATTTTCTCAGTGGTTTCAGTTGACATTGTTTATCACTATCTCTGTTCTTCACAGCTACAATAGGTGAATCAGAAATAAAGCAATCAAATGTGAACTATCTTCCTTCTCAGACATTCTCACTGGATCAAATACTCTTGGGAGAAAGTTAAGTTCTACCACATCCTAGTGGTGGAAAGTGCCATGCCCTTGCCATTCTCATTTTTGAGCATACCTGATGACATTCTTTCCATAAAAATAACATTTTATTAGAAATAAAGTTGATTTTTAAGATTTTTTCTTTGATGAGTCTTTTTTCATGGCAGTTAAGATCCTTGCAAAATATTGCCGTTCAGAGCTTTTGAATCTGCAAAAAATGATACTTAACCCCACGGCTCACGGTATTGTCTTGTTTTCTGCTGCATAAAACTATCCAGTTTATCTATGGATGTATCTCTTCTTTTTCTAAATACTGTATCCCAATAATGTGGTCTGATGCAGTGTAGGTTGAAAATTGTTAAACTTAACTGTGCAATGAGTTAACAACATTTCAGTGCTGACCAGGACTACGTTTTCTGTGCCTTGCATGGTTTCTAAGCTGATTCTGCCTGATTGCCAAAATATGTATTAACTTTCTGCTACATTTTTTGCATGTCATCACATGAGAAGAATTCAGAAAAAAAAGGTGCATTTTCAGATTAAAACCTTTAAAACTGCATGGGTGATATGAACTTGTGGAATACTGATGTGCAAAGGGCACAAAAATATTTAGTGTCTCAAAAAATCAGTTAATCTACTTATTCCATATTCTATCACTAGTGACTGGTGTACAGTCACATACTGTCCATGTTCTTGACTTGCTGGAAGTGCTTCCCTAGTGCAGCCCAGGATGTGTGGTCCTCCTGTCTGACAACCCTTACCTCCAAAGCCTCGTTAGGTGCTGCATCTCCCCTGAAAGTATTGGTTTGGGGTTGTTTGTTTTTCTTATGTTTATTTCTCACTCACATCTGAAGCAGTTCCACTGCAGTTAAACTGATTTTGACTGAATCAGAATCCTGTACCTAGTTCTATGTGTTAAAAGTTAGTTTTCTTGGGCAAGATATATTATCCAAGGATGAGAGATTGTCACATCAGAGCAATAAAATCCTCTAATATACTCTTCCAGTAATTAAAAAAATTAAATTTAAAATTTAGCTTGTATGATGGGAAGTGACAAAACCAACAAACTAGAGTACTTAAAACAGTCCACATCTCTCTTACAGAAAAATGAGGTCAAATACTATTAATCTTTGATTGTTACTGATTCAGGGAATAAATCATAACTTGTTTGTGGGATACATTATGGCAAGAAAATGTGATTGTTGCTGTTTGTTTTGTTTCAGATTGTTGTGCCACATGTATTTGTAAATTCAAGATGTTTTGCCCAAACAAAAGCTTGGTGCAGCCACAGTTTTTACTTAGTGGTGCACATGATGTGTTGCATACTGAAAAACTTATTGGAAATAAAATAGGAATGCTATGGATGATTGAAACTGTAGTGAGTGGCCACATGGAGGAAGGGAGTAATGACCCTACCAATTAGCAAAACAGTAACAAGCAGACATGAAAGCTGGCTCTGTCTTTTACTGCTAGGGTTTCTCAGTGGGAATATAGGAATGTTGCTTCATTTAATCTAGTCTTAAGTATTTCTTTCTTTCAAAATAGGATGTGACATGCCACTAGAATTTCATAGTGCCTCATAACTATAGTTATAGTGAGTTCAATTTTGTTCTCAGCCAATAGCATTTCATCACCCCCAAATCCAAATTTTTCTCTCTGTGACTCACTTTGGAGGAACTGAACAGAATTCTGTTGGCTGCTCATAGTTTCCCATTGTAACATTGCATATGAAATGTAACCAGAGAGTTTGGATGATGATAGGTGCTTGTGGGACTCAGTATCTGAACAGATTTATATTTTACATAAACATGAAGTCAGAATTTATATCTGAGCATGTCTGTATTGTGTTTTGTTTGCAAGATCTGGTAACATCCAACATGATTATACAGAGATTCAGTATGTGTGAGAAATATATGCTGCAATTCCAGTTGGTGCTAAGAGAGATTCACTGTGGTTTCAAGGTCAGCAAGTGTCAGTGTACTGTTCAAGTGTAACCACCTGTGTAGCACAGGTCATGCACTTTCACCAAAGCTTTTGTTTGTTTAATGCAGAAACAAGTGCTGGAACTGTGCAATGTCTCCTAGAAAGGTGGAAATAAAATATTCTGCAATGGGAATGAAATGGAGCAGAGGAGAGAGGTTTATTTGAACTAAAATGAAAACTGTTACATCAAAATAGGTTTTAAACAAATATGCTTCATGCTTGGATGGGAATGTTGTGCCTTTGTGGCCGTAGTTAATATGGCTTTTCCTTTACACTGGTGTCTACACCAGAAATCCAAGAACCTTAATGCTACACAAAATGTGTGACAAAAGAAAAGGTCTCTCTGTCCACTGGACAGGCAGAACACACAAAACATGGATCAGGCAGAGTGGGGGTGGGTTTAGGCCATGAGCTCTGAACACAGAAAGTCAGCTGGGATATCCTGAATGTGTCTCAGGGAAAAAAAATACCAACAGCAAAACCACCACCACCAAAAAACCCCAACCACCCTCAACCAGTTGTGGCTTCTGTATTCAGTTCCAGAAGTCCTGTGCTTCTGCTGGTCAGCAGCAGTTCTGCTCAGATGTTTTCCTTCTCTGTTGCTGCTCTTTTAGGTTTGGGTGTTTTACAACTGGACCACCCCAGACCAGGGAATTTGAAAAGAGTGTGTTTTGCTGCTTGTGTGAGATGGAAGGCAGCACACACAACAAAGGCCATAGGTACTAAGGCGGGAGGCACTGGGAAGGATTTTGTGGAGCAGGTAAATGTTGCAAGCCAGGAAAAAGAGAATTCACAAAATGAAATGCTTTACATCATAAAGCTGTGACCTGTGACTGTATTCACGTTCTGAGTTCTGTTGCTGCTCAGTCACAGCTGTGCATTGTGAGCACTTGACTTGGCTGAGCTCCTCTGGCCTTAGAATTGCTGGGAGAGAAGATGCAGAAAGGGCCAGGGATGACTCCCAGCCACATTTGTCATCTTCTGTGCTGGTTCCTCTGGCCAAAGTTGAAGTTCAGTGCAGAGCATCTCTGACGTTGTTCAGCAGCTCCAATTCAAAGTTACAGGAAAGTCTCTGCAAACCCTTCTTACAACCCCATCTTTAACAGTGTTCCTGTCAGCAGGGACTCTCATTTCTGCAGCTCTGAAGGTTAACAAGGCTGAGCTTACAGTTTGCAGGTTTGAGTGACTTCCCCACATTCCCTCTTGCAAAGCATTTGTGGCATTGGGAATTTAGCACGGTCACATCTTCTCCAGATCATGTAACAGCAAGACAGAAGTTTGGACTTTCACAGTTAAATGAAGCTCCCAGTCCTTTCTAAATCAAGTACAAGACCAATTTTCAAACTTGAAGCTCAGTCTCTTCTGTCATCTGGAGCAATAAACTATATAAAAAAATCCCCATATTTTCTAGGAAAGATTTCCTTTGTCTCAGTTCAATACTCCACCATTTTTTGCAGTCTTCATTTTATAACACTTTTCATGTCAGCCATTTACCATTCTAAGATGGGTTCAGCTTTTTGTGCCATTTGTTTCTGTTAGAACCTTGACCAAAACCTGATTTCTCTGGTGGTTGAATCTGCCGTACTTCTGACCTAAGTATAGATGGAGTCACTTCATCCAGCTTGGATTTTGAGCTAGACCCCAGGTTTGTCTCAGGTCATTCTTTCTTACCCATGTCTAGAAACAGGAAACCATTCTTTGAAGATGTGAGTTGAGATTGGCAAGGGAGCACATGCCCAACAAGGTGCTCTATCACTCTGCTTGCTCAATGAGATCTGAGGAACTAAAATACAGCCAAAACCTTTGGGTCAGGATAGGAACAGGGAGGTCTCTTACCATTTACTATCCTAGGTGAAACAAGGTCATCTTGAGGAAATTGATTTTAATTAATGCCAGTAGGATGGTGAGAAATAAGGACAAGCCTAAAACCACCTTCCCCCACTGCCCACACCTTACAAGGCTCAACTCAAAGGGTTGCAGTCAATTTATAGCAATTTGGACTTGCTGCTTCCTCCTGATGCTCTCCTCCTGCTCTGACATGGGGTTCCTTCCATGGGAGATTGCCCTTCCCAGCCTTCTCCAGCTTGGGTTATTCCCTCTCACTGCAGTTTTTCACAAACTGCTTCAGTGTTGGTCCCTTTCCCTGCAGTGCAGTCCTTCAGGAACAGGCTGATTAGAATAGTTTCTGGGCAGGTGTTTCCTCCTGTGAGACAAAATTAAGAAAAAATATAAAGAAAATCTTCAGTGAAACAAAATCAACCAAACAAAAACATGACTATGTCTCAGTTGCTTCTGTTTTGTTGCTGGTGCTCACAGAAATGTTTTGAATTTCAAAATATAAAAATATAGACAGTGAGGTGTGTTTAGCTTATCAGTAAAGAATCTTGAAACTTTATGTTTATTGAGTGATGAACTATTTCTGATGACTTGCATGCAATTAACAAAGTGTACATATACAATTTGTATCAGACTTTGAGGTTCTGAGTGTAAACAGTCATTATGAAAATAATACAAAAATTGGTGCAAAGAAGAGCTGTCACTGAAATGTCTGAGCCTAACATAATTGCAGGTGTGCTGTATTTCCAGTGAATGAAAATTACTGCAAGGCACAGACCTCAGGCAACAATAGTGGTCTATCTCTTCTTTGTTAGATAGCACTATTTAAAGAAAGAGAGCCTGAAAGTAAATGACAGCTTTCTACCAATGCCAAGAAATTAAATTTTCTTTGTTACTGACCTAGAAAAAAGCTTTGAGAATTGCAGTGTTTATATAAACAAAATAAATATTTGGCCTTTGCCTGAAAACACAGCAGAACTCAGGCATCACCTAATGCATTGCTGCACAGTTAGAATATTCTCCCAGTTACAAGAAGTACAAGCAATCTAAACAAGGATTCCGTCTACTATTTTATTAATTTATGATGTTTGAAACAAAGTTAATGATTCGTATAAATCATGGAATTAAAGGATTAATTCACCCTTTGTTGCTTGACTGCTTGATGACATGAACAAGAAGTTGTCATAATAAATTAAATACAGTTCAGTGAAAGATGAGAGAACCTCATATATGTTAAAAAAAAAAAAAAAAAAAGCAGTTACATATTGTCCTGGAATGTAAATGCTCCACAGGAAGGTTGTTCATTTTTGTTACCCCCTTAACATGATTAAAATAAAGCTATTTATTTTGTAGTCTCAGGATCCGTGTGACTGAAGAATGATCAAAAACATATGCTTGGATTTAATGGAGAAATGCAGAGCCAAGTGCTTGATTCTCATTTTTCTCCTCTCAGTCTGCACAGTGCAGAGAAAAATGGAAAATATATGCCACATCTCATAAATTCATTAATTTATTCCTTACCATTTCAGATGCATTTTCCAATTGTTTTGCAATTTCTTCTCTGAAGCAGAGATGTGGTGTGAGGTTGGGGAGTTCATCCATCCAAATTTTCATGGTGTTCTGCCAATACACACAAGTTATGTCCCTGCTGTAATTTTCACCTAAACCCCATATCTGTCTGCCCAAGACATGCACAGAATTTAGAACATGGCAGATGAAAGGTTGCAGAATCTAATCAGTCACCTAATTAGTGGCGAGCAGCATTAATTTAAAAAGTGCTTTCTGATGATCTGGTTCACTTCTGCTCTCAAATGTAAGAGAATGGTTATAAGAGAAACTTTCTGAACTGGTAGCTGCTGAAATTCTGACAGCTGACCTCTCCAGTCCTGATGATTTACTGTGGACTGAAATATGCATTGCCATGGTTATCTTAAGGAATTTTGTAAGCAGCAGAAGTGTTCACTTTACCAAGTTCTTTTCTGTAGCCTTTTTCACACATCAGTGTAATAACAAGAAACTTGTTAAAAGAATACTTGTACTGAGAGAAAGTGGTTTGGAAAAGGGAAGGCTGCAAAAAGTACAATGCTTTTTCCCTTCAAGTGGAGAGAAATGAGGAGTTGATATAAGTCTATGAATTCAGTTACAGAAAAGAATTAAGTGGCTGGCAAAAGCAGAGTATAAGAACCCAAATAATAGTGGTAGCATTCATTAGCAGATTCATACACGCCCAGTGAAATGATGTGTGAACTGAAAGCATTTTAAAGAATTCTGGTATTTTTGTCTGTGTCTAACTTGGAGAAAAGGGTATGTTGCTGAAGTAAAAAGAGCTTTACTTCATAAAGTATAACTTGTGGAATAACAAGTAAAAAAAAAAAAGAAGGCAGATTGTTTGTCAGAAAGAAAATTGGGTCATACCCCTTTCCCAGAAAGGTGTTGTTCTTGGAAACACAAGGATAGGGGAAAACAACACAAATACACATAATTTTTCTATAAAGATCATACTTGTCATCACACTGAATTAATAAGCAACTGGAAAAAGAAAATACCAATGTTTTCTCTCTTTGTGGTTCTCTACTTAAACAGCACTTTTTTTCCCAAGTATTTTTCACTTTGCTTTTCTGGCATGTCGGAGGGGGGGTTTCTTTTTTTTTTTTTTTAAGTACATTTATTTCATGTCAGTGTTAGGTGCAGATGCTGGCTCTTTAGAAATCAACTATGACACTCTTGCTGTAGCCACTGGTCCCTTATTTAATGAGTCTCTTGAACCGACAGCCCTAAAAATAAAGAAATACATTGACTAGAATGTTAAAGTTTTGTATAACCCACTGAGTAAAAGAGGTGGGGAAGCTGGCACAGGTAGCTCTTCACAAATCCAGTGGTAGGAGAAGGTACAGTGCCCTTTTCCTGTCACTGAACTCTGGGTCAGCCATTCTCAGCACCATTCAGTAAGTGTTTGTTGGTTTGTTTTTCTTTAAAGAACAAAGATTTGAAGAGTGTATGGCTTTATTCTGGCTGTTGCCTGTATAGCCCCTGTTTTGTGCACCTAGGATTCACCTAGGGCCATTACATCCTCCTGAATTTTCATCATGCCAGGAGTGATTGATAGCTACTGTCAGATTTATTCTTTCTGTACCATGGCAGAAAAGCTGTAGTTGATCAATAACATCAAGGGTAGAAGCAGTTACACATTTATTTAAATGATATGCTGCAAGAGCACTTAAAACTACATTATATGGTTGGCTTGAATAACCTGACATTTACAGAAAGGCAGTAGGCAGGTAAAGACACTGCAACGAGGCAAAATGCGCCTACTAAATCTATTGTAATAGTAGAAGATCAAGTAAAAATGCTTTATTTTTTTGCTTACATTTATTCATAGGAGCACAAGGGAATTTCTGTGCTTTTACAAGAGAGGATGTTCTTGAGGGGGAAGATTACAGGCAGCCTATTAAATGTAGATTTTTTTGCAGCCTTCTGTAAAAGCTGGGAGTTTTTTTCAGCTTACAGAATGAGTTTACTTTTATATGAAGAACAGACAGACAGATGCTCTTTAAGGATGGTGATTTTTCAGGGTTGAAATTTGTACACTCTAAATTAGTCCCAGCAGCATCTGTCAGACCACAGACTACTTAAGGTGTGTACAAATGGCACAGTCCTGTTTAGGCCATGTTTTAGTGAAGGCATAGTGAGTTAGGCCCATATGCAAGCACAAGGCTTGATACTTCAGCTTTACTGTGGCAGGTGCCACAGATTACTTACTTTTATGGATTTTTTCCCCCCAGTTGCTGAATGTGTAACATTTGAAATGGCATTAAGTGTAACAAGTTTACAGCACTGTTTTTCATAACACTTCTGATGGTGCATCAAGCCTTAAAAAAGTTGGCATCACATTTAACTCTGTTCCACGAGTGTTGTGTCTTCTCTAAGATACTTGTGATTAAATTAAGGTGTGAAAAAGAAAAAATAAAGCTCTAAGCTGTTACGTATTCTTCACTCCATTTTATGCTTTTCTGTACTATTACTCATTGTCTAAGCTTGAAAAGCAATACGGTTGTTCTCCTCAGACTTGCAGTTTCTCTCTTGCTCTTGTTCTCTACTGTGCTTTTTTTTCCTTGGTCATTGCATGCTCTGTTTCCCCAAACTCTGAAACCATAAGCCTGTGTGCATATTTTCTATTTGCTGCTGCTTCTATTCTGACTCCCTTTTTCTCACTTCCTTTTTTACTATGCAGCTCTTCCCTTGGTGTGTCTCCTGACCCACTCTGCACACTCCCACCACCTCCTCCTCTCACTACCTTATCTGTGTGTGCCTGTCTTCTCACTTCAGCATCCATCCCTCCTCGGCCTCCCTCAGTGTCTTGCCATCTCTGCCTGTCTCATCTCCAGATATCCAGATAAATATAGATACATGTATCCATGTCCTTCTCCGTTTCTTCCTCTCAGATAGCTTCTGTAGAATTTGTAGCATTTGTCGGTCTGGTTTGGACGGTCAGGACAGATGGAGACGAGAGATCTATGAAGTCAGGTCTTAGAGCATGAGGTTTATTGTGAAAAGTGTAGATACAGGCGACCTGCTGGGAGCTGCCAGCCACAGCCCGAAGCAGGCCAGAAAAGCAGGAGAGAGAGAGTGAAGAGGTGAAGAGAATCGTGGCAAGAGAGCAAGAGAGAGCAAAAAGAGTGAGAGCGTAAGAGAGCAAAACGGGCAAGAGCAAGAGAGCCTAAGAGGGTAAAAACAAGAGAGTAAGAGAGCGAGACTCTCCTTTACGATACAATAAATGTCCTTCTGTGTTGAATATTCTAATTTTCATTAACCAATCTAGTACAAGATACAAATCCTATAGCATTTACATACAGCCTATAAGAATTGTTACATTACCATACTGCGTTGCATTTTAAACCTTAAAAACTATTCTTTGGACTTCTTCTGCTACGTTAGTAGGGTCTTCTCTGACCCTTGGACCTGTCTGCAGCATAGGGTATTGTTTACTTAAAAGGGGATTACATTCTTCTGGCCATACCATTGTTTTCCAGTTGTTCAGTAACAAAGGCTTGGTATCTCAAAGCATGGTTTCATTTCAATCTCGCTTGTAGTTTCTATATTCTTAGCATCTTTTGCCAGGCAATCATAGTTATAAGGCTTTCCTGTTTCATCTTCCCCAACAAGCTTCTCTTCTTTTTTTTTTTTGCCCCTCAAAAGTTTGTCTTTCCAGTGTTCTTTCTTCTGCTTTAAGTGGTGGTGGGGAGCTCTGCTGGTACGTGCCCCCCAGCACAGCGTAGCTGCTTTCCCAGCGTGGCTTCATCACACAAGTTGGTCTGTGCTGGTTTGAGTGGGACATGGGGAGGCAGAGGATGGAGAGATCCACAAAGTTTTTGGTTTTGACTAAGAGAGTACCAAGTGCTGTTCTGTATTGACCAGGACTTGGAAGGGCTCTGGATTGTGAGATGGGCATCATGGTGACATTTTTGCTGCCGTTGAGAGTCTTGAGAACAGATTGCCATGTCCTTCATTCAAAAACTCATTACTCTGTGGGCTGCAGTACTTTCAAAGGGTGGGAGCAATTTCCCTTATGAAGGACAGCTACTTTTATAGATACCTATATAAAGCCTCCTTGGTGATCAGACTTAGAGCTCTTGCAGGTCATGTTATACCTGACCTATTCAAACTGTCCTTAGGATGCAATGAACCATGTTCCAGAATTGCCAATTGCCCTGTGTTATCTGCAAAGGGAATTCAGATAATTATCAGGGAGGTACACGCTGACATTTGATTAGATGAGTTTTGCTCACTGTTTCTGTATAGATGGAAAGAAAAAAAATTGTGTTGAGTCAGAAAAGTAATTTAATAGTTTAGAAAAGGTACTCAGCACTCCCTATAGCATCATGAACTGTCAGACAAATGGGGAAGTAAAGCCAAAGCAGAGCAGGCTGTGCCAACGAGATCTCTGATGAGTCTGCTAATAAGGAAGAATTACTCAAAATCCTGTGTTTTAACAAAAGCTGAGGTAAATCCTGTGCAGAGTTAAAATTAGTCAGAGGAGTTTAATACTTCATGTCTCAGGTCCTGGTCTTAACTTTGCAATATCACTTCTCTCTAAATTCCCTTGAGTTCCTTGGGTTTTTTTCACATTTTTACCTCTCTGGAAAGAAATAATTCCTTGGGTACACCTGAGAATTCACAAGGGAAGAAAATTCATCTGAAAAGAGCCAAGCTAGGTTTGAGGCTGTTCCATTAATGCTCATGAAGGTTTTAACTGTTCTGTCAGAATACATAGTGCTGGTTACTGACATCATCTGTGCTTTGGCCAAATTTTTCCTGATTTTATAACCTCTTCAATTACTTGAACTCAAAAATAAGATGAAGAATTGGTTCGTTCTAAGACTAATGTATACTAGAAATGTAAGGGGTTGAAAAAATCAGTAGGACAGCCAATTTAGAAAGTGTTGCCATATGTGAAACATTTTCTAGTGCTCAGTGAAATGGTTTTTACAAGGAAATCTTAGGCATTTTCATCATGTGATCGTCTCATGTTTACTGATGTAGTATCTGAAGAAAGAACTATAAGATGTCTGTTTTTTCAACTGTATCAGTATATCCAGTATATTTAATAATATACTACCTCTTCATGCAAAGTTTGCCTTTTTAGAGTGTCATGGCTAAAATAATATTACACCTCTTACAATTACCGTATGGAGTATGGTGTTCACTTTATTATATGAAAATTACTTGAAATAACTATAAGGTCTTTTTCTTTCTTTTTTTTTTTCTTTTAAACTCATGCATAGATTTATGAAATGGAACCAGAGCAGCAATTTTCATTTTACTGTTGCGTAGCCCTGCTGCAGTATTTGAGTAAATGGGAGTAATTTCACATCTCTGCTGTGTACTGCCCATTTCTAGTACTGAATAGCACAAAAAATAGCCTTGCATGCTCATTACTAATAGACCTTACAAAATTAAAAAAAAAACCAAACGACCAACAAAAAAAAAAAAAAAAACCCTCTGAAACAAATATTCAACAGCAACCCCAAACCATGGGAAAAAAACCCTAAAAACACAAAAGAAAAACGCTCCAGCCAAAAGACTGTGAGCCTGCTGTAGGCAACCATGTTGTAAATAACTGTATTTTCTGTAGTTCCTGTAACTTGGGTCATCCCTTGTTTATGAGTGATCCATGTAATAGTGAACGTTCAGTAAGACCAAGAAGGTCCCAGACTGGAAGACTGGTTCTGTGCCTTCCCCCTCCCTGGGGCTGGCACTGGTCACTGCCATGGTCCCCTCTCCTCTCCTCTCCTCTGCACCGGGAGCAGACCATGCTTCTCACAGGAATCCTCTCCCCTCCTCAGGTGATGCCTCTTAGGGCAGCACCCCAGTCTCAGACTAACGGGATGCATCTTTCTGATCAGGGACTGATGAAATAA